>CM059219.1:16473188-16563188 GCA_030347435.1 Clarias fuscus
CCAGCGGCTCTGTCAGCGCAGGCGGCTTCGGGGCCAAGACTGAATAAGAGCCTGGATGATGGCTGCCCCTTGTCTTTTTCATTATTCATCCTCTTTCCCTAGTCTGTCGTATGGCTGTGAGCCGTGGTACCCGGGGATATCCCAGGAGTCCCCGCTCCAGGACTGGACCGTCCACATTCCTGCCAACGTTTCAGCAGATCTCTCCGTGCCAGACAAGCCACAATGCAGTGTTTCTGTGTTGCGAGGCTCTATATACACTCATCCTGTATTCTCATGATTCAGGGATAAGCCTGTGGTCAGTGACACAGACAGTTGACGCATGAATTTCTAATTTTGCTCTAATAGTATATAACAGTTATTACAGTTAAAGGAATCCCTGAGTGTAAAAAAAATTGGATTCCTGCTGTAGTATAACTGAGCATGTCTGTATAACCAAGTTGCATCATATAAAAGCCTTCACAAAGGCTGATTAACGAAAGTGTTTGGTAAGAAATCCAGGGTAAAGTTGGAGAGAAGAAGCTGCATGGCGAGGAATGTGATTGCTACTTGTTCTCAGTAAATACCACTTAATGTTAGGCGAGAGAGAGAGAGAGAGAGAGGGAGAGAGAGAGAGAGAGAGAGAGAGAGAAAACGCAAAAGAGAGGGAGAGAGAAAGTGAGGGAAATCGAGGGGAGGAGGAAGCATTCAGAAGGGCGGGTCCAATCTCTAAAATTACCCCTGCCTGGTATTGACCGGCCAATTATGTGGAGTTCCATTTACAAAAACGTAGCTATAACCGCTAACTTTATGGAGACTTTCATTCCCCTGCCCCCACCCTCCCCCCATCTCGACACAGCCTTCCTCCTCTTTTTTTGTGTGGCGCTTTAATAGGATATTGATCGACAGAAGCAGATTCGATTGGGCTGCCACTGAATTGTGTAATGGGTGCACAAAGCCAAGGTCAGGGCGTATAGACAGGGAAGAGCTAAGGCAGCCTGTCGTCCACTCAATATCACCACCCTTCATCTTCCGAATGGCCGCGATCTCCGCGCTCAACCTTTTTTCCTGTTCGCTTAAATAAAATCTCAAGAAACATACCTGCAACTCGGACCGCGCTTACTGTAAGTCCGACCTAGAGCAAGGGTTCTGGTGTGCTGTCTAACCTAGAAACCGTACCTCACACACTCCGCTCCATCATATCATCGTACCAACACTGCTGCTTGTCCCTTTACCAGCGTAAATAGTCGGCTCTAATGTGTAGCTGCTCCTTTAGGACCAATCCTGTTAGAGACTCTACTGTTGAGAGACTCTACTCAGGAGTTGGACTGAAAGAGCCTTAGATTTGGTACAAGACACTGGAGTTATACAGTACAACTTGCTTTCTAATACATCTCATTGTACTGTTTTATTGGCCTCATACAGTAGCTTATACTGTATGAAGAGTAGCTAATCTACAGTGTATATAAAGCTGCAGACGATATTCTAAACATTTAATTGTACCAGGCGTGCAAAAGCATAAACATAAAATTAGCCTAAAAGGTAAATACATCCATATAAATAAATGTCAAGTGTCACTGGATCATAAAGAGAACGAGTTGGGATGGAGGGATGAAAAAAAAAATCACTTTTGATTCGAACAGAACAGCAAGCATATGCCACCCAGCGTTGGTCTTTCTTCCCTACGTGTCACAGATGTTAGGATAAAAGCCAGTGCCTCCGTGGAGCTGGATCAATTATGCATATTCCTTAATCTCATTACAATCATATGCCAGGACTTCGGATGCAGCGCAGCACTGACTGTGCTAATCATACTAATATCTCCCTTTCTCTCAACCTCAACACACACACACAGGTCTAAACAGGCACATCTCCTGAATACACTCAAACACACTGAGCTAATCCTCCCCCATCTCCTCCTGTGTGCTGTCACAGTGCCATGCTGTGGTGGCACCCGGACGTTCTCCCTCTCTCCAGATGCTGTCTTTGTGCTGGCAGGATGCACAAGGCCGTGGGTGGGAAGCACCATGCGTGGGCTCGGTGCCCAGGTCTATGGCGCCCCTCACTTTCCCCACCGCAGGGCCCAAGATGAGATCACGGAGCACTGGGGATCAATGGCCCTTTGATCAGAAGGATCCTGTAAGTGCTGACAGGCGGTTTGGATCAGCTATTGTTAGCACCAATCGACAGGTCTGTATGGATTGCGCTGCGCTCTGTCACTCTTCACTGTACACGTCTGCAATTTTTAAAAGGTCATGTTTCCTTATTCCTCTTTCCTTCCTTCTTTGTTTCTCTTTGGGGCTGGTCTTCCCCAGCTTTAATCCTATCTATACTCGTCCTCTGGTCTGTTGTGGTAAGCTTAGAGCCAAGGGTGTTTTATTAAGAAACCCAAAGAGTGTAGAGTTCAGGGACACAGACTGTGATTATTTCCCTGTTGTGCAACAATAAAGTGCTGCATGTTGTTAGCAAGCGATATTTGTGCTCGTTCTTCCATTTAACACATATATAATTACGAACTGGAATCATGAACTAAAAGGAGGTTTTAATTAGTGTCTTTCAAAAAAATTAAAATAATAATAATAACAACAAGAGAATGGCATCATGTTGATTTTACAAACTTTAGGCTAAAGGTAGAGCTCCTATAGTTTAAATATTCTTATTTAAACATTTTTCTTAATGTCTAAACAATTTCTCTGCAAACTTTTCTTTATGAAGAATCCCAAAAGGATTTCTTAGATGATAAAAAAAACTGATACAAAACTCCATCATCAGCAGCGAATCAGAATCCAGCAGCCATAAGATAAGATTAGCAGCCTCAGATCAATAGGATATCTGGTGTGTATGTAGTCCAGACTCTACTGCTGTGAACACTTTACTGTATATTAAATGTGAAGTCTTTTATTGCTTCAAAGTGTGCCAGCATCCAGACTGTTGCTGCTAAATAATAATAAATATAGTGTTGATAATAATAATAACGTTATTCGTTTATATATAACATTGTATCTGAATCATTTAACGTGCTCTTTTACTGAGAAGAGTGCTGTGTTGAGGAGACTTGTGATGTAAGATAACATCTATATTTCTCCATGTTTTTGATTTCTAGCGGTGCAACAGTAGATGCCATGCTCCAGCGGATTAAACAAGAAAGAAATGTGAAAGTGCATCAGAGTCAAGACTGCAATACTGAGACATCTACAAATACAGCCAGGGATTAACTAGGAGCAAAAGAAGTTGAACATAAATTGACTGAGTGATGGAGAGATATCAGCCGACATCTTCAAAAATGAGTCATGTAAATGAGCAGCGGTTTGTTGCTGTAATACTGATACACTCTGCATAATGTCCAGTTTCAGCGCATATATCAGTGGCAGAATCTAATATGAATCTAATATACTAAGACTAAGAAAAAATGTGGTAGAATCTGAACATACGGTGTTTGATTTGTATGAATAAGAAGTGACTTTTCAATATAGACACACTTCCAGAATTTCACTCGTCTCAGTTTAACATGGACGGCTCTGATTTCGCCTGTCTCTCCCACAAAGCTTTTGTTAAAATACTTCAAGTTCACACTTGAAAGGTCTCTTCAAGAACTAGCAAACAGCAATCTAGAGAGTGAAGGTAAACCTAGAGGGTGGTTTTACATTTCACCAGGTTCTTACATGCAGCCTTGGACAATGCCGATTCTTCACACTTGCAACACGGTTAGTGGTTGCCATGTCAATCAAGCATGCTTAATAGAAAATAAAGTAGTGTTATCAGTTAATTTGTGATTAATATATAATGTTAAAGTTTGGGTTCTTTTTTCTTTCTTTTCTTGATTTAACAGCACTTCAGAATTCTCGATTCTGATCGTTACTTACATTTCTAGAGCAGTACAGCCTTTCATTACTCCTTTGCTATGTGTATGTGGATGAGATTAAAATGCATAACTCTTGATAATGTGTAAGGAGATTTAAAACCTTTAACATATTTATTTAACATTTTTAAGAGAAGCCTCCGGAGTCTGTGCTTCATATGAGATGTTCCAACATGGTGACAACTTCAATTTCAAACTACCTTTTGCTTTGTGGATGTTCCATAACATTAAACATGACTATAAATGAATAAAAAACATCAGGATTCAAAGTTCTGATCTCCAAATGCTATGGACAAATAGCATAATATCCTATTATTGTTAGTTATTGCTATTATTATTGATAATGCATTGGTGTAGCATAAGCTTACATAGAGAAATTATTGATGTAATTCTTTAACTCATCCATATATATTGTGTTCTGTTATTCTGCACAATCAAAAGTCATACTGTTATTTGACTGCCCAAAGTATCGGCAAACCATGACCATGATCTTAACACCATGACCACTTTAAACCCAGTCTTTTTTTTCCTAAAGTTTTTTTCCTAAATGAATTATGTGGCATTCCCACCACAAATATAATTAAAATAACAGTATACATAAGGCTTATGTTTTTCCTGTTTGTCACGTCTATCGGAATTTACTAACTTGTAATAAAGACATTTACCATGAGAATAGTGATAACAGGAAAGTGAAATAATTCACACACGTCACACACAAAAAAAAAACGTGTGACAAAACGACTTACTCTGTGAGACTCGGACAAGTTCGGAGACAGTGAAGACACCTGATGTAATGAAACTGTCCTGGAAGCCCAGATGTCCTAGAAAACAAAGAGACAGCAAAAAAAAAAAGAATATTTGTAATGCCAAATTTATGTAGTACGCATTTTATTTAGATAAAATGGATTATATCATTTTTTTCTACCACCAAATGTGATGAATACTGCTAAACTTGATTTGTATTACAAAACAAAAGTCACTTTTCTGAGCAATGCACATCACAAGAAGGCAACATTGAATCGGAATGTTTCATATTTGCTCCATAATAATACCACCACCATGTTTTAAATAATTTTTCCAAAACAGCTCCTTGTAGTTTACTTTTACATAAAAGGAGTCCCCAATGCCAGATGAAAAGCTGTGCCTTGAGGTTTTCTGATCCAATTTTTTTTTTGTATGCTATCATGCGTAAACACTTGGGCAAAATCTTCATTTAATAAACTTCTCGCAACTATAAGCGGGAACATTAAACTTTCAAATGAGCTTTTTCGTTGTTTCACAATTGTACTATTTATGACTATCTGAATAAAAGCCAAACAGTGAAGAGTATTTAGTATGACAGAAAACTATATATTTTTAGGAGCCCCGGAGTAATCTGGCATTCTCCTAGGCACAGATCTTGTATACAGACTCAATACAGTATAGACTCACTGTATTATGTAATTAATCTCGACATATATACATCACACACACTGTCACGAGTAAGTGATGGGGAAGGATGGAGGGTGTGTTTAGGGTGATGTGGAGGGCAGATCACATCTGGAGCAGATCCACTGAGTGTGAGACAGTCTCTCAGTGGAAACACAGAGAAAGAGTCTGTGTTTGTGTGTGTGTGTGAGAGAGAGAGAGATAGAGAGAGAGAGAAAGCGAGAGAGAGAGAGAGAGAGAGAAATGTCTCTCTTTCTGAAGGGGCCCTGAGCAGGGGCGGTATAAAAACAGAGAGAGAGGAAGCGTATGCGTGTGTGTGTGTGTGTGTGTGTGTGTGTGTGTGTGTGTGTGTGCGTCATATACGGAAAGATGAGCAGGTGTGTTGACCCTGTCTAGGACACATTCACTGAGGGCTTGTGGGTGCTCAGTGGCCCCAATTACAGTGTGTATTGATCAGAGAGCAGCTGACCCACACCTCGGTCCTCGTCCTCCAACCGATGCTGACTGCTGGAGCGTCACACGCACAAACACACACTCTGATTTTACTATGATTTTTATTTACTCATGCTGACTCTACCACACTGCACGATCAGTCACTGTGATGGTTCTTTCTTCCAAACAGGTCCCTGCTGAATAGCCCTGAGGATTCACAGCGCCAGCGTAATGTTCAACCACTTTGTTTTACAGAGTATAGATTTTATGGACTTTATGTTTACCTTGTCCAGTGACAACTCCTTCCTGTAACACTTTTCAGTCAGATGAATTTATATTAACATATATTAATCCTGGTAATCCTAGGGGGAGCTGAGGAATGCTTTTAAAGACAGCTCCCATTTCCATTTTTTGGTCACTGCAAAGTTTCCAAAGTTGAACAGCTTTTCAGGAAAGTCCAGAATGACATCAACTGCTTACTTTTTAAAACCTCTTGGGGACAAGTGAGGAAAAACACGAAGGACAAAGTGCTGGTGAAAACAAACTGGATTTATGGCATGTTGAATTTCAAATATTTAATGGTCAATATTACATTAAAGTATTAAAGTACTTTACTAAAGTTGTATTGTAGCTAAAAATAAGAGCATGTCCATTTGGACAACTTGGACATTTGTGAGCCATCGCGTCAAATCAGGTATTAAGACACATTTTGGGTAATTTGAATTATGCATTTCCCGGATTTCTGGTTCTACGTGCTTAATTTTTCATACCAAGTCACGCAAAACTAACTAGTGCAACATAATACCTGACTTGACATGATGGGTCACATTAACCGGTATGCAAAATGATGTCACACTTTACCTGTAACTGCATGCAGTCATGTCGACTTCATGTCTTTCCTAACCTCTTCTACTACAGAGAAGCTCCTCATCTCCAAAGTTAAACTAAATTCTATACAGCTAGCAACCTAAGTTGGTTAATCAGTCAAAACTAACTAGAACTGGTAACGTTGTTACGGTTGCGGCTACATTTTTAACTAATCCCTAACCTCTAAACCTTATGCTCATAATGACACCAACCACTATTTCCTTTCATACACATGGAGTTGATTTGGATTATGGGAAGTTACGTACATGGAGAATTCCAGAATGTGGACGCTGGCGAGGAAATTTATAAACAGAATCTGTATTTCGAATGATCTTTGGGCTGGGGGAAATGTTTGCATGTAAACATAGGCAATAGAACAGTAATCTGAACTGTCTGCTAAAATAAACAAAATCTCAAAGACAAAAATAACAAATTAAAAATAATTGCGCAAAGATGACACACAGAAAACCAGAAGTAGCTAATCCAACACCTGGAGCACTTTCTCTTCTTATACAGCAGACAGGAAACTACAAGAAGAGTCATGAAAAGAGCTGATGTAGTTATTAAACGGGGCTTTTGTGCGACTTGGAGGTGACAAAAGCCATAAAAAGCCCTCAACAGGAAACAGTTTAGCAATGACGGCCTCAATATAGAGACGTACAACATGTGGATGAGGGGAATTATAAATAAAAAGAGAAAAAAAACGAAGCACACGGCAAGGGATATTCGCGGCTCATTGGGATAGAAAGTGCTGACGTTAGCTAGAAGCCTGAGCCTCCGGAGAGCAAGGCTGCACTGATGCGCCTTACACTCAAGGAGCTCGGGGGCTACGAGTAAAAAAAGAAGTTGGAGAACATGCATGTGATGGGATAAGTGCAGAGAAAATCACCAAGAAAGACTAAAAAAACAAGAACAAGCAAAGTTAAAGTGAGTGTAGGAGAGAGAGAAAAAGGAGAGAGTCAAAGTTTCCATGCAGCTGTACATACTGTAAGAACAATAATACTGGTTAGAAGTGAAGCACATAGCTTTTTTGGAAAACAGAGGGATGACGCAATGGAGCTGAGAAAACATGGAGGAACAAGAGAGAGAGAGAGAGAGAGAGAGAGAGAGAGAGAGAGAGAGACAGAGAGAGAGAGAGAGAGAAGGGGGGGGGGGGGGGGGGGGGGGCTCTTCCGTCACTGGAGTTCCAGTATAGATTACATATGTACAGTTAAGTTCACTGAGGCCATTAGCATGAGTGTCTTGTATAGGGAGGTAGGGGGCAAGGGAAGGGGCCGGGCCTCTATATCTCAACATGGATAATCACTCCCAGCTGTGTCCACTGTTGCACACACACACTCACACACACACACATACACATACAGTAGGGAGGAGCCATGGTTTGTCTTTCACGGCATCACTGAGACACAAACAACGCTCTTACAGCAACAGCAACAGGGTTTTAACTGCCTGCAGTCTCTCTCACACACATACACACACCGTTACACTAGGTTGCACACACAGGTGGATACCGATGCTGTTCCTCTACTCCCTGCTAATTTCAAGCAGAATGGTAGTACTTGTTTCCAGTCACCACTATGACTCCACCTGTCTTTTGTCTTTCCTAGCCCACCACCCTCGGTCCGTCTGTCCGGTGGAAAACCCAGGAGACGGGATATCCTCTGGTCTTATCTAATGGCCTGTGTGTTGTGCAATGACTGCTCTTGACCCTGGAGCGCACCATTCTGCTGAGTGAAAAGGCACGTAGCATGGTGTACTAGGACAAGGTTTAGGAGAGATAAAAACTTTAGAAAAAGCGCAATCACACTTTTCCCTGTGTGAGAATGAGAGTGAGGAGGTGTGCCGGAGTGGCAGGCTGAGGTCACCAGCAAGGTCATAGGGTCAGTTCTGACCAGGGATATCAGTACCAAAGGCAATATTCAAATATCAGTTAGAATGTACTTAGAATAATTTAATTTAAACAAAAATACATTAATAAAAATATTTCAGGTCATGTTTCACTTTGAGTCAACTGATTCTGAAACCTTAGACCTGAACATTTGTGTAAAAACATGCTGTGATTAAAAGTGTAGTTTATGATATATTTACAACGCTCTTGTGGTTGTTGTATTTTTATTGTTGCACAAAAAGTGGTGGCCAGGTCGTGTGTGAAAATTATTCCTCATGCTCCCAAAACCTTTCGTTCATAATTTAATAAAGGTCCTGAGATAATGCCTGAGCCATCAGTGAAGGAAAAATGCAAAGGAAAAATGCATAGATAGGATAAGCTGGTTATTCAGTACATTCAGGTCATTAGCTGATTTTATTTTATTTGACACGTAATGTTGCTGAGTTTAGACTTGACTTAACTGGCGCAACCCAGTGCATGTCCATCCAGTCCATCGCTCTGAAATGAGGTCAATTGAAGCTCATCAGACCACATTACGTTTCTCCAATCCTCTAAAAGTCCAATCTTTATGCTCTCTAGCATACTGAAGACATCTTTCTGATCATTCTCACTAACACGTGGTTTTCTCATGGCCACACACCTATTTCATCCCAGTCGTCTGAGTTCTCATCACCTTGTGTGTATGGAAATGATCTCACTTTCACTATTAAACATAACTCTTAATCTGCTGTTGATTTTATTTCGATTCAACAAAATTTTGTCTAAGTGTGCTTCATTTATGATTTTCTGACCAGACATTCTCCATGTTGACAGTTCAGCATTGTCCTTCCAGGTTGTAATGATGTGTCGAAGGATTCTTAATCCATTTCCAGTACATTAAAATATCATTAGTTGGTTTATGCAGCACAATAATTTGACAGGAGGCTGGAGAAACCAGAAAAACTTAAAAAGTGATCATGCAAAACTTTTCATAGTCAGTAATGTGATCATGCAGAATTTTTCACAACCCCAAACTCGAGAACTTTAAGGCAGCAACGTTACACACTGTACCTGACAAGCTATTATTATTACTATTATTATTATTATAAAATCACGACTTATTATTCTATAATAATTTATTCTATTTATACATATTGAAGTATGTGGATTGTACATTTGTGAATGTGGTGTATTCGCCACTGGGACTGGCTGGTCACGAATACACCACCCACAGTGACAGACTGCAGATGAAGCGGATTTGTATGATTTATAACAGGACAAATCCAAAAGACAAATAAATAAAAAGTGGTGTTTAGACTTTCCGAAAAGAAAGAGAATGTGCCCGAGTGAATGACAAAGAGAAAATCCTGAATAACACAAATAGATGAGTAGAAGGAGGTCATCTGCATATGCGGTGAGAGAGCTGAACACGCAACATATCTGTGTGTGTGCTCTAATCTGAGTAAACAGCAGCCATGGGACACGCAGGGCCAACATACGCAAGGGCACAGAAACAGCTGCACAGAAACAGACCAGACTGGACCTATGTGCAGTAATCTGTAAGTGAGTCCAGAGTCGGGGGGGTGGGGAACGTGCACAGAGATCTTATAGATCACGGCAGGATAAGTGCTCTGATCTTTCACTCTGCTTTATTTAATCACGGTGCTGTTCCGTGGGTTCGGTTCAGGAGATTGAACATTTTAGTCTGATGACTCAAGTGCTTCATTAGCTGATGAGTTGGAGCAGGGCAGTCAGTAACGTGTGTACATCCCGATTTGAGGTTCAAACCTTTGTAGTCTAAGGGCTCATTGTTTCAAGTTTAGCCTAACCAGTGCCTCTACTGGACTACTAAATAGTAAGAAGAACAACACCATTAATACTGTCCAGCACTATGCAAAATGTGACGTATGAGAGTAAGCAGGTCTTAGATACAGCTAGTGAGACTAGTATAGTGGCTGGCTTTGAGCTGGCGCACACAATCATACCACATGCGCACATTCCCTACTGTACAGACGCAATATTCTTAATAAATAGTGCTTCCCTTTGGCTTACACGCAGTCTTGCGAATGAGCATAAATCTTGTACTTGTACTGTATACAGTACTTAAGGTATTTGCGCAGTCTTATCCGACTTAGCGTGTGTCAGATTAATGAAAATGATCAACTTTCTGTCTTATACTGTTCACTCATCAGAACAATAAAACTAGTCTGAACTGGATGCACAACTGCTTTGTCTGTGCTGGTACGGAGAACTAGCACTATTTTTTTAAAGACCCACTTCATATTTCCATCGCAAGGCCACTCAGAGTCAAATTCTCCAGGATCTTTACCTCACACGGATGCTATAGGAAAGATTTCACGTCTTTTCTATCACATCTTGAATCCCACATGAATTTTTGCTAGTATTATCTTTAGCAATGAGCTTCCTGATTTACTGCATTGCAATTGCTCATCAAACAGTTGTTTCTTTTTCAGACCACTGATTCTTAATTGTTGGATTAATTTGACTATAACATTTCATTTCCTTTTGTAGTGGAAAAGTGTGGACTGGTTTAAATTAGGCATCTGTTTGGTGGAAGAAGAAAAAGTTATGAGAGAAGATGCAGAAGATTCATGGCATGACTTTTCTCTGTCTGCACATACGACACAGAAACTCACCATTTTCTGGCTGGTCTTTAACGTCTCCTTCACTGGGCTGGTTTGGACTTTCAGACTGTGCAGTTTCTGTACAGCAGGCGAGAGAGAGAGAGAGAGAGAGAGAGAGAGAGAGAGAGAGAGAGAGAGAGAGAGAGAGTGAATGAGGATCAGAATAAAGACAGTCACTCTGGCATTTTTAATGCGCCACTGTATAGTGATTACTCTGCACAGGTTTACAACCTGTTATCAAATGTGTCTAGAACTATTAGTCACAGATAAAATGTAAAGACCTTTCAGTGTGCTTACAGACAAACACACATACAGTCATCGCTGAGTTACGAGCACATATTCAGGAGTTACATTCGTCAGTTTTTAAAAGCAGCCTTAAGTGCCATTCAGTGAGTTGTAGGCTGGGAAAAGGTTGCTGAAAACACTGGAATTTCTCTGTTTTATGTGATTCTGACCTTGAAGACTTCTGAATGTAGCTCTCAGTAGATTGACTTAAGCATTCATGTAATCTGATGCTGAAAACAAGGAACTTGCTCTGCATAGATACTGATGCAACTTTTGGACTTACAGTATGTCACCAACTCTGTGAATGTCACATATCTATTTCTGTTATTATTAGAGTGAATTATCAGTAACAGCAGCCCGGATGTTTGCACCGAGCGTGTTCAGGTGTTTGTGTAAAGTATGCTATTCAACAATAAATCTAATTAGAGTTATAACTGCTTATAACTGTAACTATTGCACAAGACATGACTGGGAGAGAGCAAATAATGACACGCCGACGGTTCAGGCCACCAAGTTCCACAAAGATTTATGTTTTGTAATTAAATGTCTCCACATATTTGACACGAAAGCAAGCAAAAACATTGTCTAGCCGCCGTCCTCTTGGCAAGAGCCACTTAAAGCTGAAGCCAGAGAGAGAGAGAGAGAGAGAGAGAGAGAGAGAGAGAGAGGGGCAGAGGTGGCTGATCTACTGGCAGTCCCAGCACTTATGGAAATAAGCCTGGATGGAGAACCCTCCAGACCTGGAAGTGCTGTATCTCTCATAAAAAAGCCCTATAAATTTGATGGGAGAAATCTTCTCCCAACAAGTGCTGGTTAACAGCACCATTAGCTGCAAGAGCAACGATAAGCAAAGATGCATTACAGGGACTTTCTGAAGAACCACCCCAGCCCCGATGCTGTCTCTTTAATGGTTTTTACTGCAGCCAAAAATCTCAAGGAACCAGACCCATCCCCAACCCCCCATGCATGATTTAGATGCAGGGGTGAGTATTGATCTCGCACTGCGGATAAAATTGTCCGTGGGAGAGAAATATTGCAGATATCCACTCGAAGCGAAAGGTCTGCAGTGACTCAGGGTGTAAGGGCTCGCCAGAGAAGGAGCCAGCAAAAGTATGATTCACTGGAACAACAGAATATTTCAAAAAAGGTAAAAATAGTAACTTTTACAATATTTGTCTTTAAAGATTTAGGGGGAAAAAAAACCTTAAGGCTAGAGGAGCAGACAAATAAAAATAAGCTTTTGAGTTTTTTCTATGTTTAATTCCTAGCATAAAGATCTGTATTCATGATCGATAGAAAAAGCAGAAAAGCCAATTTCACCTCTTTTTCAAAAACATTCAATGGTCCCGTTATCCATAAAGCCATTGAAAAGAAAAGGTGATGATATATGTGATTTAAAACACAATTGGAGAAAAATGCAGATAAAGTGAACAAAAGAGGTTTACCACATGAAAAACACTCAGAAAAAAAAAAAAAACCCAAGGGGGGGAAAAAAGTTTATACATCCCTTCCACCATCCCTTCCTAGACAAAGTAAACAATTTAAGGACTTGTTTGCATTCAGCCCGGCGCTGCCGTCTGCATCAACAGCTTAAAACAAAGGCAATCTGGAGAGCGGGCCGAGCTCACAAAAAGGCCGCATCCCCCCAGCAACAGCCCAGAGATAAGTGAAAGCAGCGTGGTGGCGCGGGGGGCAGGGGCTGGGCGCTGGGTGTGTGCATGGGACTACTTTCACACAGTCTCCACAGACCAAGTGCTCTCACACACACTGCCCATCGCTAATTAAAAATGCAAATGAGGCGTGAGACCCAGACCTAGTGTGTCTCATCTGCATTTACCCCCTGTTGAGGACCCTCTGAGAGACCGAGAGGGTGAAAAAAAGCCTCCCGCTTGAAATAAACACAAAAAAAGACACTAAACAACAAACGACTAAATAGATGCATAAACAGGCCTGTTCACGGTTCCTGCCCCCTCCATACAAGTGCATAACAAGCCACTCTTTCTGCTACAGACTGAAAGACACAGGAGGGATAGTCCCTGTCTACACTTAATTTTGTTCTCACACAGCAGTTAAAAAGAGTTCCCAGGTCACAATGTTCCCAGGTCTTGTGCTGACTGATGTATAGGTGTCTCTGTACTGCTGATAAATCCTGACTAGTCCTGTCTCCATCTACACAACAAACGCCCTACCAGAGTACAGGCCTGCAAGCACCGGAGCGCAAGTGCACTAGGGATATGATGCCTTGGTGCTTGCTGAATTAGTCAACGAGTTGATTCCCTAATTAGATCATTAGGACCGCTGTGTTGGAGTGTTATAGCCCCTGGCTTGAGGCTCTCAGACCCCCTGTCTCTCTCAGTCTCCTAGGCCAGGCTGGAGGAGTTTCAGAGGCCTGCACACATGCACGCGCACACACACACACACACCCTGCCTGGCCTGTTTGATTATGTATGCACTAAACCATCTGTACCTCTTGCAGGTCCTCCGGCTCAGTCCGCTGCATTCTCACCAAGTGCTTCGCCGCGCTGTAATCCAATTGTGTGTTAAAACCCTACTTTCAAAAGGCCTTTTACGCAGCGGCCTCAGGAACACGCAGCCCAATAAAAGGAAGCAGAAACTTAATTTAGAAATACAAACGGTCCTTTCTGGCCTATCAATGGAAGGTGAAGCTCCAGGGATCGGGGTATTGTTTTCACAAGTATCATCCCTCAGATCTTTTTTTTTTTTTTTTTTTTACTTTTTTTTTCCTTCCCGGCCAGCTGTTACAGAAGAAAGACATGTTGTGGACTTTTCAAATCCCTGGCATTCCATTAGATTTTCATTTATAGCAAAGACCTGACTAACCCCAAAGATACAATGTTCTGAAGCAAAACGAGTAAGAAAGATGAAAATGTGTAAATTTAGGCACATTAAATGATTTTGTATTACAGATTAGTATTTCGGTCAATAATATACCGCCAATTTCCTGAAATTCTGAACAAAGACAGAAAGAAAGAAAAGCAAGTACAGCAGAAATGTACTGTGGCTTTTTTCACCTCCTTGTGTGCTGTAACGCGTGTGCTTCCTCACGCCAGCGCTCTTCTCTTTAGTATACTCACACTTTTACTACTACATGAGAGTCTCAGTGATCTCTCCAAGCTAGCTGGAGATCAGTGAGCTGGCTCTCCGTGCTTTGTTTCCGTTAACTCGCACCTCTGTCCAGTGTTTGAGTAACCTTGACCTCCACCCCCACTGTTTCTGCGTCATGCCATATTTAATAAGGGAAAGTGTTTAGACAGGAGCCTTCTGCCTCTCCTCTATAGATCAGCCAACCCCCCGCCCACAGCATTCTCCTGCTCTCTTACGAAACATCACTTCCTCCCAGGGTTGCTTTTTTTCCTGAAGGGTGAGGAGTGGAACTGAACTTCTCAGCTCATGGCCTGTGTTCACTCATGGTGTCAACTTAAATCTGCACACAGGCAGAACCAAAAGGCTCACAACATCAACTTTGAACAGTGAGCACAGAGCACTCAGGTTCAGGAAGCAAACTTTTCTGCTAAAGACAAACTCGGAGAGAACTCGGTGAGGTTAAAGGGGGGGGGGGGGGGGGGGGGAGTGGATTCCATTCTGCGGTCTCTCGGCGATGACATTATAGGATCACTGCGGTCCAATAAACTCACTATTTCAATCTTTCAAGAAACAATAAAACATCGAACAAAGTCTCAATTATTCTTTTTGTCAGAGCAACTTGTGTTATTCCCCCTGCAAATGTCAAGCGCTACAAAAATGAACCGGACGCCATAAAAAAGAGACTATCCCCAAACAATAATTAAAACAAACTGAAGTCAAAGAATGCCTGTTGGATTTCACTACAAGTTGTAAATCAAGGGGTTCTCTTTCACAGACAGCTTCCAGCTCTGCCAGGCTACTGTTACTGGGACACTAGACAGTGGAGAGACAGACACGTCCTGAAATGCGTTCACGTCCCCTTGGGCTTGGAATCATTCTGTATAATGAGTTCCAACAGATTACAAAAGTGCTTGAAGAAAAAGAAAAGCTGATATCATACAAGCAGATATGGCGTGTGCGCTTCCAAGATGGAGTTACGAACAGATATTGAGAGTCATTAGTTTATTTAAACACTGATGATTAGAACTGAATAGTGAAACCCATGAGACCTATTGGATGCAAAGCTAGTACTGATATTCTGAAACCGAAGTTTATCATCAAATAAAGAGAGGCATTTTACAAAGAATTAGATGTTTACTGGAACATATACTACAGCTCTGTTGAATTCTCAATTCTTATTGGTCATAAGACGGTAACTGACCTCCTAGAACAGCAGCTCTGAATAAGCTAACTGTTTATATTGGACATTATATATAATACCAGGGGTTTGCTTCTTTCTAAACTGGTTAGTCTTCCTCTTGGGAAGTGGACAGTGTTTATTTGAACAATCCCATTTACTATTTACCCGTTTTTTAACTATAGCCAAAAGCAGATTGTCTCTCACTGGGGAAAGAGTGAACTGGTGCTGATAAAGCAAAAAAAAAAAAAGGGGGAACATACTGTACATTTTTGCATTTTTAAATACATGTCAGATTTCTACACTTTCCTTCTCCATGTGTTTGAGATGTGGGGAGTGAGTAAGTTCCAGAGTATTAGTTTAACAGGACCTGTGTGAAGACAGAGGGAGAAGGAGGACAGAGAAGACGGTAAGGCGCTCCTGACCAGTGCTCCGTCTCTCTCTCTCGGGGAAAGCCTCCGCTTTAACGCTTTCCCTTTCTCTGTCCTTAAGTGCAACTATGCTGTTCTGAAAGCAGTTCTGAGGAACACGCTTCCCTGATATGAGCTGCACTTTCTAGAGAGAGAGAGAGAGAAAAGCCAGGAAAAGCAGGCAGACGAGGAGGAGGAGGGAGGAAAAAGTTCTTGGCCTTTTCCCAGGAAAGCAGAGAGTGAAGCAGGATCCCAGCATTCCCTTGGGATATGCTGAAATATACAGCCCTGGGCAGCTTTCAATTTACTCTCTCTATCTTTCTTCCTCTATCGCTCTCTCTCTCTCTCTCTGTCTCTCTCTCTCTAAATAGTTGGGCTGTGAGAGAAAAGCTGGGCTTGTCAACGATCTAATGTGTGTTTTGACCTCTTGTAGCCCGTTATGTGGAAAAATATGAAGATGTCTCAGCAAGGACGGATTCTTTTGAGAGGTAGCTGGAAGACCCTTTAAAAAAAAGAAGAAGATCTAAATCTGTTAAATGCAGTGAGTGACTAAAATATCAGAATAAGTACTCAAGAAGCTTGGATAAGCCTTACTATAGCAAAAACAAGCATATTATAAGAGTCACGTGCAGTGTCTCCACTAGTCACAACAGAAAACATCCTGTCCTGCATTTGCCCTTGCTCGGGCAGCAGGGAACCTCTGAAAACGTCCAACGCAACGCTGCGTGATACCACCTGTCCCAATCGCTCCATCTGAGAGACGCTTATTGTTTTTCCCTGCTCTGGGTCTGGATGTGCTGTGAAGGGAGAGGAACGCCCATGTTTGACCTCTGTCAGTCCTGATTTCCTGCTGAAGAAGAACTGTGTCTGAGGAGACACGACCAAATAAAAGAAAAAGTGTTGTCAGTTACAGATCGTCATTTGCCAGAGATCTAATCTCAGTGAGCACCGTGAGAGACCCTCCCCTTGTTACATGGCAAGAGAAACGCAGCTGACTGGAGCGTCTGTGTGCGGATATGTGTGTGTGTGTGTTTATGTGTGTGTTGTATTTCAGTGCTCACTGAGAGCCAGGCTGACAGACTGCAGCAGCAGAGAAGTAGAGGAGAGGTGCATGATGGGGGCTCGCCACTGTCAGGAGCATGGACACACCTGTCTCTAGAACAGAGGTGTCAAACTCAAATCCTGTTTGGGCCACATCATAATATTTGTGAGACCTAAATATTAGAAGGCTCATAATGCAAGACTGTTTATTTTTATGTATTCTATCGATACCAATAACCAGCTCTGAAAGAAAAATAAGCTTAGCAGACCTACAGTAACAGTGACTTAGGCCAAGATAGTAACACTTACTAAATGTTTTGTAAAGTTCTCCCATTGCGTACCTATATCCAAAAATTGAAGATATACAGTCTCATGGAAAAAAGAGATGAAAGAAGAACTGAAATGGGATTATCTTGCCTGTTCAGTCCATAATATTTTTTTTTATTGTACAGCGCTCTACACTAGCTGATACATTTAGGGATTTTTGGTACTTCACTGAATCACACTAAAGGCCAACACCCGACGCATTTCTGAATCGTTTTCAAACTGGAAAAATCTCCCTCCTCGGAAAGCCATATAACAAACACTACTGACATAGAAGTTCAAATCTGGGATCGTTTAGGAAAGTACAGGGAAGTGAAGATAAATGTGCCTCACTCTCCCTCACGAAACACAAACTCCTGACTTGTCACTGCGGGCTCTGTGGGATAAACAAATCTGCCTCATATAAATAAACAGCGCAATAGCATTTGCACCTGGCATGAAGAGAACCTGAGCGGTGAGCCACAAACACTGTGCCACGTGGGCAGACAGGCCTAACCCTTCACCCCCCCACCCGGCTCAGAAAATCAAAAACGAAAGCCTCAACAGTCTTGGCAGGACAACATAAAAAAAAAAAGACATAGCAATTCACTTTGGCAACCGACTTTCACCTGCACACACACACGCACAAACACTCACACACACACTTTCTGTTCGCTCTCTTTCTCACAGAGCGGCTGGCTACTGTCTGTAACACACAGTAAGAGTCTTGCCAAGGCGGCCGAGAGCTCTAACATTGTGGTGCTCTCCAAGTCATTCTCTCTCCTGCCGGCGTCTCTGCCTACAGAACAACTCAGCATTTACAAAAGTGGACCGGAAAATACGCAAACGCACATACGAACATGCGCAATGGAATCATACACAGATTTTTTTTTTAAAAAGAAAAAAAAAAAAACAGACAAAATTCAAATTAAAATACTTGAGCAATCAAATGTTAAAGGCTATAATGTTCAAGAAATGTAATTTATGCATATTGTGCAAAACATTCATTATTGATTTTGCATTTTTTATTATTGCAATCCATTAATGAACTGAAATGATAAACACCAATCTCAAAATGCAGCTGATCAATCGGACTGTGTGGCATTCTCTAATTCATAATATCGTGAAAATCATAAATAACTACGAAATCCTTAGACAGTTCAACAAAGAAATAAATTCTATTCCAATAAAAGCATGCCTTTTGGAGAAAGCACTCGAAGAAAAAGGCTCTGGACGCATGCTCAGTTGTGAACGGCTCCCGGCTCCAAATCCCTGGCGTCTACCCGAGAGCGTTAGATGATCCAAAGTGGTGCCAGCCAACGCTTTAGGTTTTGTGGCAGAACATTTACATGAGGCTCAATCAGCAGGGTAAGAGAACGCGTGTACAACAACGGGTTTGTTGCTCGGCAGAACGTTCTCAAATTCCTCCAAAATGAATTCTGAGACGGACCGTCAGTGACGAATGTCTTTGATTCATATTCGCATTAATTTGAGTAGCTGTGTTTTGTGTGTTGAATTCGATTTCTCGCCTCACGTGTTCGAGGGACGTAATCGATGGCTATGGCGTTCTGCTCTCACTCACCACAGCTCCTCCCCTCTTCCTCCATTTTGTGTTCGCCAGTCAGCCTCCATTTTAGACCAGCAACACAAACAACAAACACCTCGCTAGCAATAGCGTCATTCAGATTTTCTGTTTTAAGCATTTTCAGCTATTGACGATTCAAAAGCAAATGGCCCCGATAATTAGCAAACAGAAAAACATCTAATAAAGAACAAGGGCTTGAGTTTGAAAGGGGATGTCTCCAGTGCCAAGACCCCATTTAAAAGCTAGTCGTTCGGCTCCCCCCCCATCTTAATTCTCCTCCTTTTTTCTCCCTCTCAAGCTTATCCCGAGCATAGCTGTTAAATCGTCCTGCCAGACACAACTATACTGAGAGAGAATCACGTTAGCGGCTCCCATTGTTGGATGACACAGAAGCTGCCTCTGCCAAGAAGTTCACTGCCAAGTTCAACAGCGTTCTGATACGAGGATAGAAGCGGAAAAACAGTGTGCATCCACACCATCACAGACTTATATACGTACATACGGCCTAGGATCATGTAATGACAACAATATTGTGTTATTAGATTTTATTATTAATGTATTTCTCAGCCCTTTTACCTCACACCCTGGCAGCCATCTTGAAAGCTTTGGCAACCATTTTAAAAGAGCTCTCACCCTCCTTTGAGCGGCTGCCATCCTCGACGCCATCCTTTTGCCCGACAATAGGCCGCACAAATTAGCAAGGATGCTGCTCCGTGCTACCACTGAACACATCTATGCCAAACTACATAGAATTTATAATTAGAGAAAGAAAACATTGGTGTTTAGGTTAGAAAAACATAACTACTTATGAAAAAAAAACAATATATTAAAATCACTTAATATCTGTAGAACATTTTTAAGTGTTTAACCATAAGAGTTTTTTTTTAAGAAATTGCCATACAGAACCACCTACATTCATAAGCTGAAAGCTCTGATAATAAACAATCCAAAATTATTTGCGTCCAGCCAGCTAAGCCTTGTTCGGGTTATAGCTTCTGACTGATGGTGTAAACACACGATTGTTGCAGCCATGTTTTCCATGTGTGTGTGCTGTACCAGACCCTAAATGAAAAAAAGCATCCTTTACAATGTCTTGTTGTGTTAAGATGCTGGAGGAATCACTCAGCTGTGGCAATCCCAGAAGCGAAGGTGGATCAATTAACGAAAGCATGATTACTGTTACAGGAGAGCACGCGCAAATAATGGATGTCTCCGGAAAGTGGATTAGGATGAGAGGAACCCTGACGTGTAAGCTGGGATACGGTGCGAGAGAAGGACAGGACATCGTGACACAAGCCGGACCGGAACAATTTGGAAATGTGTTTGATGAAATAGCATTGATTTAGTTCCACCTCACTTAGCATAATTATTAAATGGTCAGAGTTTGTAATTCCCTGCCTGTTTTTTCCATTTTTTTTTCACTTATTTGTTTAAAGAGCGTAAACATTTCCGTTCAAACCGGGGCAGTTGTCAAAATCAGAATAAAACGCGTATACAGTGAGGTCCTAACCCTGCGCCCACACCAAACTCTCTCCAGGCTACGTTTTTACCCCAGCTGCTCCTGTGTGTGTAGTCTGGACGGCCTTCCCTGATCTGCACAGGAACGCCAGCGTACAGAGTCGATATCGAGCCCTGCGAGACTGAGACAGAGACTGCCGACTCAGTGCTGCAGAGAGCCATTGATAAGTAGGGAACATGAGCGGAGCGAGATTCCTCAGGTATGTATAATGGGCTTCCTGTGCATGTGTACCTCCTACAGTATGGGTGGGAGAGACACCTCCTCACCCACACCAAAAACTCCTCCATATGTTTTTTTAACACAGTCAGAGCTACTTATTTTGTCTGCTGTTAAGACATTTTTTTTTCAACCCTGCATTTATGTGTGTAGTAAAAATGTATATAAAACAGAAAAAAATCTGTTTGGGAAAACAAATACTGATTGAGACATCTGATACTCCATTTTACTATTAATAAATAAAGGCAATGAAACTAGCAAAGAAAGTTTACAACCCAGTCCAGATTTCCCTCAGGTAAACTAATGGATACTTGGCAGACGGTGCTGAGAATTTACATTACACAGAGACAGGTGCTGGAACACGCCAAGACGCACTACAATGTTCTCTACCAGCAGTTGTAATAACAGGGAAAAAAAAAAAAAAAAACTTTTTCAGACTAGATTTTTACATCTCTACAAAAAACAGAATTCCCTAACAGTGCTGCGCTGCGGCGAGTAAACAGTTAAAGGGATCAGCAGATGACTGGACTGAAAGAGACAGAATAGTGGGATGGTGTGGAAGGATCGATGGGGCCGTTAGGGAGTGCCGTCTCTCAGGTTACTCAGTGTGTGTGTGTCTGTGGTGTGTGTGTATGTGTGTGGAGCTCATGAGGTTGTCTGGAGCTAAGCCCTGACCACACACACTCTCGAAACAGCTCTGCTCTCCACAAATACCCCCTCTGCCCTCCAGGAGTAGATTTTTACACCCTACACAAAATAGTATGTTGCAAGTAACATAAAAAGAAATTTAAATCTAAATTTTGCAGTGAGAATATTCATACATACATATGTATGAAATATAAAATTTTATCTTTTAAATCTATAGAAAAAACATATCAGTTAAATTTTCTGCACAGCAAATGTGATGATGATATACTGAAGATATGAATTCGTATTATTTTACAATAAAAATTCTATGGCTATTATCAAAAATATTCCGCTAGTCAGTTAGCTGTAATGATAAAACCAATGAATTGTACAAAATAGCAATAAATGGCCCGAATCCATGATAATGAACATCACAACAGCCACAATAATTTAACAGCGAACGTCAGAGCGAGTGAATGAACTCACAGATCTACAAGCGCGTGTGTATTGGCTAGCTATGCTTGCTGAGCTGTGGATGGTGTCAGCCCAGCCCATGGAGCAGTGTATCGATCTCGCCGCTGAAACTGAGAGGGAAGCTGCAGCAGTGCAGCTAGGGTTTCTGAGCGCCTTCCTCATCCCATGCCCGTACCCATCTCTTCCCCTTTCATTCTGCTCTAGTCTTTCTGTTGCTCTGAAGCATGTAATGCGTGACACTCCCTCAATCACTGGCTCGGAATATCTGGCTCTGATATCATCAGAAAAAAAGAGGGGCTGTCTTGAGTGTAGAGAGTCCTGAATCCGAAAGCGAATCGGTAGAAAGCGCTAACATCCACACTTCCTGTCTGATAAAATATTAATCTACTAAAATGCAATCAGCGCCGACCCCTCTGTCTTCTTCTTTCCTCTTAATATTGACTTCAACCTTTGGAACACTGATAGTACCATGTTCTTGGAAAAACAACAACAACAACAACAACAACAACAAAAAAAACAGTACAGGCATGGCAGAAAACCAAAGCAAAGCAAGAAGGGGGTTTATATGTAAGTGGACTCTGGGGCTCCAAGAGCAGACGCTTTTAGACCTGTCAAATATTCTGAACTGGATTCATGGCTAGACTTCAGTTCCCTGTCACTTGTATGGATTGCACCCTTCCAGCAGTGGCAACATCTCAATGTCAGCCCTATTCCTCTACTATATCCCTCTCACTCATACTCCCCTCCCCCTTGGTTGGCCCACCACTTTACCAGAATATCCTCAGTCGGCCTTTGGGCCTGAGTCTCTGAAAGAAAGCAATACATCAGGCTGTTTATCACCCGGCAGTTCCCGCAGTAATCAATTAGATTTTCAGTGGGCGTACCTGGGCCCTCTGGCCTGGCACTACCTGTTACAAGCCTGCCTTCCTGGAACTGCAGGGCCCAAACCTCTCCCTCTGCTCTACCCCCTCCCTCCCCCACCCCCTCCATTTCTCATCTCTTTCTCTCTCTCAAACACTGTTTCTCTCTCACACACACTCACTCTCTATCTATCTCTCTTGATTCCCACATTCCGCAGATTACAGATGTGCTGACGGCTCTGCGCTCGGGGTCGGCCAGGTCTTCTGTCACTGCCGGGAAAAGAAAGACGTAGAAAATCCACGGCTCCACATTTTCCACTACTCTGCGGTCATTAGTGCATATTCTCTGGCCGTGCTGCATGTTTTGGATGGAGGAACATTAGCTGAAAGAAGTCAGGCAGAGTTTAAAATGCAGTGTGGGTCACCATGTAGTTCAGCTCTTCTGGGATGTAGTTACAGCTTAACTCGTTTAACTCGTTTCACTTACAGATTTTAATTCATTTTTTTAATTAATGCAAGAGCAATTTTTCGTAGTAGAGCCAGGGCAGCTATTGTATCTTCCAAAAAAAATTTTTTTACAATTAAATCAGTTCAATTGTTGTAAACTCTGTTTTTTTTAATGCACAATAGCAAGCGAGAATTTCCATACATCTGTCTGCTTTTGACTAAATGTTTGGTGAATAAATGACACAAATGTGTGCTCATTGACATTCAAGCGCAGACAAACAGGACAAAGAAAGAAGCGGGCAGGAGTGCCAGCGTTTGTGCCCCTCGAGTGCCACTCCGATGCGCTGGTTCCCAGGGTTGTCAAGGAGCCTGTGCCAAGGCTGTGGGGCTCACACGCAGCAGGAGGAGGGCAAAGAGGTTGTGGCAAAAGAGGGTGGGTAAAGAAAAAGACTGGCATGGCCTGGCATTAGCCTCTCTCTCTTTCTCTCTTTATATATATATATATATATATATATATATATATATATATATATATATATATAGTACTATATATATATACTATACTATATACTAGTAACACACGTTACTATTAAACAAACATTACTACTGAAGACATAATGTAGGAAGCTGCGCAGTAAATGGTGGGAAAAAATAAGACAGGCCCCCCTCCACACACACACAAATACATAGCACTAATTCACACAAAGAGGACGTGTGTGTGGGGGCGGGGTGCACTGAAAGGGGCACTGTTTACTGTCTGCTGTCCCCCAGCACTGCACAGCCTGTCTCACTTCAAACAAAGCTATTGGCAAGGGAGAGGCAGCAGCCCTTGTTTCCAATGCCGCTGGAGTTTCAAAGCAGTTAAAGGGGGCAGCAGTCTGGAGGCTACAGGGCCCAGGCTGGCACACTTGGCTAGCGCTATGGCCAGGTGGTCTGGGCACATTGGCAAGACACTGGCACACCGCCCTATGCAGATGGCTCCCGATGCCTTTTTAGGTGGCGAGCCCTCATTCTCCCTCACTCTTTTTTTTCTCTCTTCTAATAATGGATACACGCATATGTAAAGTCAGATGTACACCCTGCCCCCCGCCCCATGAAGCAAAGGAGCACCAAATCTTTTTTTAAAAAGTCCTTCTTTTCTTATTAATGATTCGGGGGATGGTCCTTAGATTTTTCTCTCAGACTAAGAAAAGCAGAAAGAGGAAGAGAGAGAGAAAGACAGAGACAGAGCTTTTGAGCCATGTGCAAGAAGGAGATGCCAGCTGTGCCAGCCTGGTTTTGTGAGGTGTCCCCATGCCCGTTACGCCGGGCAGCGTCGCCATGGCACCGCAAAACCCCAGAGCGCAACCCATTCCACTAACCATTCCACACACTTGGAAGACAACATGAGGACACAGAGTTTATGCCAAAAATTCAGGGGAAAAAATTACAATGCAGGTGCATTTGAAATATAATCAAAGGCTTGTAAGAAATCAAAAAACAATAAAATTGAGAAAGGAAAAAAACAAAAATGAAACAAAAAAAACAAGGCAAAATCCCCTGCTGTGATGTTCCAGGTTTTTGGGGGCCTGAAATCAGGATCTGTGGTTGTGTGAAATGCTCCCAGAACATATGGAGGAAGATCCTGCTTCACAGCTGTCTGCACCCAGCAAAGACCAGACCCTCCCTCTGCCTACTCTACTGATGTACACACACACTCCCACACACACACATACACACACAGCACAGAGCACAGAGCATCACAAATACACACTCATTTTTAGAAACTGGAATGCACACCCACCCACACGCTCAATATCAGGCACAAACACAGGAAGATAAAACGTCAAGAATATTAAAAATCCAGAACTTTATTCAAATCAAAAATTTTGGAATACATGGAATGCTATCTAAAAAAAAAAAAAAAAAACATTAATATTACACAGTTATTGTGACTCTAATTTGCGTACCTTTCATGCAGTACATGATACAAAAAAATAATTAAATTATAATAGTTCTAATCAAGTATAAAGCATTAATGTAAAAGTAATAAAAAAAATAATGCACTCGATGTAACCAATCAACTAAAATCCTGACATTTTCTCCTCTTGATGCGGTGTTAAAGCGCCTGTGGTGCGCCGGTGTTGAGCTCCGCTCCTACGCTCCCACCGGCTGAGGTATGCACAATGTGCAATTATTACCGAATTATTATCTGGTTTTAGCGGTGACAGCCAAACCACACACACTCCAAAAGCCTCCTTTCTTATGCTGATTAGTCTCCAAACATTTCCTCCTGCTACTCTCTTCTCTGTCCTCCCAGGCCTGGCCGCTGCTCCCACCGTGCACTGATGCTAATGACGGGGTGCCGGTGAACTGTACGTGGCTGCCCTGAATGATCCGGCGGAAGACGTTGCCGGAACGGGCACGGCACAGGGGCACGAAGGTGCCTGAAGAGGGGTCGAGCAGCTCGCCGAGCCGTCCTCCGGAGTGTGAGGGGCAGGTCGGCTCTTTCACTCACCACACAATGTTTGGACTTTCTTCTTTTGTAGCTGCACCCTTATCCGTGTCTGAGCTTCCCTCATATAATATCCCTTACAACGGACCTGCTTGTGAATGGAGCTAATCTCAAACACACTTCCACAGTGGTGCCGTGTATGTGTGAGTATGTGCCTGTGTGTGTGTGTGTGTGTGTGTGTGTGTGTGTGTGTGTGTGTGTGTGTGTGTGTGTGTGTGTGTGTGTGTGTGTTTGTGTGTGTGTGCCTTGAATGAATCCCTTCAGACTTATAGTACCACTCTAAACCTGGATACACACACGGGGCTTCTCAATGTGGTTAAAAAATTTCATGATGTTTGAAGACACTTGTATGGTACAGGAAATCTACCAAGATATTTAGATATTTGGCTGCTGCAATGTTTAAAAAAGGAAATATTATTGGTTAATATTGTAATATTTTTTTCCCATTGGTTTGGCAATGCATTAGGGCTTTTCAGAAGTAAAGCTGGAAAGCACTAATTTTTTTTTTTTTTAATCCCAGTCCCATATACAGTAATAATCCTCTCCATTTCTGACATTATTCATTTTACTGCACTAATAACTGTCAGTAAATCAGCTCAATTTTCTTTCTATAATAAATATTTTTTTTATAAAGTGGTGAGCAAAATTACTCAACAAGACATGAACCACAAACGACACGACTAAAAAGACTCACCAATGTAGTGTGTAGTCTGATTGCATTTCTCCTCTTCCGTCTTTCTCACATGCCTACTCTACTCCATCTGAGGTCTCCATTTAGCATTGTTTCTAGTAAATACACACACACACTTGTAGGTGGACCAAAAAATTTGCAGATATTTGCACTCAGAAATAGTAGGGGGGGGAAAAAATCGCTTTCCACACAAAGGTGGAACCACATCAAAAAGAAGTTTAATCCTGTCTGGATTCCTCGTTGTCCTCTTTACTATGAATAGTAAGCAAAGGGGGTGGAATATTATGGATTTGTTTGATTTATTGTGTCACAAATTAACACGCAGCACGCTATGCAGGGGTCCGTCTCTGCAAATAAAAAAAAATAGAAAGTCTGCTATTTATGATAACCTATTTAAGATCCTGTGAAGAACGCTTCACCCTCCCTTGTACCCCAGTTAGCAGGATGAAGGGAAAGGGGAACAGATGGATAAAATGTTTCGTGTTGGCTTGATTTTTGTTTTTGTTTTTTCCGAATAGTTATAGCAAAGTCTTAAACGGTAATGACACATCTAGCAAACTAATGAAAAATTAATATCCTCATAAATATTTCCTCTCAATTAATCTCACATGCTAGATATCATTGACTTTAAAAAGTCATTTAAAGGTCCGGGAACCTCGAGTCATTCTTAAATGAAAAAAAAAAAAAAGGCCAGACTTATATAAGCAAACCTTTCGGTCTTGTGTTCTAATAAGCACTCTTGAGCCACAGCATCTTGCTACAACTCCCAGCTGTACCTCTATACCTTAAATACAGGACAGAACTTGTACTTGTAAGTCTAGAGACCTGAGGGATCCTGAGACCAAAACCTCCCTCTTTAAAAAGGCTTATCCAGGGCTTGTGTTTGAAGAAGGTACTGCAGGTGCTAGTAATGAAGCATGTTTCTACATTCTTCTTATTATTTGTGGCTCTCTCTCTTAACCACAGTCCTCATGGACCAGGGCAATTTATAAATACACCCCGAAAAATAGAACTGCTTCCCTTTTTTTTTTGTTGCTCTCTTTGTTTCTCCCTTTCTTAGAATTCAGAGTTAAATGAATTAGAGGTGGAGGGTTTCTAGACCTTTGGTTTGCTTTAGACACACACACATGCATGCACACACCAACCTCACCGAAACGGCAATCTATTTTGGAAAAGCCAAAATACCAAAGTACAACAGTACATCTGTTGCCAAAACCAAGATAAACTCATAGCATTACTGTGATTATATGAAAACCACTCTCTCTCTGCCGCTGGGTTATTGTGATTCAGGGCTGTTATTACAGACAAGCATGTACATATGCTTCTCATTTATGTGAAGGATTTTAATTCCTAACAGCAGTTTTACAGATCTCTCATTACCCAGCTATGCTGGAAAGGGGAAAGCGGCAACAGTGAAAAGGAGCATAAATGAGGAGAAATACAGAGCAGGCCTGCAACCCAACACTTTCCCTCCCTCTTGGCCAACACCTCCTTGTCCTGGCCACAACTCTCACTTGCTCTTGCACAGGATTAGGACATGTGGGCGGTTCGATTGGTCTGTGTGTCTGTTGTCCAATGGTTGACCGCTATACAGAACTCTTCTTGTGTTAAGTGGTGGAGAGACACAGGGCTGTCTGAGAGCTCAGATCATTAGAGGAACACAGAGGCCCTGGGCTTGAGGAAAGTCATTACCCTGTCTGCCACTTTACAAATAAATCAGCAAATATGCCGCATCGTCATCCATAATTGGGCCCAGCCCTCCATTTCATTCGCACCCAATAATAACCTTCCACCGCCGTTAGTCGAACTGGCAGCCAAAAACCAATAGAAGCAAATTTTCTTTATTTAAAAAAAAATGGGCAAAAAGCAATATTTAGCCTTCAAAATCATGGTGAAGTGCTTCAGAGAGCACGGCGCTCCTCCTTATCTTGTTTCATGCACGTGAATGATCGCCCTGCACGGCGACAAAAGCGGAAAAGTGTTCTGTAGAGGGTTTTCTGGGAGAAAGTCTGAAATGCACTCGGCCTGCCAAGAGAGCTGTGGTTTTCGCCCCGCCACTGTTTTGCTATTAGACATGGTCATGGAAGGAGCAGGGCAATGACAGTAATACAAGCCATCCTCACACATATATACACACACACACACCACACACACATAAACCCTCAGCTTGTTAACGCAGAGCCTGGCCAGGCCTGGCCGCTATTCTGCTTTTCCTTCCTCGGCAGCTGGCTGTGCTTAGACGTGAGCTCCTCCTCTGAGATCTGGGAACCACTTTCTCCGTGGGAATAAATGCCTTGGAAGGAAGGGACCAGGAAGCAAAAGGGAGACGAGTGTGGCTAAGTGCTCTCTCTGCTTGTAAAAAGAGTGGCATGTTTCTGTCATTTCCAGTGGAATTCTAACATCTGTTATCAGGCCACATTTTTTTTTTCCAAAGGCGAAAGCTCTAAGCAGAATGTCACTCTCAGCTGCGCAGAGTGTCTGAGATGTGTCCATCAAGCTACAGCCGTAGTGCATTAGCGTATTAGTACAAAGCAGCTCGCTGACAGTTGCCCGTCATGGTCTTATCCATCAATCGCTGAATTTGATCACATTAATGAACGGCTCTGTAATCCTCTTAAGCCCACTTCCTGTATAAAGCACCTCAGGCATCTGTATACTGACTGCTCTACACTGAGCAACAGAGCTGCCACCGCAGAGGTACCAAGTTAAAGAAAAGCGGCCGCTCATCCACTCAGAATGAAGCGGAAAAGAAGCGGAAACTGAGATTAGCTTTGCTCCAGGATGATAGTCCTTTTTCAGTTTAGATCTTTAACAAGAGTTGGCCAAGAGAGATTTGGGGGGTGGGGGTGATAATGCAACTAGCCAAGTGCAGTTGAGAATGCTTCAGACCATTTGATTTACATTTGCATTTATGACATCTGACTGACAACTTACAAAAGCTATAAAAACTCACCTTCATGTTAGTTAGGGACTAAGAGTACCATCAGGCTCAAACCCCTGTTAGGGAGATTAGTAAAGTATGAGATAAAACAAAGATTTATTTTTAAAACAAAGTGCAAATTTAAGTGCTGCGTGAAGAGGCAGGTCTTTAGTCATTGTTTAAAGACAGATAAAGACTGAGCTGTTTAGACTAAATGAATGATAAATAATAAACTGGTGAATGTACCATTACCTCATCATTACATAATCATCTGTTGTTGCTCATTAGAACTTTCACACAGGCAGTGTGATACGCCTAGTGTAGTTAAGAGACTCTCTCTGACTTCAGTCATATAAACCTAGAGTAAAGTGAATATTTACATGCTCTCAAGTAAAAAAAAACAACTTTTAAATAAATGTATCTGCTGTAAATTAAACATTCAGTGAGGTGGCATAAATTGGATATGCTATAATATAGTCTGAAACAAGTACAACTTTTGGTGAAAATTTGGGGAAGACAGCAAGCCTACCTACAGCTTTGATGAATTACAGCATAAAACAAAGCAAAGAAAAAGTAGAAGTGGGACATATCCACTTCCGTGTCATTCAACAATGCTAAATAAATAAATAAATAAATAAAAGTATCAACCCTAATGCCTGTTCTCCAGAACAAAGTGTCTCAGTGTCCAGTTCACTGAGATTTTTGGGCATTTGCTTTCTTCAGGTCCCACCACAGCATTTCAATTGGGTTGAGATCTGGACTTTGATTAAGCCGTTCCAAAACCTTGATTCTTCTTATTTTCAGTCATTCTGATGTAGATTTACTGGTGTTGTTTAGATCATTATCCTGTTGCATATACCCCATTGTCTGACCTAATGTAGGGGTGAATGTGTTAGTGTGTCCACTCCTGGGTAGATTGGCAACTGTCTTGAATGCTTTCCATTGATCTTAAAAAATAATAATAATTGTTGGACTCCAAGTTGTTTTAAACCCTTTCCAGATTGATGTGCGCAACAATTGCTCCTCTAACACCATTGCTTATATCTTCCCATTTTGGGTTTACTGTATGTTACATACCTGAATGCTCCAGACCAGAAAACTGATTTAGTTAGTTTCAAAGAAAAATCCCAAGTATAGTTTTTGTTAAAATCATCATTGTTTTAAACAAATGAGTGATCGCACAAACTCATGACATGATGTATAATTCCATGCTGTTTTTAATTATAAATGTGAATTTGATCACTGTAGCATGTAATGCGAATGTAGGCTAATACTGCATTATGTGCATGTGTAGTACATGTGAGCTCAGCTATTAAACTCCAAATGAAACTGTGTCTTAGCCCTGAACAATTCTGCAACATCCTTTGGGAAGTATGCAACATCCTTTGGTGGCAGAAGGCAGACACAGGAGACGTATTAGTGGAAAAGTTGTAGAGGAAGAGGAGTGGAGATAGAGACAAATGGCTGTTGAGGGAGAGCCCAGGTAAATCTGCCACAGACATGAATGAATTTCTCTCTCTGTCTTTTTCAGAGCATAGTAGCATTCACCAGACTGGCCCTTCATTACATCATCATCTGTTATTTTGTTTTAGTTTGGCACTAATCTCTTCATGATTGGTTACAAGCCAGGAGGGGGAAAGAAGTATACGGGAAAACAGGGGTAAGAAGGGAGAAAGAAGACAATTGGTGTGTCAGGGCACAAGTCCCTTCCTCTAGAGAACTCTCTCCCTCTCTCTCTTCCTCTCTCTCTCTCGATCTCCCTCCCTCTCTCACTGCCACCCTGGCCTCTTCCCCTGCTCTTGGATACAGGCCAGGAAGGGAAATCCATGAAACATGAAGAATGTGAGCTGAGCACGACTGGCGCGACTGCACAAAACTTTTCCACTGTGTAGGGATGGCGGTGGCGGCCCAGCCTCTGGAGGAAGCATTGCTAATTATTCTTCAGTGCAAACAATCTCCTCTAATTGTGCTTTGACAAAACAAGAGAGTGAGTTTGATGGGTGCTTAAAAGCAGAAAGAAAGAAAAAAAGGGAAAGGGGAAACAGGATGGAGTTGAAAGGGTAGAAAGAGGGATCGAGTCTGCGGCCACTCCTCTCTCTCTCTCTCTCTCTCTTTCTCTCTGTCTCTTTCTCTCTCACTGCAATCGTGGCATATCACATGATCAAGGCCATCTCTTATTGGTCAGGAACAGGAGCAAATTTGTCCGCCATGTAAGGAGGGCTGGAAGCGACAATCTCATCCTCCCTCCCTTTCCTACCTTTCTCTTCCTCCAGTCTTAAAATGGCGGCCACGGAAAGGGCGCCAAAATGGGAACAAACCTGGGTACGCTTTTTCTTTTTAAAGGCTACGTTTTAAAGATGTTTTTTGTCATTCTGAAAAAAAAGAAGAAAAAAACCCTCCACAGGGAGAAAAGGAACGTTTTGAGTAGAAACAGATGAAGTGGGCTTGTTTTTCAGTTCGGCGCTGGCGGATACAGACTGTTAAGGGGAAAGTTTGACAGCGGGCCAGGAAAAAACATTAACCGTGCCGTGTCCAGCGGCGGAGTTGCAATGACGGAGGGATGGTGCTTGCGTTTTGATTGGGACATGCTGCAGTCATGGTGGATAACAGGCTTAGTTTCTCTGGTGGGGTGGAGGTGTGGGGGTGACTCAACGATTGATACGACAGAGCTGTCGCAGAGACCAGCGTGTGTGTGCACGCACACACACACCAGCACATATACAGTACTACACTGTACAGATTTCGTAGAATCAAAGATTGTACTGGTTCTGGTACCAAGACTCTTTTTCAGTGCTGCATTCTCTCAACACAACAAAATCCCGAACCTGCACTGACTCAGAACGCACCGCTGTCTGCATGAATACAACAAATATTTGCCTTTAGGCTAAAGTTCCACAAGCATGGTGGGACGGTGACGGCTCCCAGGCTGCACTCACGGGAGAGCAGAAACGCCTGCTGCAACGCTGGCACGCTGCCTTTGTTCCAGGTAACTGTGCATTACCTCGAAAGGGGTTCGAGAAATCAGCAGACCACTCAGCATCATCACAACGCATTTTCCCCACTGCCAGGGGCTTGCGCTAATGTAGCTTCTGATTGATTCTTGATAAATTCTTGACGATTTTCTGCTGACTTTTAAAACATTAATATGTATTTAAAAATGACAAGATCTTGAAATAGTCCAGGCCTCGATAATCCTCTCTCACAGGTAGGTGCCCATGCAAATAGTCTGTCAGAGGAAATTTATGACTAAATAAATCAAACTGTGCGACTCAGCAGATTTAAGAATAGCTTCACTCCGGCCAACATCCAGCTCTGAGAAACTGGAAGGATGGCAAAAACAACACACTTGAGAGCTTAGGTTGGAGGGAGCTGAGGAAATAATCTTCTAAGTGCATGACAAATTGACAATCACAACCTTGTTAAGTTTCCAGTTCTCCTAAAGTCTTAACGCAGCCTATACACCGAGGTGGGATTAGGATACTAAGCGTCTGATTAACTGCTTAATTTGACTCAGATTCAGTTATATTTTCACTTTTCGGACATGACACAAGGAGCAGCTCATGCCGTTATGGAAGCTGCCTACGTCCAAATCAGTGATGCTTTTTCTTTTTTGTTTGTTTGTTTGTTGTTTTGTTTTGTTATTGTCAGACTGTTGGTGGGAGCTAAGAAGCCCAGGAGCTAATCGTATCATGTCAGCTGGCTTTCCAAACACCAGTGAGTCATATGAAAGAGGATCATAGTGGAATGTTCTATTCCCAAAGGCCTGGCCCGATAGAATTAACCCTGCCAGGGGCTCTTACCACCAGGCACGCTGACCAAAGCCGCGCCATCGGGTCAAACTGATTAGCTTTCACAGAGGCCTACGGACGGCCGCTATTAAAAGCGACATAGCTTGTAAATACACTATGCTTCCTTTTTCCACTCTCTGCTGCTTTCTCACCTGTGCTGTTCAAAAAGGGAAAAAGGAAGAATACGGAGAGGAGTCTGTTTATTCTGGGTCCTCCTGTGTGAGAGGTTACTGCACCACACTCACTGGCACCAGCATGACTTTTCTCTGCGCTGTTCAAGAAAGTATGCTGGGTTGAGCAGTGTGAAATGCTGACGAGGCATGCTGGACAGGTGAGAGGGAACACAGTGAGCGCAGTCTGGTCTCGGTGCAGTCTGGCTCCAGAGGACATCAGTGTCATCTTCCTCCATGACAGATTCAGCTATCATTCACTGTAGTTGTAATAGCATCTGATGGCAGGATCTCTCTCTCTCTCTCTCTCTCTTTCTCCCCTCTCTCACAGGCTCTCACAGACAGACTACACTTCCTATAAATGAGGAAGCAGCTGCGCACCTTCACTGCTGAATTTTATTTTATTTTTTTTGCGCAAATGTTTAGTTTTTCTGTTATTTCTGAGGACCGAGGGTCTTAACACACAGTGGCATCCTCTTAATGACCCGAACAATCGCTGTTTCACACATACATATTTCATTACACCAGCTGAACAAATTACTATTATAATTAATATTTATGCTTTATAAGGAGGGTATCGTTCGCTTTCATTAGCTATGCAGGCAGGTACAGGAATCCCATCTGCAGCTGCATCTGTACAACAGGAGCTAACAATAACAGGCTGCATACAGAGCTATGCAATTTGACCAAGCCTCGACACAGCTCATACACTCAGATGCCACCCACCTCTCTCTCTCTCTCTCTCTCTCTCTCTCTCTCTCTCACACACACACACACACACACACACACACACAGATTGAGACAGAAGAAACAAGCTGATACATAGGGGCGGGAGGGGAGAAGCAGAATCCACAGGTAGTTCCTCTTGTTCTCCCTCACATATTTTTGAGACTGTACCAAACAATACACAAAATACACAATACACAAAACACACAATACGCAAAACACACAATACGCAATTTGACAGCTGTAAAGTCATCTTACATCAAATAAAACTCCCTTTTAATAATTAGACTATAATGAATAAATGAATGAATGAAAATAAAAATGTTCCATCATTAAAATCTAATAACATTTAATATTCTGCATCTGGAAAAAATTTTTTTTAGTAAAATTTAAAAAATTATTATTACGTTTGGCACGTACTGTATTCAGTTACTAACACGTAGACACATTTGATAATTAATTATGTTAATTAATGCATATAACGTCCTGAAACACTTCTTTTGAGCTTCTTACTTTGCCATTGTGATCACTTTATTTCCTGCGAAGGTAACACAGCAAATGTCTGTGCTGTTTAATATAACAAATGTGTTTCTTGATTGAACCAAATCATTATTATGGGCATTAATACATATGAACAACATGCCTTTTAGTAAATTTGCTACAAAAGCTATATCCCTAAGGCCTTAAAATCGAAACAATAAACGTGTTAATCATTGTTAGGTGAGGAATTTTAACAAGGCTGAAGAACCAGATGTGCATAATGCAGCATCGCCAGGAAATAGGATGTGATTAGCTATTAATTGCGGATATTAGCATGTTCACGTTATTCATCAGAATGGGAACTTCAACTTTCAACTTTTTGCCAAACAGCTGGTCTGCCTCGTAAAGCACTCGCAGAGCAGAGAACGCCTTTTTCTGGCACACTAATGACCTTAGCGAGGATAAGAAGGCTGATCCACCAGTGTTAGGCTCATTATAGCAAGAGAGGATTTAGAGTAGCTTTTCCTTCTGGAAACAGAAAGGTTAGAGAAAGAGAGATATAAAAAAAATTGAGACACAGATCGAGAAAGAAAGATGACATGTTGCATTTACTGTACGATGTTTTGTGTTTCCCCCACTTCAGTGAGGACCAAACCGTTCAGAATGGCGTTAGGGTTCATCTATGTGTGTGTGTGTGTGTGTGTGTGTGTGTGTGTGTGTGTGTGTGTGTGTGTGTGTGGATAGTGTGTCATGTCGTGGGTTGGCAGGGAGGCTGGGTGTGAGGGTTTCCAGGCAGCCTGTGAGGCTGTAAGAGGTCCAGGCCTTGCCCTGGCACTCAGACTGCGGTGATGGGGGAAACGTGCGGTCAGGGAAGCCGAGCCCAGTGCATCCGCAGTAGAAAAAGAGAAAGTGGGAGACCAGGGAAAAACCACAGCTTGTGTTCGAAATGTTTCCAGGGCTCTTCATCTTTATATCGGTTTGACTCCCTCCGCAAGCCCATACCCACCCACACATACACAGAGCATAGAAACGCTTAATTCAAACCGCGGTGCAAATGTGTGTTTTCTCAGATCTGTAAAGCAATTTGCAGAGTGTACTACAGTGCAAAGGCTTTTAAATAAACAAGAATATGCATCAACATAACAGTCTGACATCTTCCACTGTCTCACTCTAAAAAAATTGATTAATGCCCCAACATAAGGCTATTATGAGCGATACAATAAAGGGCACGGAGCCCAAAAAGCCCACAAAACGTTCAACCGATTGGTATTTTTCAAAGCAAATTATGTCTATTTGGATGTCTGCAAAACTATTCATCAAAAAAGTAAAACAAAAACTAACAGGTCAGCTACATCTGATCTGGAGAGGAGGGGCGGGGGGATGTGCACTCCTCATTAAGATTCACATGGTGCAGTGACTCAGCCCATTTTGGTAATGGAGAGCCCTGGCCACCTAAAGATGGAAATGGCAATTTTTCAAACCCTACATTTTATATATAAATTATCTTCAGCCCTTGCACAAGATGGGGAGCTGGGAACACTGCAAGGTCATTTTCAAATATTTTTGGATGCCTTGAGCTAGAAGAGGAGGCTTTAATATGAGAGCTGTGGACAGTGAGTATTAGTGCTGGTACTGAGACTGGGCAAAGGGCACGGTCTGCTTTTTAGCGCACACTGATAATGTTTGCAATGTTTTGACATGATTTAAGGAAAAAATACTGGTTCCTCTGCATTATTTCTGAGGCTGTTCCTGAACAGATGTACAACAAGTTTTATTTCTTCTTCTACATCAATAAATTATGCCACTGTAATCAACTTCTACAACACTTCCTTCCATTTTCCTATGTCCTACGATCCCTTTCAGAACAACACCACAGGTGAATTCGCAGGTGAAAAAATGGCACGACACAATAGTGCATACACCAAGCTTTGGGAAGCCACAAAAACCACAGTTTATTGGAGGTCTGAAGAGCCCCTTCAGCCAGAGTGAATCTGTTTTGAAAGAGTAATCATTGTGGCAAAGTGCAGTGGCCAGACACGGGCTAAAGCTGTTTAAACTGTCTGGGAAGCTGCTCCTGGACTATCCTCAATGCTCCACAGGCCCAGCCACTTAACATCATCCTGATGACATGCTCAAAAAGACAAACCACAAGGATCTGAATGTGAGGGAGAACAGACTAAGTGTCTTTCACCCTCAACCCATCCGATCACCCTTTACGAGCTGCCCAGAGTCCGAGACTCTAGAGGACCGGCCCGTTTAAAGGCAGTTGACCTGCAGTTAATCACATGACCAACAGACCATATGATTGAGAGCTAATAGGAGGGGGTGCTGCAGGGCAGGAACCATTTAGTGAGAGGGAACTCTGCTTTGTACCAGCTAATCCAAGTGTAAGCAAGGTCACACCACAACCAGATGAGGTCAGACATCACCCGAGACCACTGACCTGCCACTCCCCCATAATGTAGTGTGCACTACAGGACCGAGAGTGGGCATGTGGATGGCAAAGTGTGTCAAAGAGAATTTGGAAGATGTACGGCTATGTTCACATTACCAACCTGAGGTGTGTATGTGAACTGTAATGGAATGCAAATCTGACCAACAAATCAGAATCAGTGTGGGATTGTAACGTGTAACGTGTGTAACAGTGTGGGATGTAAGAACGAGGACTAGTCCTGCAACCGCACAGAAAGTGCGAGCCTCACAGAAACTCAAGTCTAAATGAGACCAAATTGTGATACTTTTTACACTGCATGGACTTAAAGAAACCAAAAAAAGGAGCAACCAGGGATAAAGCTTACCCGTACAATTGCTTCATTCATTCGTGAGAAATATGGGGAAAATGTACAGAAAAACAAACCTTTACCAAGTATGAGCTAAAAACAAAACAAACAAAAAAATAATCACTCAAGAAAGAAAAACATGGTTTATCAGTCAAATTATACAGAACGCATTGCATTACTGCAGCGCTTCAGCTCTGTACTTGGACTTAGTTCAGCATCTTGCAACTCAGTAAAGTAGCCCAGATCTACACATTAATTACAGCTGCACAACACCAAATGCACAGCATGTTTATTTCACTTCTTGCAACTGTTTCACTTAGGAATGTGTTACTTTCCTGCTGTAATCAGACCGTGCCAGAATTAAACTGGAGCTGACCACATTGCTCTCAGTTTATGACTGACCGTGTCTTACCTGTCTAAATGAACTGCTAAGAAATAAACACACCATATGAAACACGCTACATGCAGCAAAATGCTAACAGAGTAACCTGAGCAGTCTCCCTATTAGCTTTAATCAGGCAGGATCGCTGGATTACTGACGGATTTCCTCTGTAATCACATGAGTTTAGCAGCCAGTTGGAGGAGCAGCACAAGATGGTCATGAGCAATACTCAACCCGGAGGTTAATTAAGGTCAACAGCCTGCCATGCCAGTGTCACAACTCCACCACAGAGACAGACAGTGCCATCAAACTGCACTGTTCATCATCCAAGGCCTTTCTTACACGTTCCCAGAGCTTTATCGAGTATCAACTAAACAAAGAGATCTCTATGTGGTTCTGGTAAACCTTAATGTTTATGGCTAAATAAGCAACAATTATATAAAAGCACTACTTCACTGTGAGGTGTAGGCACAGTCATATGAGCTGAGATTTGTGCACTGGGAATAATCCACTGGTTCTCCACTAATGATTCTTTTGCTCTTAAATTGTCCTGACATTAACTATGACGGATCAGGATTTCTAAGTATTATGCTACTTATGAAGAGACTAAAGCACTACGTTAATCTCCACCTTGCTAATTCTATTTAATTACACCATTCTAATCCACATGGCGCATCTGCAATCATATATAGGATTTCAGTCTTGTGTACTTTTTTACCAAGACTGTTCATATAACACTTTTGCAAAGAGAAAATTATGTAAAATGGAAAACACTAAATTCATTCAGTTGTAGCTTGTGAAAAGCAGCAATATCTTCTGTAGATACACAACACATGCTTACAAATGCTTACAGTTAAGTTCTGGACTCCAGTCAATCTGGAGTTATAGGCTAAAGTGTGGAGTGGCTTGAAGTATTAGACCACTATGATGTCGCGTAAGCTCGCTACTAACAGTGCTTACTCGTGGTGGTTTTACTTCTGAAGACACTTTCAAGCTACTGGGATCTTTGAACCGTCTCTAAATCCAGAACAGATTCCTTTTTCAAGGCCGTGTTCAAGACGTGACTATTCAACCCTCCATTCAAGCATTTCAGTCCTTGACCTCTTGAGAGTGAATATGTATGTTCACAAGATGTTATTGATTCTTCTATTTGAGATATATGGTGGCAGGGGACATGTTTTTCAAACATTTCCATGCTTTGGCCTGCTCCTCCTCCTTAGTCTCCTCCAGTCGTCCACATATTTTAATACCACGCACGCAGCTTTTATATCTATCTTAAAAGTTGACAATCTTTGGGGCAATTAAAACAATCGATACAGGTCTGAGAGGAGCCTCTTATCCCCTGTAATAGCTCTCACTGAATAATAAATATCCCCACTGGCCAAAAGCAGTGAGTCAAGGCAGGGAGACCTCGCATTAAGGATCACAGGCTTTAGCTGGGGCTTCTTCTATGGAGAAGCTCAAGGCAACCCAGTTTTGCTGAAGCACATCTTAAAAAGATGTCTTAAAAAAACATTGCAGGTTTGATGATGTCAGCAGATGTAGAAGTTATGTCATCCAATTCGATGTTATCAAAACCCCTCCTACCCTCTCATCACCCCCAAACTCGCTTCTATTTACAACTTTGCTTGACAGCCAACTTTTTCATCCAAACCAGACCAGACCCAAAATTGACTCAGAAATCAGTGATCAGTAACAGAAGTCTTAATATCCCACTGCAGTGGTCATGTGGTTAATGAGAGTCTGTTTATTAATTCCTCCACTATTTATGTTCGTTAGGTTGATATTTTTGTGAATCGAGCATATCTGCTCTGAGAGTGAACAACAGCTGAGAACATCACACCGTGTCCCCTCAAAACCTAATGAGCAATTGCTTACGAGCGGAAGGAGGTTCTTATATAGAAACACCTGGGAAGGAAGGTCCAGTGTTAAATACAAACCAATTGACATACAAAAGTGATACACCAAACCTTTGTGAACACCTGGTCATCACACCTGCAGGTGTTTTTTCCCCAAACTGTTGCCACGAAGTTGGAAGCACACAGTTGTACATGATTCTGGGATGAAAGAAAATGAAATGGACATGCAGAGCCCTAATCTCAACCAGACTGACCACCTTTGGGGTAAACTGAAGTGCTGATCGTGCACCATGCCTCTTCATATATGCTCTTGTGGGTGAATTGGCAAAGGAGCATTATAACAGAAAAAAAGAAGCTACATCTGTAATGTGCTGTTAAAAAACTGTATTTAAGTGTGATGGTCACATGACTTTTTGGCCATATTGAGAACAGGGATTTAATCTGATTAATTTGATACATTTGCCAGTGCAATCCATTAACATCAGGAATTTACATGAACAAATACTTATTTTTGTATCAATAAATACAAAAGAGGATGTGTCAGAGGTGTGTGCTTAGCAATGTTACGATACAATAAAATGAAGTCACCTGACGGAATTTACTGAATGACCAGGTTATCCTATCAAAGGATTATTTCTTCCCTTATGGCAAGAGCATATTCCAGGATGACAATCCCAAGATTAATCTGCCTCAAACTGTAAAAAGTGGAAATATTCACACATGTCAACAACAAAGCTCTGGCCTTAACCATTCTTTGAAATGTGCTGGAGAAGACTTTACGGAGTTGTTCGAGTCTGCCGTCAAAAATACAAGATCGCAGGCAAAACGTATGAAAATTGAATGGATTTAAACAAATGTTGTGACGTTGCATGATATTCCTGAAATAATCCCATGATGAATGTGTATCATTATCAAAGCTACAGAGAGTACATCAAAATATCAGGGTGCGCAACTTTGGTCAGGCAGTGTATTTTATGATGTGAATACTGGTAACGCTGGTTGATATACCATTCCATTTGCACGTATTTCTCATGATAAAAAAAAAAAATGTTGAAATGTACTGCTATCCAGCCTGTGATGCGTGATGTCTCACAGCAGATGATTAGCTTACAAATGACAGTCTTTATTTCTGTAAAGATGTCAGTACCAGTATCAAGAAGTGACCAATACTCAGAACCTGAATGTAGTGCATTCGTACAGTCTTATCGTTTCGTGATAATTTTTAGAATAATCATAATGCACATTAGCTGTGTAATAAAAACATGAATTTATTGCATGAGACAATAAGAGCAGTTTATCAAATGGCATAAATTGTATGTTGGAAAGTTCTACACGTTACAAGAATGAAACTGAAATGTGTTTGTATTGACTGATACCTTGAGGTCCAACACAGTCTGTCATGAAGCACAGTGTGGAGTCTGGGTCTTGTCATCACTACTCCTCACGGTCAGGACCTTCGGCCGCCCCCCCCGTCTCTCTCTTCCCCCCAGAACTGTTTAAACCCACTGCCAGCACCCAACATGGCTTGTGTCCCAGTCTGACTGTCCGCTGTCCCAGCCAACTACAACTCCGAGCTGTGGGCTACGCTCCTTTCCAAGATTCGAAGGGCTGTTTATCTACAAGCCAATTTGAACCTGTGAGAGTGTGTTTTTTTTTTGTTTTTTTTTGCAGCACCCCCACACGACGCACACTTGTTCTCATCTCTTAAAAGAAAAATGTAAGAACTACAGGCCAAACAGTTAAATATCTCTGTGGGTCGCTTAAGGCTATGAGGGCTGGAAAAAGACTGTGCTGACCTGCTGCTAGATGAAATAGCATCTTCTGTGGCAGCTATGTCATAAACTCCATTCCCCCAGCTTGCTCTAAACTGAGCATGGTGTCAGAGAGGGCCACCTGTTCCTTTGACATACAGTCTTTCTGCCTCATTCTGTCACTGCCACGCTGACCTAGATTGCTTCGTGGTGGGAGGGCTTAACCTCGCCTCTGACCCTGGCGACTTGTGTGTTAAAGACTGAATGAAGCCTTTTTACCACCAGGCCTCAACACAGACACACACACACATACATATAGATGTATATAAACAAATAAATATATATATGGACCATGAAATTGTTCGTGTGGAATGTAGTTTTAAAAAATTAACAATAGCATCTGTTGAATTTTTAGACAAACTAAAATTTTAAGGTGTTACCGTGAAGTGCGCGGAATGAAAGTGCGAGATTAGATAATGTACGTAAGTAGATGTCAATGCACACTCATAAGCGCATATTAAAAAATGTACAGCGCCATCTAATGATTTTTCCAAGGTCGATTTTTTTTTTATTTAAGGTTGTTTTCCATTTCGATTTCAAATTAGCATATCTTCTCTTCCTGTGAGCCGATTGCGATGGAACAAAGCCCATATGTTACCTCAAGCTTGGACAAATGCACCTGTGAAAACCCCATTAGAATTCGTTCAGTAGTTTTTACGTAATATATATATATATATGCACATTTGGTTTTATATTTATTCCACTGTGTGTAAATGTGTTAGCTGAAGCTGAAAGGAGAGCTGAGATGAAGGCAGGAAGAAGATTGCTGTCATACTCTGTGGCATTCTGAACTCTTGATATACAGGAAGGCCGGCCTGTGCCATGGGGCTATTCTTAACACATCCATGTCTGCCCAAATGCAATCCACATGTCAGTCAATCAACATGTAGAAGTAAATAACAAAAGCAAATACTTATAATCATAGCAGAAAGAAAGATGGGAAAGTTTCACCTTTCACAGCCCTCGACTTGATCCCATAAATATTTATGGTTCACAGTAAATTACTAGTGTGGTAAGAGCATGGCTGATCAGTTGTGCAGGTGTTCCAAATCATAGGCTTAAATTAGAACAGCATTAAAACAATCAAAGCTAGTTGTAGCGGCTGTGGAACAAAAGGCGAAAACAAGCCTGCAGTCTCAACATTAAACAAGGTTAAATTTAAAAAAATCATAAAACCAAAAAGTCACCATGTATTTTAATCGTGAACAAAACGGACTTTTGGCTAAATTTAAAACAGAGTGAAACAAAAGGAACTGAAGAAGAGTATCTCTCGGCTTCTGTGATTTTTGACTTCTTTATATCTCCTCTCCTTGCTTCCTTGTGGCCCAGAGCAGCGAATACAGTGCGGAGACCTCCCTGAGAGGGTCCCATCGTGGGCTGGGAGCAATACAGAGGGAGGGAGAGAAGACGAGAAGAAGGGCTTTTTCTTCTGGGTGGTTTGACTGTGATGTGCTTCCTGTGTGGCTGTCAGCCTGTGGCGTATCCTTCATCTTTCCCCAGCTCTGCCCTCTCACCCCGACAACTACAGCTGCCCTTCCTGAACACAACACCCCCACAAAACCGTGTGTTCCTCCCGTCTGCTCCTCTATGACCCCTAGTCCCTCTGGGCTCACAGCAGCCTTTAGTTCTCTTTCTCTCTCTCTCTCTCTCCCTCTCTCTCTCTCGATCTCTTTCTCTTCTTCCCTGAGAGAGAATCATCCTGGCCCACAGGCTTGCAGAATGGGGGGATGTACTGTGCTCTACTGTAAATCCATCGCAGCTGCCATATTCACAAGTTTTGTGCGTCATTTTCTCTGTGGACCAGATTAAAGCAGGATCGAGAAGCTTCCGTATCTTGCTGCCTGATAAAGGAGCAGCTTCGGCGTAATTGGAGAGTTTAGAATGATTAGCCTGTAAGTATCATTACACATAAGGGGCTACAGAGTGGAAGGGTTCATTCTAGGACAGCCAACCCCTGACCAAGCATGGAAGTAGGCCATGCTCAGTAAGAGTTGCCCAGGGCAGGGGGTTAGACAGGGCCAACGTGTGGTGTTCCAGCCACAGGAGGAGTGTTTAGTCGAGACACAGGAGTATAGGCAGAGTTTAACACGGCGCTCTCATTAAAGTGTGCAGTATTTCTCTGGCTTTGTTAAGGCTGACGTCGTCGAGGCGTCTGGGCCCTGTCTGAATGGGCGCAGTAATTACAGGCCGGCATGTCTTGCCGGGGATGTAGAGAATGGAGAGCAAAAGTGGCCCGGGCGAGGCTTTTTGCACGGCACTTGTGCCGGTGACTCTGCCGCGATTGTGCTGCTGGGAAACAGGCACAAAAGAACAGGAGGAGTCCACTTAATCCTCGCAGGGAGCAGTCAGTCAGAGCGACGGAGGCCCTCGTGCTTTTCATTTATCTATTTTACCATTTCATTAATACCTTGCACTGCACGGCAACTTTGATTTCTTTGTCTCATTAATCCTGGCGACAAAACAGGCGTGCAGGACCGTCAGCTTTTGTTGAAACAGGAGACATATAAAGTGCTCCCCCACTGTATACCATGGAACAGTTAAACAAGTGAAATTCGATAAGTGATGATCTTCCAAAATAATTTTTGTAATAACCCCAAAAAAGTGGCATTCTTTCAGTCTGTGCAAAAAAAAAAAAAAAAAAAAAGGGCCCTGCAGGCCTCCTGACTGCTGGAAGCTTAAAGTTGTTATCCTAGCAACTGGAGATAAAACGGTCTCCCGGAGTCCGTGGGAGACTAGCTGTGTGAAAGAGCAGATCCCTTAAGCATTTCCTGGTGCAGAGGTCCTTAGCTCCTGACGTTATGGCCCAGGGCTCAGTGCGCATGAAGCCTCCTTATTGCAGTGATCGAGGCGGCAAACACAACCGCAGTGGTGCAGAGAGGTCAGGGGCATGCCTCGAAGGCTACCACTCACATTTATTTATTTATTTTTCCCTTCTCATCCTCCCTTACTTTTTTGCACATTTTTACATTACTGTACTCCCTGATCCTACGAGAGGTCCTTAAATTGCTGTGCTATCTCTGTTCTGCAGGGTAGTATTTAAAAAAAATCAGGAGAGTCAGACTGAGGGGTACATGCAAAGATTTTAAGAAAGATTCTAAGTAGAGGAAAAAATACATTTTCTGGTCTTGTGCACTTTTTGAGCTGGATGAGTAGGCTGGGTGGCTTGAAAGATTCATGAGTTGTAATGCAAGCTTAACCTGGCCCCCTCCCTCTTTCTCTCTCCACCACTAAGGCAGAGCACCGACTGAGACAGAGAGAGAGAGAGAGAGAGAGAGAGAGAGAGAGAGAGAGAGAGACTGGGCTCTTTGTGCTCACTTGTTTTTAATTACACATTCCATAGCTTTACTGCCCAAGTGCCACATAGCTCGTCGATCGGCTACGACTCACCTCCACGCGCGCACAGACTAGCACACAGACATACACTATAGCAAAAGATTTTTTAGCAAAGCACTTTTTTTTTTTTTGCAGGATGCCTAGTGGGGATGAAATCTGGAGACCCTGTAACCCACCAGCTCTGGCTAAGATGAACCCCAGCCGACTTTAAATGAAGATTTTTATGAGCATCCAATCAGACTGCTATGAGCCACGTCCCAGCAACGGGCCTTGATTTAGTGTGTGACAGTGTGACGGCGGCTGCCTCTGACCGTTTGACTGCTGCTGCTGCAGGAGGCTCTGGATTCCAAAGGCTTCTAAATAATGGAGGTCAGGCAGGACGCGAGCACCCCAACTGTATCGTTTATGAAACACAGCAGGCAGAGATGCAGGGATGCTATGCATTTAAAGGTAATAAGAAAGGAGTAGTAATTTATGAGGTGCTGACACAAGAGTTTTCAAAATTTCGCTTCCGTGAAGTGATGACCAAGTTCAAAAAACAAGGAGACTTATTGAGAGATAAGAATCTGGGTTATGCATTGCGGCAAGTCTGAGCTCATAATTCTTCGATCTGTGATATCAGGAGTTAGTGATAGAGCAAATATCATATTTTGATGCCAGAAGAAATTTCATGTCTTTCATATTTCGGAAACTATATTTTCAACGATGTTTTTATTCATATACAGGAGAAGTTACAGTATAGAGATTTTGTCTCGTCAGCTACTGTAAGATCAACAGAGTTGGTCACTGTTACTATCACTAACCGATCTGTTGAAAAAACATTTTTTAAATAAATTTAAAAAATAAAAATTTAAAAACATAATTTAACATAGTCACAGTATTATTATCTGTACTAATTCTTAAAAGTAAGATGGAACGGGAAGCAAAAAGTAAGGAAGATACACTAACACCAGACAACTCAACAGTGAGTTCATATTAAAATAAAATTAATCAGCCTCTCCCTTTTATCTCCCTTTGTTCATCTTCTAAATATCTATTAGGAAACACATTTATACATTCAAAGCTGCAACTTGGACTCAGATATTTCATAGATAGGAAGTACATCATGATATCTTATCACAAAGCCAAACAGTCGCTGATTCACAAGGCTGCGTGATACGGCAGAATCCCAAATAATCAGCGTCGCAAAGTGAAATCAAAGAACTATATGGCAAGAAGAGAAGCGAGGAAGAATATGGCAGTCACAAGAAGAGAGGTGCACTGCCAGCTGGAGAAAGCCACTAGAGCTTTGTTGTTACTGTTTTTCATTTCAGTTACCTGTTTTCAATTGTTTACTCCAGCTCCTTGTCGTTTGTTTGAACGGATTTTGTGATTACAGCAAATAAAATTAAAAAAAAGAAAGAAACGAAAGAAAGGGTGGCCTTCTGTGAAAAGCTGAGCACCTCATCCCACAATATGTGCACAGCATCTGGTGATGTTTAATGTCACCCTGCAGATGCTGGCAGCTACTCACTGCTCTTCTCTCTCTCTCTCTCTCTCTCTCTCTCTCTGATGAAGGTCTGGGCAGAACGCTCTACCCCGCTCCTCCCTGGGCACGGCAAGCAGAGGGCACTAGAGCAGAATGCGTCCTAATTAAGAAGCCCAGATGAGTAGCTACCATGCCTTGGCTCCGAAAACTCTTAAATATTTATCAGCTTACCGGGTGGATGTGCAACACCACCACCATCCCCCCACCACCCAAACATCCATCAGCCTACCATTTTCAACAATCAACACACTGATTCTTAAGCTAAGGATAATACGGCACATTATCTTCAACAGGCTTTGCCAGGCCCTACCCACGGTGTGAAGGAAAGGCGTCTCAGTCTTCCAGAAGGTGGGGCGTTCTTTTTGCTCGGGGCGAGTCCGGAGAGGTCTCGTCTCCAGCTCCGGGGTTAAGGAACAGACCGGATGCCCACTAATCACAGCGGTGATCGGAGCAGGACTCAGGAGGACAGACGGCATTTAATATTGGCCAGCCAGCTGTTACAGTGCTGGGCACAGCTTTCTTTCTCGCTCTCTCTCCCTCTCTCTCTCCCTCTCTCTCTCTCTCTCTCACAAACACACACTCACACACTCTCTCACACACACACAAATCTCTCTCTCTACATGTTCAGAACCCCTACGTGTTTCCAGCAGGACACAGAAGTGCAAGCGAAGTGATGACAGAAAGTCACCTCAGAATGTCACAGGTTGAATAAGTTCCTGAGGTGCGATGCCCATAACAATCACAGGAAGTGTGTTAATTTTTGTTTAGCTTCTTATCATTTTTATACTTTTTAGATGTTTAGTTCAAAATCTAAACAGACACAAATTTTTATGTAAAAGAAAGTGTTGCAAATTTAATTAATCAAGTTAATTTAAAATCAACAAAAATAAACAGACAAAATTTTTTTTGGAATAATCACTAAATATTATTCAGTTTGTTAAGAGCATTCATACAGACAGGTAATAATATAACGATACCCTTTCAATCTTGCAAACCTCCAAAAAAAAAATCTTCACACACTAGTACACACTTTCATTCAAGGGCTCTAACTGCTGTTATCCTTTACATTACGGCCCCCCCTCCCCCCTCCCCATCCCCCCCACTCACAGAACCCAATTCTTCAAACACGCTTTCGGATTTACAGACAGGAAATATGTTAACAGGCCAGGAAACTTGGTGGACTTGACTCTGATATCCTCTGTTATCCATGGGACTCTGTGGTTATTTTTCCTGCTAACAGATCTCTTCCTGAACCCTGGTGGCAGCATTGAAGCATGTTCTTGCTTTCTCTGATAGAGTGAGCGTAGACCTGGCCATGAGCGGAGAGAGCGAGAAGCAGCCATGAATCCGGAGATCAGGAGCTGCGATACAGTGAACACATACTGCATACACGAGCTACGGCGGGAGAGATAGACGACGGAGACTGAGGGACTGAGAGAGTGTTCTGCGACGTTTTATAAACTTACAGAAAGAGAGAGTGAGACATTGAGATGGAAATGTGCCTGATAAACTGTTCAACAATATATCATAAAATTAAAAACCCATGTTCTTCCAGGGCGTGAGGTTCCTCTGGGTTCTCTAGTTTCCTCGCACCCTTTGAGATACATACTTATAGGTTGACTGGCTTGTCTGAATTGTGCCCAGTAGTCCTTATATGTATTAATGGCGACTGATATCTCACCCTGCGGGTAATCTGACCCCACACGCAGTACATCCAGCACAGGTTCTGGATTTGCTCTGGATAAAGTTCTTACTGAAGATAAATGGATGGAAACAAACAAAATTATATAGGGGTATCATATTAGGGGTACATGCCTAGTGCCTGTCCTGTGTTAGTGGGTCAGGAAAGTTTGCAGGCTCGGCTTTTACTGTTGGCAGTGTGCGCAGGGGTGAGAAAGAGAGAGAGAGAGAGAGAGAGGCAGCACAAAACAACAAATGACTGCAGAATGGAGAGTGTGAACCGTGCTTGTCTATGTGTGTATGCATCTAAAGTTTCACAGTCTAACAAAGAGTCTTCAGAATAGCAAAGACCGTTGGTCTCTCTTTGTCTATCTCTGCCTCTCACTCTCTCCAGTCATGTTTACAGAGGAACCTTTCACTGGTCTAATGAGTGCACACAAAGGGAAACCAAGATAGGAGTGATGAAACCTCGCACAAACAGGCCTCACTTTTCCACGTGCCTATGTGTTTTTCACACATGCACAGACACACACGCACAAGCACACACACACACACTCTCTCGACTGGGGATTCATCAGTGCTATCACCATTAGCAAAAGACTGTGCAGAGACTGCACTTATGTGACCACAAGGCGATACAATCATTAGTGAGCTATAAAGCAGTTATAAATAAAACAGCAGTGTCCTGTAATTAAAGTAAAGCTATGTGTATTGCATTTTTAAAATGCGCTCATAGGAAAGGACAGACTGCTGCTGTGACCCAGGGCTTGGTCACTAACATTAGGGTAGAAGTAGGATGCACTCAATCGGCCTGGTGCCTCTGGTGGTATAGAAGTAAACCCACTCCATCGCAGTGTGAAGATTTTTCGTACATCTCAACTAACCATGCACATGACGATGAGTTCAGGGTTCTTCAGTTGCCTTCGCAGGAACCAGTCCTGAATCCAGCGGAACGTCTTCGTTATGTGATAGAACTGGATATTCACAGGATGGAAATGCATAGGAAATATATAAAGTAGAGGAATTGTGTGATGCACTCAGGTCTACACGGATCAGACTGTCAAAGGAACTTCTTGCGGAATACATGCATGAAGAACCGAAGTCGTTCTGAGAACAAAGGGAGGCCCTACCCAGTATTAGTGACAGTGCTCAGAAAAAAAAGCATTCTGTAAATACAAGTGAGTTTCTGTAATTTAGTGGCGAGTAAACCAATTCCAGACACATAGTTATTAGAAAAAAAATAAATAATAATAATTCAGGGATGGTAGAGATAATACAGTTTTTGACAAGTTGCGTCTCACCACTATGTAGATTATTTTCCAATACCATAATGTCCGAAGTGTGTTGTTCCTTACTAAAAAAGAATAAATAAATAAATAAAGCATTCAAATGATTTAACAAAATAGTACAAAGTGAATCCTGTTGCAGTCACATCTCCATTACAAACAGATGTTTGGATCAACTAGGACTGAATTCTTATCTCTATTTAACTTTTTTTTTTTTTTTTACCAGTCCTGTTTCAATCTTTCAACAAACTGATCCTCCGATCAAACTAAAAACCTGGCCTTAAACTAAATGACATCAGTAGACAGAGATTTGATTACACAGTATTATCCCTTTGCTTCCTGTATCAGAAATTATGAGCACATGGCGCATACAAAGCGTGCTATATAGTGGCTACTCTTATAGACATTTCTTTGTTGTGACCTGGATATCGTCCGTGTGCCTATGTTTGTCGCAGTCGTTGACTCCCCGGATGCTACACACATACGCAGTGCTAGATTAAGACGAAACCTTATATACTGTACACTCAACAGCCGTACAAACAACATAAATACAACTGAACTGAGAGTCTCAATGGCTTCTCCCTTGATTGGTCATGCTATGAGAAAATGTTCTCATAACTGGTCTGTTACAAGTCTGGTAACAGTACACATTACTGCTTGTACAACACAAGAGGCCATGAAGGCAAAATGACAAACATGATTACTGGGCATCCTAGACACAGACACAGACACACACACACACACACGCGCACACACACACACACACACACACACACACACACACACACGCGCACACACACACACACGCACACACACACATACGCACACACACGCACACACACGCACACACACACTCACTCTAACGTGCCTCATTATTTCGAAATGCTTGTTTGTGTGTCGGTGAATACAAACGTTAGTTGCATGTATACTGTGCACTGTACAATATATGACATCACTGCATTTCTAACATGATTTTTAATGTTCAAGGGTTAGTTTAAGGAAGTTGGATCCATGTTTGATGCACAGCTTGAGTGATACATGTACAGTAGGGCCGGACAAAAGGATGGCACAAACTCCCTCTTTCTCTCTCACTCTTTACAGTACTGTGCAAAAGACTGCACAGTACTAGCCGCCTCTCATTATTCATATTAAATTCAATTCTGTAGATTGAAATAAATAAATGTGAACCTGCAAAGTGCTTAAAGACACATTTTTCCCCCCCGATTTTTGTCCTTAATTTAGTCGTGCCCAATTCCTCACTCACTGTTGGGGTTGGCGTAACACAGCGCTATCCGCTCCTTCCACTTGCGTGATCTCACAGACGCCACTGATTGGCTTTAGAGCCGTGATTAATGTAAAAGCACTAAGTACCTCTCATCCCTCCCCTCTGAGAGAGCTCAGCCAATCAGCTCTCTCCAGACCTCCGGCTACAGTTACGGCATCACCCGGGAATCGAACTAGCGATCTCCGGATGATAGAGCGAGCACTTGACCATTACGCCACTCGGAGGCCCCTGAAGACGCGTTTTTAAAATTGGTGGTTTATGTAACAACCTCAGCAGCAACCTCCTTTCCCCTCTTTTTTTCTAACCACTAACAGTCTTTATCACCTACATAGTAATCACCAGCCTGATCATGATCTTTATTTATTTATTTATTTATTTTTAAACCCAAGATGACTTCTATTGTAACTATCCACAGAAGTTCGAATAGAACTCGTTCATGTGTATGCAAGGCACGATTCTCCCCATAGAGAAGTTGCTGCCAGATCTTTACAGCTTGATTGCCTATGCATCCAGACTTTTGAGCCACCCAGCATAAAACATAGGTTATATATCATACCGCCTTGTTTGTGGTGACAATAAGAAGAGATTCACACAAACAGCTCTAAAACAAATTTTGATTTCACTATTTATTTTACTCTCTATTTTACATTTTTACAAGTTGACAAATTCCTTTGTGGGACTGATTTATATTGGTATACCAAGAGCAGCACACCTCCTACTACCTCACATGCATGCATAATGTGATGAAATATTTGCAGAAATGCCTACACAATGTTTGGTTGTTCCATCCAGTTCCCTGTATGAAAGGTTTTAATTTGGGCCTAATAAGACGTGGACAGGTACGTTCAGAGTTTGGGACTTTCCCAAACACCCTTTACAAGATGACATGACGACCTACCACAATGTCAACAATAAACAAAAACATAAGATGACGCATACACCCCCCACCTCCCAATTGTGTAGCTCAGCGCATTAATAACACATTGTAGATTAGGAGAGCAGCAGCAAACGGTGCAAACAGGACAGGACACTCGGCTGTTATCAGGCTTTCCCAAGCAAGCCCCTACTTATATTCTCCTCTAATTCCCCAGCACACAGTGCGCTCTCCAGATGGGCCCTGAGCCTCATGCCCTGCCAGCAACAGCTTGTGCTGTGTTTGTTGAAAACAAAGATGACGGATTAAATATCATGTGCAGCGCAGAGGGGACAGAAGAGTAAAGAAAATCGTTCTGCGTTCCTCAATCAACATGGTTCAATCCATGACTGTGGCCCGGGGATTTTCTCGCTATTGAGGTCTTTACCTGACGTGAAAAGATCCGAGTGTGAGTTTCTCTCTTTCTTGATTTTTTTCCTTTGTCCCTCACACCCTTACACACAAACACACTGCCATCATCTCCTGAGCATCCCCTGGTGACATCCCCAGCGCACCCCACCAATCCACTCTGCTTAATTACAGAGTGTAATCTAATGACTAACTCAAATTATGCCCTCATGCTTCCATTTATGGGTTTCTCTATACAAACACTTTCATTTTTTATGCCACCACTAATTCAAACAACATTAGGAATAATTAAGAAAAGCAAATGGAGATAGTTAAAGGAACGATTTGGGGAAAAATCTAATTCACACAAAATTTTGAATGCCTTTGAACGGCATAGATTAACCAAGTTTTCACACTGTGCTTGAGATAATAAGTCAGGGAAGCTTTGACCACTAATCGGGCAAGCAACCATCACGCAGGAGTATCAATAAACAGTTAAAATATTAAATAACTCAGTCTAAATAACTTTATATCAGGCTTCCACTAATAGATTTTGATATACAATGTACTTTTCATAATTTTTAAAGTCAACCGTATATGGACATTTTAGAAAATAGAAAGTCTGTAAAAATGTAATTTCCTTCAAAGGGTTAAACCTCTAAGAATGCAAAATAATAATATTAATGATAATAATAATAATAATAATAATAATAATAATAATAATAATAATACAGCACACAACTTTTCACGGTGCACGCCCACTCAATCTGTCTGAGTATAACTTCTCTCACTGTTGAGATGGAGTGCACTTGAATGAACGAACAAAAAACACCTCATGTAAAGACCTTTCAAAGATTTACAACTATAGCTGATTTCTAAAGACGGTTCTTTCAAGTGGTAAGGGCATCTGGAATAATTAATTATACATTAATACTTTAAGTACCAAAATATACATATACATCAATGTGTCAGTGAAACAATACACTGTACCACAATGAGGCCTTTTTTTTATACCATCTGTGACCCCTTTAGAGAAAATTGCCGTTCTGTTTTCTCACCAGCCAGACAAGCTGATCCGGTTCCCTGAGGGCGAAAAGCACTTGCGTGTGCGATTCCCTGGAGAGTCGAACAGTATTTACTGTACAATCCTCCCCCACGGAGACTACCACCCAGAATAAAGTAGCCATAAACAGATCAATGCCTCATGCTGTTCTGATAACTGAATACATGCATCCACATTACACATCGGCTCAGTCATCCCATTGATTGTTCCGGATGTAGCAGCACATCGTACCGATACACTGAAACCTCTGGAAATCTGTCATATGGACCTAAAATCGGTTACCAATGATGGAAAAAAAAAACAATAATAATCCTTTCCATATTACAAAGGACAAATGTCTGGATAAGCACCTAGCATGGCCGAATAGTCTGAATAGTCGCCAGCCCCATTAACATGGCTGGTTCAGTGCGTGAATACTGAGAACTGCTGAGAGAGCGAGGTCTGAGCAGAGCACCGCGTTTGGTGATGTAAATGTGCAATGTTGGTGTTTCAGATGTGCGTGGTACACATCGCACCATACGCCGACGCTGTTGTGATGAACACGATGCCTAATATAAAAGCAGAAAGCTGTGAGCTGCTTGAATGCTAAAACTGAGGCGGTTTAGTGACAATTTCATGGGTTCTGTGTCAATTACCAAATGTAAGGGAAGGCACAACATTGTTGCACGATTTCTGCGTGAAAAGAAACATAATAGTCAGATGCTAACATTTAACATCTGGCTATTATTATATCTATAAATTAGAGCCATAAACTATAAATATAAATAGTTATACAGTAACTAGAAATAGGAAAATATATAGTGTTTAGTTTGGTATTGTATTGTATTAGTGTTTCATATGCATAGTAGCGCTCCTTATTCAAAATGTTTTTAGAGCCTATTAGTCGTCACTAAACGTCTTTCATCAAAGTTTGCGAAAACTCCCAATGAGCTAATGCATCAAGCCTGGGAGTTGTTCTCTGGTCCAAAAAGCTGCTATCAGCTCAACAATTAACATCAATGCATGTGATTGGTTGCAACAGAGGACCCGCTAACCTGAACACAATTTGTTTCTCGTTAAGAAAATTAGGCACTTTTCAAACGTTTACAATATGATACATTATTTTGCAAGTACTCAAATTTGCTCCATTAAAAACCTCATTTGCAGGTTCTGCAACTGGACCACAGCTCCCAGTAACCAAGTTTAAGGGCTTATGATTGATTTCTGGACTTAATTCTGCTGTGATGCTGAAGACAGCAGAGAACGGTTTGGAGGCTTTCTGTGCTCCGGCCTCGGCTGTGAGAGTCAAAATGAAAGTAAGCGCCTAACTGGGCCTGGAAGAAGATGCTGTGGAGCTGTTTCAAGCAGACAAGGTAATAACTTAGAACTGCCACTAAGGTATGCTTCAGAAATTAAATCCATGGAGAAAAGCAAACAAAAAGCTGCCTGAGTTATGGTTGTTAGGGGAGCGGAGAGGAGCACAGGACAGAACTAGGTATGCTGCGGATGGCTGTCGACTTTTTTCTCCTCCTCCGTTCTCTGCCTCTAACTTTTTTCCCTCTTCTTGTAAACTTCTACGGCCAGAACAAGCAAAGGTAATCATAAAGTCTGCAGCCTGTCATTTCATGTCTGCTCAAAAAATAAAAATGTCAATCCTTTTTTGCTTTCCTCGCTCCAGCTAACGGCCCTGTGCTGAATCACAGGGACCAAGCAAAGAGAAATGAGAAAAGATAGAGGTTAACATGAGGATGAAAAGCAAGTACTTGTCTCCATATGTTTTGTGGTAGAGGCCTTGTGCACACAGGCTGCCCAAACACAGGGGAAAGGCCTGTCCAAAAAACTTCTGCCTCTTCTATTTCATTTACAAAGCCTCAGGCAGTACAAGTCTGTGTGCAGCTCTTAAAGAGAAGGAATAAATGTAGTTGTTCCAGTGTATAAATATTACAGTAGCATTTATACCATACGATCACTGTAGCAGGAGGTGGACATAACATAATGCAAAACACAACTCCATTAAATTAATTGTGCCTGTTGATTTGTCCCATGAACTTGATGGCTGTCTAGCTTTCGATAAAAATAAAAAAAAAACACACAACCTCGAGCACACACAAGCTTATTCAAGCTACTTCTTCCAAGAACAAAGATTATGTGGGATTTTCTTTACATCTCACATTTCTATATGTATTTTAAAATTGTGTTTGTGTATTTCATGCTGCTTGAAGAAGGCGGCTTATCTAAGTGAGAGCTTAGGAGCTGGAGCCCAAAGCACTGTGGTCTTGTCAATTCAAGGCAGGATATGACACCATGCCAGCGACAGAGGACTCCACATCTGGTTTACATCTTCAGCAACGCACACACACCACTCATATTCTGCTTTCCCCCCCTTCAGCTAAAGCCACCTCTGGTATCTGATGACCAAAAAAAAAAAGAAAGAAAAAAAAAGGTTGGGGCCACAGAAAACTTTTGTTGTGGCGCCATGGCAAATAAAAGCCGACTTGATTAGGGCTGCATTTGAGAACGATGTGTATAGGAACACTGAAACGGACCGAGAATGGAATTCACAGAAAATGTATAACAGGAGTTTGAGGCCTTCTGTACAGTTATCGCTTTTCATTGTATTCACTTATGCAAACTTATTAAGCCCACAGAAGCATACAGAATATATATACACTTTGGAATTCTTTAAAAAGCAAGTAAAAAATGTGGTGTGTTTGCGTACTCTTTTTGGATTCCAGCTTTGAAATTAAAAGATCATTTAAAATTTTTGTGATTAAACAAAATACTATTTTATTTGAATGTTTCTACATTTCAATAAGTAAAGTTGTGTAATGTACAGTATGGAAGAAAAACTGTTCTTCTTAGTAGCACAACGGTAAAATAAGATTTTTACTATAATTCTGCCATACTCGTACAGATTTATTTATTTATTTATTTATTTATTTTAAATCTAGAACTTGGGATACTGTGCACCATTACTGAAACCTGTTCCTGAAGGGCTGCTTTAATTTGCTAGGGAAAGAAAAGAGGTTGTGAAAAGTGCAGACTGCTTTTTATCTTGACGACAGAGACGCTGAGTATTAAGCCTCTTCATTGAGCTTGCATTGTTTTTGAGAAGGAAAGAGGAGGAAGGGGAGCGCAACAAGTTATGCAGATGAGATGTTAATTAGGCAAATAGTGAATTAGTATCTAGCGGTACAGACCAGCCTATTGGAATGAGAGTGTGGGAATGGGAGGCTGGGGGAGCCAGCTGTACTTCTCCCTCTTTAATCATCCCCCACCTCCTCCTCCACTCTTCCGCCTCCCCGAGCTCACTTGTGCCCTGCAGGCCACTAACACACCTACCCGCACTTCACTCCGGTCCAACGGACGCCTTTTAAACGGAAATAAGTGTACATGTGAAAGAACCCCCCCCCCTCTCTCTTTCTCTCTTTCTCTCTCTGCCGGACATTAAATCTTTGCGGAAGTTTCGCTATGTGGCTCTTGCTGAGCAGGACCCATAGTAACAGCCACTCATGAGGATATAATGGAACATAAATGAATGAATGAATGGCGATTCACATGGTAATGAGAGAAAAGGAGGCAACGGGAAGTTTTGTTGTTGGTGGATTTTTTTTTTCCACTCTAATTTTTCAATTGTTTTCAACTGCGTGGCTGAGGAATGCTCGGTCACTTTCTTACCAGGTAAAGCTTTCATTAGAAATGAAGGGGGAAAATGTTTAAGAAATAATACCATGGTATGTGGTTTTTTTATTTTTATTTATGTTTCACATTACCCTGACAGTGAGGTAGTAACATGGACAGAAATGGACTTCATCATGGAGAACATAGTACCTGTTAAATCTAAATTAGCTATAATTGCCTACCAGCAACACAAATGACATAAGGAACGGAGAAATACTCTCGTGTGTAAAACACTGGAAACTGTGCCTGAAGGTTGGCAAAGTCAATACGCTACAACATTCACCAAGTCAGACTGGGATTGCATCCAAACGCTGACCAACCGTAATACAGACTGGGTTAGGTTTCCATGCTCCTACTGCTTCTACTCATAGGCATTTCAACTTTGATAGATGAGAGATGCTTCCTATCTGGGGCCATGTTTCAGGAAAAAAAAAAAAAAGTAAATGCATGTAGTTTTAATTGAAGTGGCATTATATGGTATTTGTCAACTTAAATATTAAAGATGGAATAGCAACAAGTGCAGTTTTTCGCAACTGACCCACCCAACCAAATCACTTTAGAGGACACACAGTGTTGCGTAGTGTTAGAATGGATGCATCTGGAAATATTACAGATATTACTTTTTGTCCCCTCACATCCGTTTTCCTCCCATCTCTTCTGTCCTCTCTCTCTCTTTCTCTCTCTCTCTCCACCCTTGAAAGCTTGCGGTGACCCAGGAATGTGTAAAATGAGGGGCAAATGAATTGCTCGGCCACTTGAGCTCCTCTCGCCATTACAGCAGGCTGCCCTACCTGTGTTGAGTCAGCAGTGTGCTCACTCTATCCGTCTAATGGACAGCGCTGGAATTTAATTAGCGAGAAGCCGCAGAGTGGGGGCCTGAAGATTACCCGGGACATGAGGCCCGACGCAGCACCGTTTGACTTGTGTGTGTGTGTGTTGGCGGGGTTGTGGATGTGTATACAACTATAGACTGGATTCATTGAGGAGATTGACCCTTGCCTGCTTGCATCTTTCTAGCATTCATAACAGCCCAGCAAAAACTGAACATCCATGTGATTATATAAAGGGGATCGTGCATATAAGGCGTAATAAGCATTAATCTATTCTGAGGACGCAAGGGGAAGGTTAATGGAGCTGAATGGCCTTTTTGTTGCAGTGCATTTCGTAAGTAATTGGACAGTGACGCAGTTTTTCTTACACTGGCTCTGTGAATTGTATCAGGTGAACCGCAGAAGAATCACTGCCCAATTTAAATGCTCTTGAATTCAATGCGATATTCTGCACTCTATCCTAGTGTCATTTTTTTTTTTGTTGAATACTGTTTCTACTAATGACTGAGCAAAACTATGAAACTATGAAGCTTCTGTTATATTTACAAAAGTGAATGCTTCCAAGTAGACAGTCTATGCCAATAACGTGCCTTAACAACAACATTTTTAATGTGGAATTGGCTAGCTAACTTTTACACTCGTTGTTTTTTTGTGTGTGTTTCTAAGAAGATACAGGCATTATCAGCCAAATAAGGAATTAAAGGTTCACAGCATCCAAACATAATATTGCTTGCCATTAAAAGCCTCATAAGTCAGTGTTCTAGCATTCACTAGAGGGGATAATACATTTTGTCCATAAACATGACAAAAAAAAAAATTTAAGGAAGAAAGAAGGAAATTGATGTAATTCAAGACCAATTGTAAATATTTTCATGAAGCCTCTCAGCAAACACACAGGGTTACCTTGATTTTGCATCAATAACTGTTTTTAGTTCAAAGTCTTTAAAAATCTTCTGGGATTTTGTGAACTGTTTCAGTAGTAAATATTTTCTCTGAAAACGTCATAAGTTTCCCCAGTGAGTATACTGTACTGTATTTACTATACGATACATGGAAGTCAGTCAAGGTTGTAACATTCAATATCCTGAAGCCTGTGTCCAGAAAGGTGTAGAAAAAATATATCAGACGCTCACGAGTTGAGCATCTGAGACTGCGACTACAAACTTATTGGCCAATTTCAGCCCAAATGTTGAAGCTCCACTATTTCATCTTTCAGTAACACAAGGTTTGACTAACCAGATCTAATTCCAGACAGGCGCAATTCACTAAATTTTGATCCAGACTGTGATTTGGACTGAATTTATAGATAAAGAAAGCAGTGAAAATAAAAAGAGAGTAGAAACAGACAGAAATAGAAAAAGAAAGTAAGGAAGACTAAGTGGGAGTTGCTCCTATTCGCCTGCTTTGGCTCGCACTGAGAGAGCGGCTGCACTGCTCACACAGTACAGAGGTTCTATGAGTGATTGTTGCCATATCTGAGTACATCTGACTTTGAACTGTGCCTTCACTCCCCTCTCAAGCAGCGAGGCGAAGCAGACCTTATTGCAACGTTATTTGTGGTCATGGGTAGGAGGGCAATGTTTGACCTTCTCCATAGCAGCTGCAACTTTCTAGGAAAAGACTCCTACCTGCAAGATTTCCGGAAATTCTAAGTTAATCCGCTTATATGTACAGTATATTTAGCATGTATGGCTGGCTGGCAGCCAGTATTTGCAATAGAATGCATACAACTTTTGGTAGATATATGCTGTAATCTTGGCTAACAAGAAGAAAAAGAGGAAGAAGGACATATGGTATCAGTCAACAATTACAGTTGGTCTGCTGATAAGACAGGACCCAACTAACCCTCATGGGTGCATCTGTTACCCAAGTTTTGGGGGTTTTATGTCCTATTCCTGGCATCTCTGCATCTTCCTGAAGTTCCTAAAAAATCTCAATTCAACATTCTTTGTCTCACAACAACAACAAAAAAGTCTATCCAACGTCCCAGTAGGTGAATTATCTCAAATGTGTGAAAATATCTCGTCCCCCTGCAGCCCATTGGACAGACTTGGTCTCATCACTCAGCCCACAACAACAAAGGGGGAGCAGTGGGATTGGGGGGTGCATCAGAAAGTGTGATTAGGGGTCTCACTGAGGAGTCCACTCATTCAAAACACGCATACGAAGAGAGGCTTCTCACCCATTCTTCTACAGATTTAACCAATTAGCTTCGTCACACAGCTCCGCGTTCCCAGATGGTTCACAGCTAATCAAGTGTCGCTTTTGTTTCGTCTGTGAAAACAGTTTTATTGTTGAAGTGCAGGGATAGGCGAGACTCACGATGGCCGCTGACGAAGAAGGCGCTTTTTCACAAAAGCGGAAAAAAGCAGGGCTCATTCAAGATTCATGGGGCACCATACAGGAGGAAGCATATTGATTACAAAAAAGCTGCCATTTAAATGGAATTCAGATGACTTCACAGCTGGTGAAGTGACGCCTCCTACCAGCATCCGAACAACTTCTGTTCTGTTTATGACTGATGCCTCAATAATATTGAAAGGTTAGAAAGAATGGACCAGCACGAAACCTTCAGATGCTTCAGAGGCAGTAGTGCAAATGACAACGGTTTAAAAAAAGAGTTTAAACATTAGCAAACATTTTTTTTTTCCATAAAGAACTCATTAGATATCTAGGTCACGACACATTGTCAACTAATATAATGTAAAACAAAAACTATGAAGAACTTTTAACATTGTGTTATTTTACCAATCTATTCCTTTTTACACATCTTTTTTTTACCTAACTAATTCACATAAATGTTACCTCATCATTAATCTTAAGAAATCATAATTAAATAAATTAAGTTTAACCAGCCTCATTAAACTAGGAAACAGCAACATGTATTTTATTACTTACATTAAAAAATATCAAGCCCTGTCTATGAAACGTAATAGGAGCCAATTCTATTTAAGTAATCTTAATTAAGTAATTATATGATTGTTATGAGGTTTTGTTCTCATTCCCAGAATCTGCAAAAGTTTCGTTATTGGTTAGTAGAAAGTGTAGTTTAATTTTTGATGTATTTCCTATTAGTCATGTTCTTAAGGGTCACAAATAAAGTTCCCACAAACTCACGAACCTACACTAACTCCTTTTTATGTATTCTACTTCTTCCAAGCAAAAAGCTTTGTGCTGTGTGATTGAATATATTGCATAAGTTAATTGATATTTTGCTGGTCAAAATCAAGATCAGTTATCAATTCAGAATTGATTCACACTTTTTTAAATTGCTCCCTTATCTACTGTAGCAAACCATATTTACACACAGTAAATGGTCAAAAACTGATGGAGACCTTAAAAATATAGCGCAGCTTTTGGAAAAAAACAGAAACCATTTGTATCTTCTACAAATACTCACATTTTGTGAGAGTATTTACTCTTTTTCTTTTGTGTTTATGGCCAGTTAATGCAATTCCACCAACTTTCTGCAACACTTTGTACTGGAGTGTGGAGCGAAATATTTTCCATGAAAAAAAGTACTCATACTAACAGCACCAACAGCTTTACAAGTCTATTATTTTCTACCCCAAAAAAAGGCTTCCATTTTAAGACATTTCTGCTTTGGTTAAGCTAAAATATAAAAAATCCACACACATCCAGTTTTCCCATGGCATCAGATTATTGTGTCATTTTAAGACCCTTTTAACACTTAATACGAATATATCGAGATACGAATTTAGTCAGGCTGTTACTACACTTTAACTTAAAAAAATATATATTACACTTGAACACTAACAAGCCCCTAAAAACATGATTTTGGCATTGTACCCCAATGGGAAGCGGCATATAACTCAGTGCTATCCTTAAGCTGAGCTGTGATTGCCACAGAACTAAAAAGCAGTGCCAAGGCCTGGACTCAAACATAGCCTTAAAAACCATATTTACTTATTTATTTATATTTCTCCAACTCAGACAGATGGAGAGGCTGAGGGCATTTCTGGGGATAAATAGTTCAATAATTTAAAGTCAGTTCCACACTTAGCCTGCAACCCCATCACCACCCTCACCCATTTTAATTATTAAAAACAACATCTGACAAAAAAGTAAACACTAAGAAAACAAAAGAAACTAACAGAGATGACAAGTAACCTTGCTTAAAGAACAAACATTTTGTTAGCAAATGGGTGCTTTGTAGTGGCCACCATCTGGAGAGAGAGCCCAGAAAGGTTGGATCATTTCATAACGTATGCAGAGCGTTGCTCTAATATCAACTCGCTCTCCAACGCTGAAGCTCCAAAATGAACGCTGGTTTAATTAAATCCAGAATGCATCTCACTTTTCTCTCTGTGTAACTACTGCAGTCAAATAAGACTGATATGTTCGACAGCTTCATGTGCCGGAACAAAGAGATCTAAAGAGTTTTCTTGCTGAGATGCGAATATACCCCCCAGATATCACAAACAAGAACAGGTCAGCTCCTCATTGCTCAGTCGCAGAAAAGGTTACCCGAGTAACCAGGAATCGAACACTCAAAAGATGTGGCCTCCATTTAAACCAGCTAAGCTGCTGGGTAAGGGAGAAAGAAGTGGTGTGGTGCAGAATGTTGTTTATTATTAAAAACAAGCATAAGCTACTTACTCAATATTATATCTACATAATGATCCAACAAGTGGGATATTTTTATGTCTTACATAAATGTGTCAGGATTGCTAATGCAAATATAAAGGTCATGAAATTTAATTACGCTGAGAGGAATTTTTCAAAAACAAGCACATGTCAGTTACAGCACAGAGAAATAAATCTGTTTGCAACTGATGAGCAGATGGGAATAAAGGCTATGAGGACAGAAAAGCAAATGAGGTAACATATTCCTTATTATGGGACCGATCAAATGCAGACGTACACAGAGACGCGGACACAGAACACGAGAAGAAGGTCCTGTTCTACGCCAAACCCCAGTCTTTCTTTTATATTCCACCAGCCATACGGTAGTTTATTTTTCACTTCTTTCACCATCTGTAGCAACTTTCCCCTGCAGACAGCCACAGCTGTCCCGCTTCATGTCTGTGCTCTCTTTCATACTCCCGTCCAAAACGACTCTGCCACATAATGGTGCCCAGACAGGAAATGCCTTTCAAGACATTAGGGCTACTGGTCGGGATTTAAAATATCTATATGCTGTATTAAAACTGATGTATTAGCCTTTCTGAAATGCTTTAGGCTGTGAGAAAAGAACTTCAGATCTCTGGATTGTGCACGAGGCTAACCAGTATGTACAGTGCTTATGTAATGAAAAATGTATTGAGCGACAGTCAACAGCATCAGGCATCAGGCGAGCACTCACACGTGACAGAATGCATTGATATTACAGAGAAGAGGCAATGATGTGCATGTTACAGATCAATCCATCTGAACAACCCATGGGGAAAAAAATGCAGGGGGACAATTTTGAGCTGGCGTGAGGATATATATACGCTCAAAATTGTCCCCCTGCATTTTTTAGATAGATAGATAGATAGATAGATAGATAGATAGATAGATAGATAGATATAAATATATACCATACACTGATGATTAACATGATTGTTTGTTTATAAGTCTTATTACACAGGTTAAAAGGTTAGAATAACATGATCAAGAAACAAAAGAAAATTGGATCAATCATAATAACTGTGTTGCAAAGTCGTCCTTTCCGGCCCTGGGATGCAACATCACATGAGGAACTATTCGAGTGAAGTCCTCAGTAAGTCCTCACAATCAAACTTTCTTGCAATAAAGGCTCGGCAATGTATCTCTCGCTACCAGGCCCTAAGACAATGGTACTCTTGTTAAATGGCATGTGAGCACAAAGGCTCGATTCTCACAAGTTAGTCAAAGCTGCTGCGCTGAAATGGAAGAGATGTCTGGTGAGAGACTAGGACAGTCTGAGCTGCTAGAAGACTTTCTCAGTGATCCAGCAAGATGGACTGACTGTCTCTGATTAGTAAAAATAGAGGTGGATAAAGTGGATCAGAAATACACTTACTACATGCATGCACACATTTATGTCTACAAACAGTATAGTAGTACAGAGTTATTCTATATAGTAACTCACAACAGAATGACATTACAAGAGCAAACTCAATTTTTTTTTTACTGTGTGTAAATGATATGTAATGGTTGTTTTTTGGTTATCTTTCCAGTTGCCCTCTCACACATTTGCTGTTAGGGTTCCAGCTTAGATCAGAGCTACTGTACTGCTTTTAATGAACCACTGAAGCCTGATTTATGCCGAGTCACAGCGGAATACAGTACGCTGATCTTCTGTTCTTCTGCCGTTGTTGTGCGACGCTTTTTCTGTTCATCATGGTTTTAAAGAGTGCTTATTTGAGTTAATGTAGCCTTTCTATCAGCTCAAACCAGTCTGGCTTCTCTCACCAAGGTGTTCTTCACCATTCTCCATCACTTGTGCAAGCAATATGTACATATTCTATAAGCATACTGTATGTAGGTAGAGAAATTATAAATAGTAGGTATTCTGACCCCTCTGATCTAGCAGTACAAGTCTGTTTCCATCTCGGTATCCGCGTGCTAAGGCGACCGAGGAGATAATACAGAACTAATTAGCAGAAGAGAGAACTGCGCAGGGGGACGGGAAAGAGCCCTACAGTGCGGGTACACACCTCCTCTCACACTTCACAGCACTGGACACTGACTCATCACTCATCACCATACACAGCTATGTAAAGGATGATTTTTAAAAAGCAAGCAAGAAAGGAAAGGAAAAGAAAAGGGAAAGAAAAAGAAAGAAAGAAAGAAAGAAAGAAAGAAGCATCTGTGTGTGAGCTCTGTGTGTGTAATCACAAAAGTGGTCTAAAAGTGATGCAGAAAAAAACCTCAGCAGTTTTTTTTTTTTTTTTTGTCTTGTGATGGTTGACGTATAAAGCGCTCAGACTGGAGCCAGAGAATGTGGTCCAAATCTGCAGAGTGCGATCAGCACTGACAATAGACATTAAACAGATTACACGAATTTGCCATGCAATCAGGCTTATGAGAAATTCACCCAGTGAAAGCGCGCTCTGCTCACTGAAACTTACAGGATTTCCTCCCCGCTAGAACCTTATCTGCTTCTTTTAATCGAACCGTGTTGTAGGAAAAGTGTTTCGAATGGGGACCATATCACTCATATTAAAAGCGGCGGGACTGAATCCTATCATTTGATCGTGGGCAGCTCTTTAAGCCTGGGCATGTGCCAGACAAGAGATATTCTGCCACGATGTGAACGTAGCACTCACTCTACTCAGCTCACCTAGAATTTATTTTTATGAATGAACCCAAGTTCATTTGTAATGAATGGTAATGTTTGAGTGTGTGTGTGCGTGTGTGTGTGTGTGTGTGTGTGTGTGTGTGTGTGTGTGTGTGTGTGTGTGTGTGTGTGTGTGTGTGTGTGTGTTTGTGTGTGGGCATGATTTTATATCTTGCCAGGAACCAAATGTCCCCACACAAGGACAGGATATCTGAGTAAGTGTTTTTGTTTTTTGTTTTTATTAAACAAAAATCTTATTTCAAGCCTAAAAGGTTTCTTCCTGATTACTGAGGTTGGGATTAGATATAAAATACAACATTAGTTAATGTTTAGAAGAAAAAATAATTAAGGAAGGTCCTCAGAAGGATAGTAAGACTAACGTGTGTGTGTGTGTGTGTGTGTGTGTGTGTGTGTGTGTGTGTGTGTGTGTAGCAGTATGATGGCATGGTGGTTTTTGCAATAACCATGCTGGTTGGTGGCAAGTAGGAAGGAGAGAATGAGAGACAGAAGTGAGTGAAGCGGAGTGAGGGCAGGGGGTCCCTTCCCACAATGTGTACTGCAGTAACCACAACAAAGCCTGTGGTTCATCCCACAATAGCCTTAAATAGATCCAAATTATTATTATTCCTCCGCCTGTGGAAAGAAAGGGAAACACGAAACGGCTGCAACTCAATACAGGCCAGGACGTACAGATACACTCGTGTCTTTCTGCCATTGCAGAAAACAAGACTACTGAAAATATGCAACCAAAAATCACTGACGTTAATTAGTTTAAAAAGCCGTATAGGACCTTTGAGCTCCGTATATACTCGGCCATATACGAGACTGTTCACTACACACATACAGCTCCCGGGTCAGATAAGGTAAGGGCAATATAAAAACATATCAACTTCCCTCTAAATGTACACATAAGTACTGACTGTGCTTTGTTATCTTTTAAAATCAGCAGTATCCTTCCATTGTGTGAGCACGGGTGAAAACAGACATGAATCGAATGGAAATATCGCTCGATAAACAACTAGAACTGTACAGGGTTTCCCATGTCGCGCTCAGACAAATAAGCAATACTTTATCGCTTGTATTTTAAATTGTCCTCTGGTAAAGCAGACAGGACATTTATTGAGGTCCACATTGTAGACAGGTGACTTACTTCATACTTAATATAACTCAGCCTTGAATGTGCACCACACCAATGACTAACTTCTAATCTTTTAAGTGAGATCTCTATTCCTCCATTATCGGCTCTAAACAATCTATATGTAGCTAATCTAAAACTAGACTACGTACATTTATAAAGTTCAATAATTTGCTTATTTATTACTTCTCTCTCTCTTTCTTGTCTCTTTATCTCTCTTAAGCATTCTGAAAATTTCTAAGAAATTATATATTAAAAATCAGTTACTGACTTACTGATCACTACAAGAACTAGCACACCGATCTGGCAAGCAATGTTTTAAAAAAAGACTGATTTGCATTTTACAAACTGCCAACAGCTCTCAGAAACAATCTCATTCATATCATACACCGGCACATAATCACAAACATTTATTATGTGCCAAAAGTTAGCCTGTTGCGTATATTCTATGCAACAGTCTACACTTTTACATTGCAGCGGGCGATTAAGTCCATGGGAAAACCTACAGTAAGTGTCCTCTACAGCTGAGAACCAATCAGCACTGCTGTCTGTTCCATATAGTAGGATATGTTCTGTTTAAAATCAGTATCTACACACAAAATTGTTGGTACCCTTCGGTCAATGAAAGAAAAACTCACAATGGTCACAGAAATAACTTTAATCTGACAAAAGTAATAATAAATAAGAATTCTATGAATGTTAACCAATGAAAGTCAGACATTGCTTTTCAACCATGCTTCAACGGAATTATAAAAAAAAAAAACTCATGGAACAGGCCTGGACAAAAATGATGGTACCCCTAACTTAATTATTTGTTGCACAACCTTTTGAGGCAATCACTGCAATCAAACGATTCCTGTAACTGTCAATGAAACTTGTGCACCTCTCTGCAGGTATTTTGGCCCACTCCTCATGAGCAAGCTGCTCCAGTTGTTTCCGGTTTGAAGGGTGCCTTTTCCAGACAGCATGTTTCAGCTCCTTCCAAAGATGCTCAATAGGATTGAGGTCAGGGCTCATAGAAGGCCACTTTAGAATAGTCCAATGTTTTCCTCTTAGCAATTCTTGGGGGTTTTTAGCTGTGTGTTTTGGGTCATTGTCCTGTTGCAAGACCCATGACCTGCGACTGAGACCCAGCTTTCTGACACTGGCCAGCACATTTCTCTCTAGAATCCCTTGATAGTCTTGAGATTTCATTGTACCCTGCACAGATTCAAGACACCCTGTGCCAGATGCAGCAAAGCAGCCCCAGAACATAACAGAGCCTCCTCCATGTTTCACAGTAGGGACAGTGTTCTTTTCTTGATATGCTTCATTTTTCCATCTGTGAACATAGAGCTGATGTGCCTTGGCAAAAAGTTCCATTTTTGTCTCATCTATCCATAGGACATTCTCCCAGAAGCTTTGTGGCTTGTCAACATGTAGTTTGGCATATTCCAGTCTGGCTTTTTTATGATTTGTTTTCAACAATGGTGTCCTCCTTGGTTGTCTCCCATGTAGTCCACTGTAACGGATTCGACCCAATGTTGCACGGGCGGCACCATGAAACACAGACACAAGGCGAGATCTTAGAGGAAAAGGGTCATTTATTTGGAATAAATAGGGGAAGGAAAGGGAAAAAGGAGGGAGGACGGAAAGAAAGGGAAGGGAGATGTGTGCACGTGCAGGGTCCGAGGCAGTGCCCAGCTGGCATGCGGGCACGCGGTTGGCGGCGGTGGGCGGAGTGGCCGACGGAGCATGCGAGGCAGCGCTCCTGCACGCTCCCTCTCGGTTCCTCCCCGCTGTCGATGGCCGGCCTGGCCCCTCCCAGCTCTCTGTGGGCACGGCCTCAGGCGGGAGTCTCGCTCGGACGTCCTTCGGCTGGGCGGCTTTCCCGGCTGGGATCGGCGGCCTTAACGCTGTCCTCCTCGCGGCCTTTTCCTCTTCGGCGGCGAGGACGCGAAGGCGGGCTCGACGCGAGAACATAGGCTGCCGTGGGAGCTCGTGCAGCTCTTTCCCGCGCTGTCCTCAGCGCGGAGATCAAAGGGGCGGAAATCCAATGTCCTTTTAAGTCTCTGGGGCACGTTCCATTTTCCCACTCCCATGCCACTCTCGAGCTCCACCGCATTACGCTCTTCTCGGACCCCGGACTAAACTCCGCGCCTTGCTTTTATAATGCGGAGCAAGCCCGAGATCCTATTAACGTTAATCAATGCCAGCCGGCCCATGTAGGCGGCCCCGTCCCTTTGCACACCTGCAGAAGGGGTGCCGCCTACTTAGGGAGCCTATGGAGTGAGCGAGGGGCGATAATAGATTTGGGCGCACGCCGTGACATCCACTTTGGCTCAAACAACGACGGATGGTGCGATCTGACACTGATGTTCCTTGAGCATGAAGTTCAACTGTAGTCACAGGAACATCTAGCTGCTTCGAAATGGTCGTATAGCCTTTACCTTTAACATGCTTGTGTATAATTTTCTTTCGAATCTCCTGAGACAACTCTTTCCTTCGCTTCCTCTGGTCCATGTTGAGTGTGGTACATACCATGTCACCAAACAACACAGTGACTACCTGGAGCCCTATATATAGGCCCACTGACTGATTACAAGATTGTAGACACCTGTGATGCTAATTAGTGGACACACCTTGAATTAACATGTCCCTTTGGTCACATTATTTTCAGTATTTTCTAGGGGTACCATCATTTTTGGCTACGCCTGTTCCATGAGTTTATTTTTTTAAATAATTCTGTTGAAGCGTGGTTGAAAAGCAATGTCTGACTTTCATTGGTTAACATTCATAGAATTTTTTTTAATTATTACTTTTGTCAGATTAAAGTTATTTCTGTGACCATTGTGAGTTTTTCTTTCATTGACCGAAGGGTACCAACAATTTTGTCCACGTGTGTATATCAAAAAGAAAGTTTTTTTTCTGGACATTGATGAGAACTCTCAGCAGTAACTCTCTTTAAATTATATCTTTACGTCTCAGAAAAAATACTGTATGTGTGTCTGTCTAGCCAGATTTTGTCACAGCATCACGCAAAACTGGCTGGACAGAATTTACTGAAATCAAAATGTTGAGTAGAAGGGAAGCTATGATTCCAGATTATAAACCTCAAGTTTTGACAGCATACTGCACATGCGTCAAACTGGGGACGCATCTTAAATCGACCGCTGGACAGAATTTAATGGAACATCGGCAGTACAGTGGTACCTCGGCATACGACCGAAGAAAATACAACTTAGTATGAACAAAGCGTGAGATACTCAACCATACTAAATTTTATTTATTTGCATTATTAAGTTACAAAGGGATTTTTTTACCGTAGAGAAAGATAGACAGACATGTTCGTGTCCTTCAACCTCTATCCTACATAATTTACAATGAATTACAAAGTCATTTACAATAAACTGTTCTTTTAAAAATGTGTTCACTTCTTTACATACAACACATATAAGACAAGCTTTACAGCTTTACAGCTTTACAACTTGAACCTGACCTTCGGATCGATCCAATCAGGATTTCTGTTTAGGTTAGTATGGCTTTAACCATTTACTACCGCAGAATCTTTGACTGCTAATCAGCGTTCTGACACTGAGCAAACAAAAAGTTCATAATGTGGCACAAGCAATGAACCAGACTCTTTAAAAAGAAAATGGTCCTTGGCTGCAACTTAAGCTGACATCTAAGTTGCTATATTAGTTCCTGCTTAAAGGTTTAAAAGCAGGCCTGCAGTCTATTTCTAACAAAACCACCTGTTTTAACTAGAGGTCAAAGGGCATGACAGAACCAAAGCACCGACCCCGCTTGACTTGCCGCTAATGAGAGTGGCCGTTTATCTAAGAGGTCAAATGCCTCCAAATAGTGTCATGACCCTAACATCTTAAGCCATGACCTTTCCCATGTGTGGAGCGCTCCTGTGATACCCTCGGGCTATAAATTAGCCTGTACCCCCCAAACACAGAGTGAGGGTGCCTTGCTTTTCTTCTCGGCAATACCCTCAGATGTGCATGCATCAGAGACGGACAGCAGCTATTAAACCCTTAACAGCAACAAGTACAAATGATCAGTATGCATTTTAAAAAGGCTGCTGAATGACTAACAGAATTATCATTCAACTAACTAGAGGAAATATGGTGTAAAACAGTAACCGTGCAGATTATTATGAGTGTCATGAATGCAGCAGAAGCAGATTAAATTACTGCCTCGGTGTGCCTCGAAACCCACAGCTTTGGCCACGTGAGCATGAGGTCCGTCTCTTTTTTGAGCGGCTTTTAATCACGGCGGCTTCAGCAACGCTCCACTGCTTTAAATAAGAGGAGGAAACCTGATCAGTTTGTATGTGCCTCAAGATGGAGGAAAAAGAGGGAAAGTCACAGTGAGTGTGTGTATGTAAGAGTGAGCGAGAGAGAGAGAGAGAGAGAGTGCAGCAGAAGAGCAGTAAAAGTAGGGTGACAGCTGTAAAACTTTTGTTTTCATTTACTTTTCAAGATTTAAACAAATCGGATGTTAGCAGGATCAGACCTTTTCAGTTCAAGAATTAAAACTGAGAACTCAGAATCTCTGAAGAAAAGAGTTACAGCTACAGTGTAGTGAGTTCAAGTGCAAAACTTTGCAAATGTATTGATGTTAATTGTTAGTGAAATTCTGAACTCTGTGATACTCATATCTCAGATACATGCAATATGCAAATGATCACTCCAGTGAAATTTTTTTTGTTTTTGTTCTGTGAGCATAATAAGAGACTAAATCTGTCTCTTTTCTTCAGCGATTTTGATCAAATGAATACAGGTCAGTCCTCACGGGTTCATCTCCAGCACATAATCCTAGTGCTCTTGTTTCGCTCCAAACAATCCCGGTGTTTCACTACTGTACGGTTTTCCAACCTACAAAAAGAAAGAGTTTTTACAGGGATTCCTAAAAAGACATTTTTGCAGCTTTATTTGTCTGCGTTAATGAAGAGTTAAAGGAAGTCTCTTCGCACTTTTATCAATACCGAATCAAAACAGAAATACTGGTGTGGAGGTAGGAATTGGAGTAGTTTTTTTTTTTTTTTTGGAGGAGAGGGGGGGGGGTCTTTTTTTCCTTCCACCAATAAAATGGGTATTAGCTGCCAACTCACTCTGGCTTTAGAACAACAATTTGCGAGCAGGAGGAAATGAAAGTAATTGAGGTTTGTCTGATGAAACGAAGCGCCTTCCTTCCAAGTGAAAGCTTGTGTTTGTGTTGCTGTCAGCGCAAGACAGATCCCCTGCTGCCTCTTGCCAATTAACAGTCTCTCCATCAGATATTTGCACTGGCCTTCTCCATTTCAGAGCTTCATGTATAAGATAAACCATGACAGGAGTCAACTAAGTTGGAGTTAATCCATGTTTTTCAGCAAACAGTAGATTAGAGATAAGAGCTGTTACAAAATGGTCTTTCTAATCAAATACACAACATAAAATGGAATTAGCTCAAATTATAATATGATCGTTATCTCTTTTTATAGGGTTAGAAATTATTAATCAGGGCTAAACTAACCACTTTAAAAACTTAAATCATTTAGTCAGCGAGAAATGTGTAGGCTGGTAAACCGGACAGATCTGCCATATTCTGCAGTGTTGAGAAAATCTGTGCTGTGTGAGAAGTGGACTTGACAATCGTCTGGTTTCATCTATATTACTGTGGCACAGCTGCTGTTAAGAATTGTATCTGTATCTGACAGTATTTGTGTGTTTCAGTGTTAATATACAGTAACATACCGGAAAGCCTTTCAGAGACATAAAAAGACTGACACACCACCTGAGGCTGCTTAATCCTTTGGGGCAGTGTAAATACATTTCTACGTATAACGCGCACAATGACAATACAATATTTTTTGTATATATTTTTTGGCCACAACATCTAACCCAGCATGAAAATGGACTTACCTGCATGGACAAAGTAGGCCAAGTACAGGTCCAGCTCCTTAACTGAAACTCCTATGTGATGCGGCTGCACGCACAAGCCTGGGTTCGAGCACTGTGGTGATTTAACCAGCCTCTCGCCATCAGTACTTTCGAGCGGAATACCTTTGAATAAAATCACCATGACCAGGTCCAACCGCCACACTTTGTCTGCCTGGCGCAGGCAGTCGATCCTCCTCATCTTGCCTTTTTGGTCGGGGTTGGAGAGCACACAGCACGGAGGCTTCTTCCCCGTCACGGTGAGCACAAAATCCTCGCGGAACTCGGGCCGGATGTCCTTGCGCAGTTTGGCCAGCAGCCGCGACGCCCACTTCTGCTTGACCTCAGGCTTCTCACTCAGCAGCTCGTCCTTCACGGCACGCTCCTCTTCCTTGGACATGCGCTTCTCGTGCTTCTTGAAGTACTTTCGCTTGCGGGCCTGCAGGTTAAACCAAGTGTAGGCGAACGCACGCACGTGGGGCAGCAGTGCTTCAATGAAAGGATGGAATTCATCCTGCAAATAATGGCGGAGAAGAAAATCAGGGCAAGGAAGAAAAAAAAAAAAAAGAACTTACACAACAACTTAGCATCACAAATCCGCTTACACATGCTGTTGAATGAAGATGATAATTTTTGGAGAACTTGTAAAATATATCATTGTTAGTGCACAAATCTATCTATTCTATTTATGAAATGTAATTTTCTCTCTATTGTAGGAACATACAGTATATACCAATGTAATAACCACACACATGAAGAATAAACACACGTAATTGTGAGGTGATTTTTTATTTCATTTTAATACTGTCCACTATTACAGGGAAGCCCTCAATGATAGGAGAGTGTCGGTGAGCTGAGAGTTTGGGCGCGTGTGTGTGAGTGTGTGTGTAAGGCCCGTCTAGGCCGTATCTTGGCTCGCTGGCAAGAATGCGGGTCTGTAAGGGTCTGCCAGGGCCGAGAAAAAAAGAAACGACCAAACAGGGAAATCAGACCAGCTATTTTTATATGTTCTCTGCAAAGTTGCACACAGTATATATATATATATATATATACACACACACACACACACACACAGACAGGCAGAGTTCTAAAACAGCAGTGATCCCACATTATTCGAAAGGAGTGCTGTATGCGAACACATTTTGGTTAACCATGCTATTATTCCTAAATCTACAATTGTTGCAATAAAATCTCAACAAGTACCAAAAAAACGACCCTTTTGACTTCTTTTTTTTTTTTTTGCACTTGGCTGAATTTACTTATTTCTCTTGTCATTATATCTGTTTTAAGGCTATAACATTATCATTATTCAGCATCAGATTTTAAAAACCTGCTGCACTATTTCTTACTGTCTTTTTATTCAACAATCCCTGCTTTTGTGTCACACCCATTTGACCCTCTGAATGACAGAATGTTCATTTTTTTTCTTCATCCCTCTAAATCAAAAACCACTGTATCTGGAACATACTTTGAATAGTCAGTCCAAGATTATAAACCTAACATACAGATTTGTAAAGCTGCTAATTAGCCAAATAGCTAATTTGGGCCTGACTTTAAATACAGATAAATTTTACGCAGAGAGACCTACTGAGATTAAACAAAATACAAAGAATACTGGCAACCTGCCAATCTGTAAAATAGCTTTTCTACAAACACCCTTAGCAGTGTTACATGCCCCAGAAGCCACAGAGTGAGCATGAACGGCTTGCCAGCAAGTGAGCAAAGGGCGCCTTCGATTTTATGTGCGCAGAACCGAGTCAAATACTACACGAATTTGAATATTTCCCCATTTTCACAGTCTGAACAGACTAGACTTTTGCTATATATCTTTTACTACACCAGCTTCACACTGCTGTTGCTTATTTCCTATAAGAACTGAACAAATCGCAAATTTCGTGGTCAACATAAAACAACTGAAGAATTCTTCAGTATTATGCCAGTGGTCAAATTAGATTTTAGTTTTAGTAAAGCATAATCATAATCAATAGATTACAGCAATCAACAGTCTTAATGCTCACATTCCTATAAAGCATAAAATGAACACCATGAATCGAACTATTTTATCTTCCTAACAGAATTGAAAACACTGATAGATTTAGGAGTTTTAGGTATGACTGTAGAGTCTTGTCAGTGTGTATGTTGAATTGAATTGAATTGACAGTACAAAATATCATTAAGAATCATTTAAAAAATAATTAATTACTTTCTTCTTTCTAGGTATTCTCTCTTTAAGGCATGTTTTTGGTTTATTTTTGAATCACAAGCATAATTTTGTTCTCACAGTCCCTTTAACATAATTAAACTTACATTTTATTGTATGTTAATACTAATGCTAGATTTCTACTTGTGATATATATGTACATAACATTTCAAGTCATTAGATAATTACAGAAAATTTAGATATATGTAAGCAACTGCTTTAGTACATATGATTATAAGATTATGAAATATTGATAATGTCTAAATTGCAGAAACTGTCCCTACTGTGAAAAGAATATATTTAAAAAGTTAGTCAACTATCTCTGTGCACTTCAGGGGTGGCTGCAGTGCCTCTAAATAAGAGGCCTTGACTATAACTCAAGAAAAACTGTCATTTAAAACAGGAATAATAGTAATCCTGTCATGTCGTTGCTCTCACCTCCGGCTTGACATCACAGAGGCCTAATTATGAGGGAGTCGACAGGGCTCACTTTATCCTTTTGTTGCACATCTCCCCATGGAAGTAAACGCAGTTCAGGGGAACTGTTGGCTAATGGTGCTCTTCTTACAGAGGGGTTAGAAGCTGCCCAAATACAGCATGTCCATTTATTGTCTTACACTCTCACACACACACACTCGCACACAGAGGGCAAAAGTAATAACGTAAACTGGCATTAGTAAGTTATTACAGAGCCGAAAAGACAGAGGAGTTAAAACCATTAAGTTCACCTATAAGCTGCCAAAAAAAATAATATATATATATATATATATATATAGAGAGAGAGAGAGAGAGTCAAATTTCTACATTATCTAATGCCTAATAAATAAATACAAACAGTTAATTAATTTTCCTCAATTAAGGGTTTGTGATCCTAACAGAACAATATTAAAACCTATAAGACGAGTAACTGACACATAAGAACATAAGACAACATCTTCAGCCTACACCAGCACAGACATCTCATCTGAGCACTTAATCGATGCAAGCGCGTACAGCGCAATCATTTTAATGCTGTCCCAAAAACCTCAGACCAATTCTGAAGCACTGTAAGCTGTGTATCATTATATATCATTAATTAACCCATCACAAATGAGAAAAAAAAATCCTTGCTATATCAGCTTGTTTAAGTCTCTGAAAATTGATTTCTTTTTAATCTAGAAATATTGTTGCTGCAAGGAACAGACACAGGAGAATATATGAATATGATTGTTGCCAAACACGTGAGTAATACTAAAATAATACAAATCAATACATAATTATTCAAGACCTGGGGAATAATGAATGTGTGATCACCACTGAAGCTATTAATCTGCAATAAAAAACAGATAAATTCTAATTAAAAATGTCTGATATATGAATGTGTTGAAGGGCCTTATCTAACTTGCAGTGTCACTATTATTAGAGATCTGGTTAGAAATTCACAGAAATAATCTGGTGAGGCTAATTTTGCCAAAGAAATGTGCTTTGCCCTGTAATTAGACTGTAATTACTGCAAGGTAGCTTAGAAATATGATGATGATGATTATTATTATTATTATTACTACTACTACTACTACTACTAATAATAATAATAATAATAATAATAATAGTTCAATTTTGATTATCCCACCCCTACAAAAATTGTATCAGCTTCCTTCATTCATGGAATAATCATCAAAATTTCTTGTTGCCTTGCTTATTTGCTAGCCATTGCAAAATAATCAAAAATCAAACAGCACCTGAGAGCCAGTGCAGGAATGACTCTGTAAGGTTACAATTACTGTTTCACCAAAGTGCTCAATAGAAAAGGCCAAAAATTAACTGCCTGCTTTTTCCCCCCTTCGTCCTTAGTAAAAGGGAATAAAGTCAGTAGGGATTTTAGGTCTTAACTGTTGATCAGGTGATAATGTAACTCACACACACGCGCGCGCGCGCACACACACACACGAAGTCTGTACAGGTCATGTTTTTTTTTCCTGTATGCATAAAAATGTCAATCGAGCTGTGTAGATATTTTGGCTACGCGATCAACTGTGAAACAGCCAAAGTGTGTGTCCCGAGTTGAGCTTAAGTTTCTGCACCACGCGAGTCGCCACGCAAAGTAACAAGCGCGAAGTCCACCTGGTTATGGTGACCTCGTCATAAAAGTACAGCAAATAAAAGACAGACTACAATGCAAAAAATATATAAATAATAATAATAATAATAATAATAATAGAAAGTTTGTGCGCGTGAAAGCGCGCGCACATTCTTCAGCTCGAAGGATTTTTTCACAGACTTGCGGTTTTAAATCACACTGACCCGCGCATTCTTCTGCACCGAAGTGCAACGTTAAAAAGCCCAAAGTGTGTGTGTGTGTGTGTATGTGTGCAAATATTAGGTAAGGTGGGCGCCATCCGCCATGTGCGAGTTTACTCTGACAGAGCAGGAATGTTTCTGCACAGAAAGTTACTCCAGTCTCACCCTCATGTTAAACACAGTGTAGTCTACACAGCGCTGTCCCGCACAAGACACACACACACACACACACATAGGCACAGCGCAGAAATACTGCAAACAACAACAAATGTAGTTAGACACACAAAAATGTCACTTACCTGTGTTAGGCATAGCGGAGAATACATTTCTGGTGGTCGAAATTGTGAAGTGTATGAATGTGTGTGTACGTGCGTGTGTGTGCGTGTGTATATGTTTGGATAACTGTAACGAATCGGCGTGTTTATGTATGTACGTGTTGATGTGTGTGTGTGTGCGTATGCGCGTGTGTTCGTTTACTTGTGACTGCAGCGTCCGCCTGTGTGTGTGTGTGTGTGTGTATGAAAAAGGGGGAAAAAAGAAGAGACAGACAGAAAAAAGGGAGAGAGGGGGAAAAATAAAGGCTGCTTCTTGCTTGCTTTCACATTTCCGACTGTGGCGAGGCGCGCGAGCGGCGCTGCCTCAGCGCTCCGTGATGAACTTTAACCCCGCCTCGAGTCGCGCGCGCGGCTTCCCACCGCACTCTCCGCCAACCTCTACCGGACTCTGTCCGCCGCTACAAGCCGCCGCTTTACAACCGAAACCATCACACAAGTTTGAGCGAAAGTCGCGGTCTGTGGCGCTGCGCTGAAACTGTCCCGTGGCTGAGAGAGGCGAAAAATAAACACACACACGCTCGCACGCGGGCGATTACACATACATATATATACACACACACGCGCGCACGTACAGTACAGAGCGGTCTATGGAGGAACAAAAATCACCGAAAGAAAGATCCTGCGTTTCAAAAAAACAAAAGAAAGATTGTCATATAAAAAGTCCTCGGGACGCTTTAAAAAAACTCAGAATGACACTTTTGTGTCTCGCAGATCCGGGCTGCTGAGCGGCTGCGCTACACCACACCATCGCACTGGCAGGCACGCGGCGACCGACACACAGGCTTCAGCCGAGCCGGAGCTGCAGGGAAGCAAAAAAAAAAAAAAAACAGAAAGGGCTTTTACGCGGAGATCACAGCGAGATCCTCGAAGAACGACACAGGACAAATTGCCTGTTGCAAAAAATAAACATAAAAAAATAAAAGCAGGCAGCCGATCATGTGTTGCGATCGCAGTGTGAGCCTGAGAAAATATAAAGAGCAAAGTGAGCTGAAGTCCCGGAGAGCGGAGACGAGCCGCGGTCCCGCGCCGAGCTCACACTGCACTTTTGCCCGAAGGAGAAACTCTCCGCTTCTCCGTGCCTCAGCAGCACAGCGCCCTCCGCACCGGCGACTCCCACCCAGGCTCAGACGGGACAACCCCGCCGTTTAGCCCACGTCTATCTAACCCTGCTTCACATCAGCTTAACGGATAACGGATTCGCCAAGTACTTTGATAACTTAAAAAAAAAAAAAAAAACACTTCCTTTACAAAACTGACCAAAGCTACTGTGAGCTAACTGCACATGCTAGGTGTTACACGGCGTTATGAACACTAGTGCATTGGGGTACACTTTTACTCTTTGCTTTTATTTTTAAAGGGGGGCAATCAAGTTAAACGAGGCTTTAAACGCAGCGACGGTCCCATGTGCAGTGTTTAAACGTACGAAAGGACAAGGGAGAGAAGAGACAGGATATGAAGACCGGTAGCACAAACCACACACACACACACACAAACACACACACACACACACAGTGGCTTATAAAATGACCACAATCGGATATGGATTAAAACTTCGACAACTGTATCCAAAATACACTTCAGTCCTCTTTAAGTAGGTGAAAATTAGACACAAGGCCAAAATCTTGCTGTGGACAATGAAAAATATAGATTATAACTATGAATGTCTAAAATCTGTCTTTATGAACTGACAGACATGTTGCAGGTCCATATATAATTGCATCACCTAGATAGCAATAAATATAAGGTTTCAACAAAATGTATAATAATAATAATAAAAATTTTTAACAAGATAGAAAAAAATGATGTCAGAAACACTGCAGGTTACTTAACAAACAAAGTCATCTCCAGACTAGATTTTGTTTTTTACATCCTCATAATTAGAAGGTATTTTGCCTAAACAAGATAATAATGTAACTACTAATGTCACATCATATCCTATTAGTCACCAATATTTCAGTACAAATTCAGTCACATTCCCAACACCAAAACTCTCAGAAATAAAGGTACAAAACTACACTTTTATTTAATCTCAGATGGTATTACACACGTTTGGTAACTGTTAGATTTCTGAGTAGTAAGCCTTAAAGTCTGCACTTGAAATTATTTTTTAAGCTTTCCAGATAAACTATACACACTAAAATACATAAACAGTGACCAGGAAAAGTAGAGTTTGGTGTTCTGTCCGTTCTTTTAAGTATACACATTGAAACCTGTCGAGAAGTAACTCCAGGACATCATCTTCAGTGATATTAAAGTAACAGCATTTCTTTCTCTCTCTCTCTCTCTCTCTCTCTCTCTTTTAAGACGGAGTGTGTGGAGTATTAGCCCGGATTTCTCCCTGATCTTTTTCCGTTGTAAGTCTACTGGGGGCGCCCCCTAGCCAGTGCTCCTGAGCGACGCAACTTCAGCCTGCTGCTTCTACTACAGTAAGCGATCAAAAGTAAGATTTCATCGTGGCAACTATATTGATTTAATGTCAGTAAGATATGATATGGTTATTCCTCTAGGATTCTTCGAATAGTACATGATTTTGGGAGTGTCAATGAGGATTATACACAGAAACATTTGTGCTGCAGGGTTCCACACAGAACATTTAAAGATCCCACCAGGAATTTCATTATTTCCCTCTTTTTTCAGGGAATATCCAACATAAAATGCTTTTTTTTATTATGGTATCAACACGATTAGACCTATAGTCGAGTATATTAGACAGTTAAGTATATAATCCGTTCGACATTGTTGAAATCGTAGTTAGAAAGTAACTTGCTAACCCTTGCAGCACACTAGAACACACGTGCTGCGGCCAAAATCCGCGTTCAAGTGGTCACAGTAACTTGCTGCAGGTGCACGTGCGCACTTCCCGCGCGCGCGTGTGTATAACGGCTAGGTGAAGCTGTGCTGTGATTGGTTGACATTCCGGAACCCAGCACGGATTCCATTGGACGAGGTTCACGTCAGAGGGACAAGAGTGCGTTACAGATATTTCACAGACGCCCAAAATAACTCCGGCCCGGTCGGATTTATGAGTAAATAGCCATAACATAATTTTTTTATGGTAAACTGCCACTGCAAACTATTAGACGACGGAAATGAAAGAACAATTATTCTTATTCATAAATAAGCAGAAAAAATACAATGACCGCTTTTATTTAGATAGTCCGTGGGTTTCTCGTTAAGCAGCCAGCACCTGTATGTCTCATTATTAAAAAAAAAAAAAAAGACTATTTATTTAAATAAACATAGTGTGAAATTACAGAGTGTGTTTATGCAGAAGCTTTCTAAAGACGCTGCAGCTCATTTTATGTGTGTGGAAACTTGCCGATTTTAAAGCTGCACATTTTAAGCAACTGTAAGAAATTAAACTACACTGGGAGGAAAACAAACACAGATGGAAGCTAACTGTAAAAAAAAAAAAAAAAAAATCCAGTTTTCAAGCGTCAACAAGTATTTATTTATTTTATTTTATTTTTTTTACTCTTTGAGGAATAACAGTGCTTCAGCTCAATCAAAATTCACACATTTTACTGGAATGCACAATAATAATAATAATAATAATAATAATAATAATAATAATCTGCACATTTATTTGTCCCTGGATACTCCTTCTGTAACTTTGGTTTGTGATCTTTACATAAAACATGGATATCTTTATCTGTCAATCCATGATACCTTTAAAAATGATTGAATGTATACATAAATGAACCTTAATTACTTATATACAGGCTGACCCAAAAGTCTGGATATACTGGCATGTTTCCTTACATTAAGTTTCATTACTTAGGCGTCATCTAAAGACTGTACTCTATCAGAATCCAGAGCAAACATTGCACTATGAGAGGAAATTATCTCTTTATATCTTTATATTTTATCAATTCAGATATATTAAGAAACGTTCAGTATTCTTGTATTCATTGTACACAAATTCTGTACCTTAGGCTTTTTCTATAATCAATACTTTAAAAAAACTATATATATACTGTATATATATACTCAAAAAGCAAACCCTTGATAGTCCCATCTCTATATGACAATGAAAGGTATGTTAAAAAACACTATTTTCAGATCCTATTTAGTGCTGTAGTTAGCATCTGAGACATAAACCTAATTTACTTTTTGTGGTTAACAGAAAGCTGCAGCAAATCTCCAGACAAAACCTCAACTCTATGCAGAATCACCCCCCATGTTGAATTAACACCTGCAGGGTTTCATGTAAGTCCAGCTGGACGCAAATGAACACAGAGTTCATTGAGCACTGGGGATTCCTCTGTGCGTCCTGCAGCCTTATCACAGGCAAGATGCAATCTTTAGGGCCCTGCTCTTTGAATTTTGATTATTCTACTTGCTTACTGCATCCTATTAAGCCTGTGCACTGAATGACATAATGACATAACAATGTCATGACATTGTTATTAAATAGCCTAATTATTAATCCAACCATTACAAGCTACAAAGCTTTTAAAGCTCTACAAAAGTAGACGACAACTCTTTAAGTAGGAATTATCACTATTAAGACCAAACTCTGATTAAGCCTCATGTCTATGTTACTGGGCAAAGTTCCAGATCAACCAAGATCTGTTAGGGAAGATCTGAGAAATAATTGAAATATTATTAAGAGTTTTTAATTTAACAGTTCCAAAAATATTCATCACCAGGAATTTTTAGATTTATCACTGAACTGTTATGAACATTCCCTTGAAACTGGCTCATTTGATCAATAAATTTCAATACAGTTTAATTTGAATGTTTCAATAAAATCTTAACTTAAAACGTAATAATGTTAAAGCAGAAGTTACTATCTGACTAATTACTATACTCTAAGATGTTACACATTACAGTTCAGTCAGTCTGTTACTTACTTCTCAGATGAGTCTTCTATGTTTGATAGTTTAATAAGGATAAAACACATCTCCATATACATGTACATCTCTATTATAGAATTTTTCAAAGATATAAACGTGGACAAAAAGTCAATTGCAATTAGGAACTTGATGTATGCAAATTAAATATCAATAAATGCAATAAGCCACAACGAGTAACTGCAATGTGCTTCAGTAATGAATGTAGAGGCTGGTAAAATTCTGCTGATGAAGGACTTCCAAAGAAACGTCCTGTTTTGTCCCCCAGTAAAACGGTTTCCATAATACAATCTATACAAGTGAGGCACAGTCTTTTCTAAAATTATATACTGCAGACATTTCTATAATATATTCTAATGTTTTTTCTCTCTTTTTTTTGTGCTAATTGTTTAAGTTTTCCCCAGATGCAACAGTGCACAAGCCTCCTTAGTAGGCCCTTTTATAAGACAAAATCAGATTAGCATTCAAGTCACCTCTGTCACAGACACTGCAGTCTTTGCCAACTAAACTAAAGGCTCATTGTGTATAGCAGGATATTTAGTATTTTAACACAGAAGAAGTACTTCAACCATAAACCACATTTCAGCACTGGATGACTGAACAGCGCCGGTGAGGGGCAGATAATTTTGCACGGGTTCACAGTGGGGTGATGGCAGGATAATCTGACAGAGCATCAACCACGGCCACAACTAATTATCTGCTCGGCTCTGTGATAAAAGTCTAGGCCAGTCACAAGTTTTACAAAATGAGGCAATGCATGACTGTTAAAAGGGTGGTCTAAATTAAATGGAGACCTTTCACATTTTTATAATGACTGAACATCATGCACTTGTGATCACCAGCCTAAGGTCAGGTCGCCAGCATACATTAAAAGGCAAGGACTGGATGGAAGATGTAAGTGAAATCATGAAATTAAGCATTAAGGTCCCAGGACAGCTATGGAACGAGTCAGACCAGACAGACGATACATCATAAACGTTGATTTACATTTTCACTGACAACTTTGTCAAAAGTGGCTCAAGGGCCAAATAATAAAATCCCACTGTTTTCACAAAATAAATGACAGATTAGGCAAAACAAAATAACTTAAATAACTCATAAAAAAAAACACCCACACCCAAAAATGGAAGTCACACCCTTATATACATCAGGTTATATACAAAATATTTACAAAATTTATATACAGCGATCAAATACTGTAATCTGATACTGAGGGGCAGATAACTATATATATATATACACAGTATATATGTAGTATCTTTATGAAATCTCTCTCTATATATACTGTATATATACAGTATCTTTATGAAATCTCTGTCTCATATCCACCTGGTTGAATATGAACTCATAAAGTATGAATTATGGTTTAAAATTCAACCTGTAATAAAATTATATGACACTGCATCAGTATGCCAATTTATCACATTATGATAAATGAGCTTTAACCCACTAACAGCTTTGAGGTCTTATGATCTCAACCCAGAAAGGCCTGCTTTGAACCCCAGTACGATTACATATTATGATAAATTGTTACGATCCATATACAAAAATAATAACATTTCAAAAGAGATGTGAATAAACCCATCTACAGTACGTGTTTGTTTTGTCTTTTTTATTTCCAAGGCTTTGCGTCTCCAAGTCTCATCTTTTTCTGCCAAGCTCCACGGAGCGATATTACACGCCAAGGCAAGTGTGTGTGTTTGTGCCAAAGCTTTTTTGGAGGCAGAATGGCACGGACGCAGAAAAGGCAGTAGACTCTACAACCGGAACACAGCCGCTCCACGAGAACATTCAGGGTCCAAAATGCGCGTGGAGAGTCACCGCGATACGTTAAGCATATGGGGGAAAAGTGAACTGGGTGGAATTTTCTCCATCTGCAGGGGAGGAAAGGTAAGTACAAGGCGGAAAATAACGCGGGATCGGTTTTAGTTAGGTGTTAATAATTGCTAGAACGCATTTCAGCGATGCACGTTTTTACTTTGCGCGTTTTTAGGTTTAAGAAGAAAAAAAAAACATCCACAGAGAAATTCTCAAAAAAAGTGTAATTAATTAAATTTGATATCAAATAAACCAAAACGAACAATAATAATAATAATAAAATAAATAAATTTCATATTCATGCGCGAAATTACGTTTAAATCAGGCAGCGGTTTCCATGTTTAACGAGACTCAATCGACATAATTTTTTTTTTTTAAGTGTGTGTGGGGGGGGCAAGTAAGTTGACCTCGAAGTACATTACATTAAATACATCTGTCAGATATCATTCCTTCCATTAGAGTACGGCTACAATAACCACACTATATAGTTCATTAAACTGTAGTGGTCATAATTAGTGTACTATTGTACTATTTCACACACACACACACACACACTCTTAATGTTTGGATTTGGAACGTTCCCACAGTTCATGAGTTATCGTTTTTTTCTACAAAGAAGCCTCAAGTCTCTTTTTTTCTTACAATTAAAGAAAAAAACTTAAAGCAAACACATTAACTACAATTACAAGCACATTTCGATATTAACGCAATTATAAAGCAGTCATCCCAAGTAATATAATCTTTCCTCCAGCAGCATCACTGTAGCGTGACTAAAGCCATGTCAAATAAAGCGTTCCTTTTATAAAGGGAGGCAGATAGCAGAGTGCCCCGACCAAACACTGGATCATTAGCACTTTTACTACGTTTTAACTTAATGAAAATGACCAAGCAGCCTTGAAGATGCTGTCAGAGATCACTGTAAGACTGTAATCCTGTAGAGACCCCTGAGCTGTACACTGGCAGTACACATCCCAAACAAAAGCTTCCTAAACACACTTTCCCCAGCTTGTCCAAGTCTGTGTGTCCGTGCAAGAGAGAGAGAGAGAGACAGACAGAGAGAGAGAGAGAGAGAGAGAGAGAGAGCGAGCCTCATTGTGAGCTGATATTAAACCTTAGGAGAGTATGAAAGTAAAAGTGTATGAATGTGGAGGAAAACGATGGAAGTGTATGGTGGGGAAATAAAATCGGAAAGAAAGCGTAATGATATTTTTTTTTAATCTATATTAAATATTGTGTTATTATTATTATTATTAAAGTCACTTTAATATTACTCAAGACATTGATAGAGAGAATGTCTAGACTTGTATGTTATTAGAGCATGCGCTCCAACATAGTTAAATTTGAACTAAGTAAAAAAAAAAAAAAGAAAGAAATCAGATACATAATTCGGATAGATGGCAAATATCTCATTAGAAATGTGTTCAGAAATTAACAAAGGGAAAAAAAAAGAGGAGTCAGAAACATATTTGAAAACATATATTAACGTGTTTAAAAATCTATCTAAAAATAATATGATAAATAGAACATATACTACAATCCAGCAAAATCATGACCAGGAGTGAGCAGTTGCTAAAGATTATTATTATTATTATATCACGTCGGTCCACCGCGGTGTAACTCAGAAACCCGTTTATTGTTTGTTAATTTTTTCGTACGAAGTCGTTCGCGCTGATAAGCAGGCCAAGACTCCCTCTAGCGGCCGGAAATGTACATTACAGCTGATGAAAAGAACTCGATTTACAAAATCCGAAGTATTACTGTACCAATAACAAGTAACAAATCATTAAGCAAACAAACAAAAAATAATAGCTATAATAGCTATTTGATAATTGTTTTTATATTTAATTAACACACAATAGTAGTAATAATAATAATAAAAATAATAGTAATTTTTTCATGTGTGTGAAATACTTCTAAGCACACATAATTGATCATTTTTATAGTCACAGCTCAAGAATTACTATCAGAAACCAAGTAAAAAAAAATAATTATTTTAATAACCACAAGTATTTAGGAAATTGTGCAGCCTCTACCTGTTCTTTAAAACTTACTAAAATTTTATTTGACAAACTGAAAAGGACAAAAACAAAGAGAAAAAAAAAGACCAATAAAAACTTTACTTATAGATATGGTAACATGGAGCATGATTTTTTGAGCAGTATATGTGATATTTATCAGAAGGCACCGTTATTTAAAAATTTGGTTTGCTGAAAAATTTTGCAAATATATAAATATTTTCTTAAAATAAGACTGCAACCCCTTTATGTAATACTATGTCAAAAAAGATATTGTAAAAAAAAAAAATAATAAATAACGACTTTTTTTTGTCTATAATGATTTTGTGTAGACTTTATTAATTACATTTTATTTTAGTACAGATTTTATTTCCTTCATTCAAATAAATGATCAGATATACAATAATTTTATTCTGACTCATTCTAATGGTTAGTCATTTAATTTAAGTTTGGCCCAGTTTACATTTTCACAAGAATATGCATGAATGTAATTTAAAGCTCTAATGTCCTTTCATGCAAAAAAGTAAAAAAAATTTTTTTTATCGTATTTCTTTTTTCCCCCTGAAAGGTTTCTATATTTATACCTTCATCTTCTACAGTATTATCATAAAGTAGACATGTCATATGTAGTATGTGGAACCCGATCCATTTGAATACACTGTGCTGTTTTGTTTTATTCCATGTGAACCTTCGCCTGCTGGAGCGAGCCTGTATCATAGAGCAGTGACCTCATTCTGCCCCCATCTTCACAGGATTCCCCACAAAACCACAAGAGGGTGATCTTTCAATTCACAAACGCACACACAAACGTCTTTTCATCAACTCACAAAACATTAATTTTAGGAAACTCTCTTCAGGAAATGCAATAAAACATGCACAAGTTATTTTATGTACATGCTTATATTTCTCAATATTTTTTATTTTAATTAGATTTTGTGTTTGAATGATTAAAAAATAAATTCCATCCTAAACATGTAAGTATATCAAATTCAGAAATTATTTACCTACATATATTAAATATTTCCAACACTGAGTATGAAAGGAATCTGTATATTAAATTCCAGGATATTCATTTGGCCTTCCTCGGTACTGCTTCGGGGCCGATCGAAATGTAAATAACGCTCATGCTGAAGCTGCCACACCATAGTTCATACCACACACACCTGCATGGCAGGCTCTGGAGGGCAGTGTGTGTGTGTGTGTGTGTGTGTGTGTGTGTGTGTGTGTGTGTGTGTGTGTGTGTGTGGTGAAGGGGAGAGGAGGGGGAGAGCAGAGGATACAGAGCGAGATTGTGTGGAGCTGGTGAAGCTGGCATGCAGCTCTGCTTAAGCAGCCTGGGGGTAATAACATTATCCGGCTCCGGAGCAGCTTGCCTCCGAGGCCTCGCAGAGCCGAGCCTTATGAATAAACAACAAGCAGCGGGGCAGAGGATCCCCTTACTTCTGCACGACTGTGCTGCTAAAGCACGCTGGGTTTTTAAAACATTCAACACTGGATACACCGAACCCATCCAGTGAGGTCAAATATAGCAGACTTGCCTCAGTTATATTTTTAACTGAGCCACAGCAGTCAACCTGATGTGATTATTTTTTTATTTAATTAAAATACTCTTCTGCTTTTTTTTCTTTTTTGAAAGACAATATTTAAATATATAATCAGGGTATTATATAGCTCTTTATTTCAGCGTGTGTGTTGTGGGTCTCGGCATTGCTGAGCTCTGGGTAACCGTCTCTCTCTCTGGGGTGGTGTTTTGGAATCAGTGAGCTCCACCTGCTGCCGCTGATATGCAAGCAATGGATGAAAGCCAGGATTGGCCCGAGAATACAACTTGCCACACTCACTCACACACAAACACACACACACGTACACACGCGCACACACAGGGGATGTGTGAGTCAGCCCTGCATATCGGCCAGCCTGCACTCATTCACAAACACACACTGCTCACTGCCTGTGCTAAAGCACTGATCAACCACTACATACTGCTCTTCAGGCAGACAAAATATTATTTTTAATAACAGTACATTTTTTTATATTGATAATGTAGATCACTAATCTGGATGAAATTTTTTAATGAAAATGTTCTGACAAATGGATATGTCATTTATCTTCTTTTCTATAAACAAACAAACAAATATTTTGTCTATTTTTTCCCTTCCTATAAACACCTTTATAAGACAAAAAAATTGATAACATGGTTCTGTAAAGTGAAATTCTCTACACACAAACATCACATCTTTAAACCATTCACATACAAATAAATTAATATTAATAATCAGTGACATAAAATTTAAAACATGTTGTTCTGCAAACCTTTTAAATGAATTCTAAGTCCAGCCTCCAAATAAATAACTGCATTTTTTTGTGTAATTGTCATGAAAAGTCCAGTCAGCAGTCCAATTCATTTGATGGTCTGTTGAGGTTAGGAAAAATCCCGAATTAAGCCTGAATGTCAATTGCAGAAACCTTCAAAATATTATCACACCCCCACAACCAAGGCTGAATAAAAAAAAAAGGCTGGATAAAATGTGTAATGTACTGGAGACATTTTAGACAGAGCACTAAAACAATACAAGTTTAAATAATATAAAACAATCATTACATGAATAGATTAATAGCTGTGAGAAAAGCAGAGTGGAGTAGAGTACAAAGTGCACCTCTGTCTGCTGTCTGTGTGAATGTAGAACAGTTTTATTATATGAAGAACGAGACAATATGCGCAAAACAACCACCACACTTTGAGTATAATTATGTGTTATATAATGCCCTAATTTTTCATGATTTTTTTTCTTCTCCCTCACATTCAACACAAGCTTTCACACATCACTTTCACAGAAAGATCTTCGGCAGAGTGCCCACACGTGCACATACACACACACACACACACACACACACATGCACACACACAAAACGTTCATTGGGCCCCTGAATCTTTTTCTTAAAAACAAGCCTCCAGGCAAATACGGCCCATATGCAAGCTGTTGGAATAGCAAGGCATATGCTGGGTATATCTAACACGTTTTCAACCTCCCCCTCATTCCTTCTGTTTGTGCATACGGGCAGAGAGCAGCACAGAGTGCCAGGAGGCTGCATGTTTCCTGCTTATTACATATGTACATTCATTCAGCACAGATACATGCCCATAAAGCACTCATCCTGGATATACACTCTCTGTGCACCTCAGCAAGGTGCGATAACGCAAACAAAAATACGTACACACAGGCAGCCCGTAAAAGCGCACACAGATGTAGGGAACAATCCCATGCCCTCTGACAGTTTGAAAAACATTATGAGACACCTGACAGCTGTTCCTGACTGAGGAAAAAGAGTGGGAAAGAATTGCAGCTTGGAGTGCGCAGCTGGACGCTGAAAAATGCCGCCTCTCCCACTCTACCGGTGCGCGCACACACATGCACACACACACAAACCCACATCGCACACATACACAGATTCCTAAGAGCCCTCCACAGCACTGGGTTGGAACCGACAGGTGACTAGGATGACAATTAACTAAAAGGAAGTTCCCAGGCGCATCCACTAATTACGCCGTTTGCTGAATGAAATTGCTTTGGTAACTGTAATACGACTAGACTCCTCCGAGTGCAGCTGCGCACAATAACAGGGAACGAGAGAGAGAGAGAGAGAGAGAGTAACAGAAAATGCAGGCAAATCACACAAATGTTTTTAAAACATGTTCCATTAAAACAATTGATTAAAAAAAGTTGTGTATTTAGGAATCATTTGCACTATGGCAAAAATGGTGCTGCAGAATATAACCTTTCTAAAACATTCAGGATTTGTTTTCAAAGCAGGCCATGTGGTTTCATTCTGAGTTTTTTTTTTTTACGGAAAGATTTTTTCATGCCTGAGTTTTGTGTGTGTGTGTCTGTGTGTGTGTGATCATTAGGCTTTCAGGTGCATGATCAGTGCCAGACCTATAGTGGGGTGAAGCAGCAGGCTGTTCGATGCCCCTCTCCCACAGTGTGACTAACTCACAGAGACAGTGCCAGAGGAGGCGACTCACATGAGGGTTCGACACTGCTGATGCCTCCACTCATCACTGCCTTTCTTGTGGCCTCACTATCTCCTCGCAACATGCACTTCTGACAAGTACACCAAGGCAAAAATCGACATTTAGTCCGACTGAGTGAGAATTATTGTTATTTATTTCTTGGCAATCTGTCATATCATATCATATTGTGTCCCTTTGCCCTTTTTTTCACAAGTTTATATAGTCACTATCTGGATTTAACTAAGCAAATAGGTAAGAGCCTTTGATTGGAATAATTAATATGGTTCAGCTTTCAACAAATTATTTAACCCTAACTGATACGGTGCGTAACTCTCGTTTCTTAAACAACCAGATCACAAAACATATCCTGTGGTAGCACAGCTGTTTCAAAAAGGTAAAATTATTGGCCTGCATCAAGCAAAGAAAGCAACTAAGGAGATTGCTGAAGCTACTAAAATTAAGATCTTAAGAGAAGAATTTAAGAAACTTAAGGGTTAAGCACTGGACATTATTAAAACCAGGAAGGATAGTGCTAAATTATCATATTCAAGAAAGAAATGTAGTTGGAAAAACATCCTGAATGAGCGTGATGGAAGATTACTAAAACGCTTAGTGAAATCAAATCATTAAAAAAAAAGACTGAACTCACTGCTATGTTTCATAGTGAAAGAAAGAGCATTTCAACACACACACACACACACACACACACACACACAATGCAAAGAGAACTCTCCAGCCGTGAGAACAGCCGTGTAGTCTTAAGAAAATCACTTATCAGTGATACACATCTTCGATTTGCCAGGAAGCATAAAGAATAGACTGTGGAATATTGGGAAAGGTCATGTTATCTAATGAGTCCAGATTTACTCTGTCCCAGCATGATGGGTACATCAGAGTAAGAAGAGAGGCAGATGAAGTGATGCAAACATCATGTCCATTACCTCAGGTACAAGCCTGTGGGGGCAGTGTTATGATCTGGGGTTGCTTTTGTTGGTCAGGTCTCTAGGTTCAGCAATGTTTTGTGGCCAA
>CM059219.1:17168188-17653188 GCA_030347435.1 Clarias fuscus
TAAGTCTCCCACTCTTTTCCTCATTTAAGCCAGGAAAAGGCTTTGTTATTAGTCGGGTAACATGTCTCAGGAGCTATAATAATATGAGGGAAGAATTCATTAGGTGTTCATTAGTTGGGGCATTGACAGAATCACTGTGCCCCAGGCCTTCACAGAATCGGATCTCGTTTCCAGCTGCACTCAAAAGCAATCCCTATTACATACAATTTCCATTAGAGCCTATCGCAGATTATGGCTGAAGTCAGAGACACACTGGATATGGCATCCACAATGATTCATTATATCACATAAACAGGGCCTGGGGTAGGAAAAAAGCTCTGAACCCATTTTTCCACTTTCTCACATGAGGAGAGTGGAAATGTAATTTTCAGGCAGATGGAGAAGTGAATGATGCCCTGTATGAAATGAGAGAAAACCAAAATGGAATGAAATGTCGGACAAAAGCATAAGAATTCACTTATTAATTTACTTTCATTAGATATGGCTTTGAACCTTACAACGACACCTCTGCAGCGTTTACGTATTTTGATTTAAAGTAAAAGAAGATGGTTATAATCACACCATGGAACACTGGCATGTCTCAAGGATGTTTCTTTGTCCTTTTCAGTTGCACTTAATCAATGCTCATGCGGTAAAACTTGATCTCCATTTAATTAAATGTTCTGAATTCACTCCCGTTTTGATGCATTTGCTCTCCACAAGATATAAATATAAAGACAAAGAAAAAGCTGCCCAAAACCCTCTGTGAATAAGTAATTGCTCCTAAACTTAATAACTGGTTGCGGACAACCAGTTTGGACAGTTAAGAGCCTACAAAAGTAAAAAAAAAAAAAAAAAGACTAAAGACAATAATACTTGACCCTACCTAATGAAAAGGAGTACCGAACTGTACGTGTTGCTGGGGACTGTTTGTACCTTTAGCATGTATCTCTTACCAGGTGAAAGTGCATATGGTGTGCCTTTAATTAGGCGTTAGGGAAAGTTTTACAGATACCTCCCTGAGGTCTAATTATGTCCTTGTTATTTAAAGACATGTTACATTCACATTTTCAGGTGAACGATACATAATGAATATACAAAACAGTACCCATGATGGTTCACTGCAGCAAGTATACCGTGCCCTGAAAACGTATTTGGCCCCTTCCTGAATTTTTCATTTTTTGCATACATGGCACACTTTGAGATCATTAAACTAATTTTAATACTGGTAAATATAAAGACAAAGAAAAAGCTGCCCAAAACCCTCTGTGAATAAGTAATTGCTCCTAAACTTAATAACTGGTTGCGGACAACCAGTTTGGACAGTTTTTCCCCTTAATAAATGGAATTTTGTATTAACTTGGGTTATCTTTGAGTAATATTACAATTTGTTTGATGATCTGACAAATATGCAAAAAAAAAGAAGGAGGAAATACTTTTTCACAGCATTGTAACTAATTAGATTGATGAAACATGATTTTAAATGTTAAATGTTGAATACAACAAAATGGCAATGACACTGTAATGATGCTATTAAAGGTCTCTTTGAATTTGGTGTCTCATATGATCAGAAAACAAGCATGAATATTGTTTTATCTAATCACTAGGCAGTTGATTAGTTACAGTACTCAGTGCTGTGGTGGGATGCCAGGTAAAAGAAAGACTGCGACATCCTCATTTTGTTTCACATTTTGAGATTTGCATTATTATTCCAAATCTATTATACAAGAATAGTGATGCAATATAAGGAAATGAAAAAAGCTTTACAATGTGCTGCTTTTAAATGCTATTGAAAATGTTCAGTGTAATGGAGAAGTGATCTAATTTAAGGAGTTAACAAGATTTTAAAAAGTCAGTGTTCTAAATATTACACCTAGGATTAGCATTAGGATCCTATAAGAAAGTTTACTATGGTATGCACTACAGTAAACTATACTACATACCATAAAATACTCTATAATTATCATGGTACTTCAGACATTACTATGGTATTACCGTGGCACTTCAGTGGGTCCAGAGGTTGCGCTATGGTATTTACGACCGTACTTTGGTGAATACCGCGGTAAGTACTGTGGCATTTCAGTGAGTATCTTGTTATACTTATTAGGTACCACAGAGGCTGCCAAGCTTCAGCAAGTATCGTATAAATTATGTCTGTACATATCGTGCAATTAGATTTGTTAGTATATACACCTGCTGTGATATAATACAGGTAGTACACCATATGTACTGTAATATTAAGAGTTGCAACATACACTATGGTATTTTATGAATTATTATATAATAATTATTGTTACATATATACAGTAATGCCATGATGGTACATGGTAGAACGACGTACCATATTATAGTACGTGTACCATTTTACCAAAGTACTGTATGTACCACGGTAGAACCATGTACCAACAGCAAATAAGTGCCAACGTACTGTCCAAAACACCTATAGGGGTAAAATAGCGGGTAAAACTGTGCATGGGGGTAAAATCGGATTTTACCCCCATTAGTAATTTTCCATAGGAAATTTTTACCATAGGTACTAGATGGTTACATGGGTCCTATTTTACCCCCCATGCACAATATGAGAACAATGTCACTACAGTAGCAAATGTTTCACTGTCTCCCCAAAACCGCTGGAATATAAGCCTGAGAATCTAATTCCTTTGTCTGCTGAATACTCCTATACATTCCTGTAGTTGGTGCAGAACTGGCATTTTGTGTCAGAAGTATAATAACAGCAGAACAACAATGCTCTTGGTAAAATACCAACATTTAGAAGTTAATGAAAGCATCATCCTGACCCCTCATGGTAGTATTCTCTAATTTAAAGACTTGCATGCAGTCGAATGACAGCTAGAAGTGTCTACAGAAGGTACAGACTGTGTGCATTTTATGTATGCTAAATTAGCACCCCAGAGGTAAATGTGATTCTGTAATGGCATCTGTGATGACATTTCACTAAGGCTTGACAGATAATGTGTTTTCAACCACACAGCACTCCATGGGGATAATGGCACAGCTCATCTTGGGAGCAATGATGGCTACCCACTCTTCTAAGAGTGGCTGAAGTAGCATACTCATCTCCTGTGTTTAAGGAAAACAATGCCATATACAGTCGGTGCAAATGCTTGGATTCTAACAAAGAAAGGAAGCCTAAAATCATAATTCGGTGTTTTATCATTTTAGTGTTCCATCTAATAGGATGTTTCATGTTCATGGTGTTATACAGCGACAAAATTCTAAAACAAAATGCCCAGACGGGTCCAAAAAAGAATCAGTTTGTATTTAAAAAAGCAAATACTTAAGAGCCTTTCACTGGAAAATTACTGCAGTCATTAATTAATTAATTAATGTTTTAACAATAATTTTTTCATATCTAATGTACGCACAGGGTAGCTTTTTATTTAATTGAGATAACGACATTGTATACTAAAGCATAACGAATATTTTGGGCATGCTTTCTCTGAATTACAAGAGTGTTAAAAAGCATAAATATCATGACTTATTGTTATGAGGAGGTGCTTTGATACCGCACCACCATTATGTTGTTAAATGTGGAGGGTTTGTGCAAATCAGCTAGTCATTCTTTGTCTCTGCGTCCTTACACTCTCGCTCTCTCTCTCGAAGGCACTGAGTCTTGACTTCAACAATGCCAGAGCAGCTACTTTTTCTTTGTCTTGGACAACTGATACGGACACGGCTTTGTCTTAGTCTTTGTCCCTGACACCATACCGGGTGCTACCTAATGTTCTCAAAGGGCCCGCAGGTTTCTAGGGGGCTGAAGAAGCCTACTGGCCAGGTGTAGCGTGTTAAACCTGATTGCTAACATCTGCGGCTTTTCCTGTCTATAAATCCACAAAGCAGTTGCGCGCCATGTTACAGTTATGCCAAAATCTTTCAATTATTCCAATGTCAATTTTGTATAATTCAGGAAAATACTATAACCATTGATGCTGGTTGTAACTGCAATATCAGCAACCGAGTGTAAACACTATATTTTGCCTTTAACATTCACCAAAATTCCATTTAGTTCAACCACGGCAGCTGCTATTTGCCTAGCTGGTAGTTTTGCTTCACATATCACATGGCAGAAAGAAGCAATGTGATTGGCTTTTCAGGATGCAAAACGTGGAATTACAATTTTTCTAAAATCAGGATATGAAGCGGTTTTTAAATGGAAAGTTTTGTTATAGACAGCCTTGTGTGTCAGAGTTTTCCAAAAGAACTCAAAGTCAGAAAATGGAGTTTATCACGTTTTGCTGAAAATGACCCAGGAGAATAGCGGCATTTTGCCTTGCACATGTGTGTTTGAGCACGTCGCTCTGGTGAGATAGACACTACTGTACATGCGCGCACACGCACACGCACACCACACATACACACATGATCCCCCTCACTCTCTCTACTCCCCCAGGCATAAACACGTTTATAACACACCACTCTGCAGAATGACACACCTGCGTTCCCAGGATGCACCCTGAAGCCCACTGTCATATTGCAAAATTTCACACTTGAGAAACGCAGGCAATCAGTCATTAATTGTACCAAATATAACGCATGACAATAACTGCCCCAGGTCTTCATATGTTCTGTAATCAACCAAATTCACTATAGACAACAGAATGCTATATATACCAGCAATAGACCCCCACACACCAATGTTATTTTCTGAGCACAGATCATTCAACATTAAATTAAAAATCAATAGCAGATGCCGTCTTTTAAAATCAAATTACGACCCAAAAGAATCCAGGAAAATTGCTTTATTCCCACATGGTTAAATAATGAATGTGTATTGCAGAGCCATGTCATAGCAGATATACCAAATCTGCATTTAGATGGAAATGTTTCAACAAGCAAAACTCCCTAGAGGCTCTCCCTTTGTTTGAGAATCTGCTGCTGTTTTTCTTTTAATAATTCGTATTTCAATCAAAAAAAAAAAGCCCTAACATTTTTAGAGAAGATACAGTATACAGTGCAAAAGAGCAGACAGAATGAACGTAAGAGGGAAAGAAGGGGTCACAGGGAATGTGTTGTAACTGTTAACTTTTGACTTATTTGTTGTTTCTTTTATACACCTGAATTGCAGCGAGCTCCTTCAGAGGCTGTACTCCAGAAACCGAAGGTAAACTCACAACCGCACTAAAAGCATCTCAACATGATTTTGCTCTCAAGTCTCAACTGCTGTACGTCTGTGCTCTGTGCTGACTTTGACACCACTTATCTAGACACTAACGACTGATCGGCTATGTGTCTGCTGACAATAGGCATCATATTAGCTTCTTAATGTGGAGAATTTTATCTCCTAATGGACTGTCTTCTTATTGTCGGCTAAGAGCTCAGAATAGATAAGATACTGCTTTTGAGAGTGAATTATTGAAACATTTATACATAAACATACAGAATATATATATATATTTTTTTTTTTCAGCTAAAAAGACATGACCCTTTATTTTAAAAGGAAAACAAAAGCCCTTTGACACAATAGACATTGTAGCCAGAAATGGGGAGCAGATGTTATCCCCCTTCGTACACATCCCTTAATCATTGCCATGGCAACAGTGGTACGTATGGCTTGGAGGAGGATTATAAGGGTGTGAAAATAGAGAGTGAAAGTTTCATATTATCACAATATAACAATATTAATTCATAAATACACTAAACATCATTAAAAAAAAATTATGGTACATCTGATCTATGCTTTAATTTACCCTTAATTGTGTTCCTATTTATTTTTTACAATCCTAACCAGGGCTCCGTAATTCACCCGATCCACAGACTCCATCAATATTAACTGAGTTCACAGTGAGCCACCTCTGCTTTACTCGCACATGCTCATAAACACTCTGAAGGTGTCATTCATAACTAATTTCCTCGCAGTGATAAGTAAGAGCACATTCATCAAGCCTGGCACTGGTTTGCTTTTTTCTGTTTGCTTTTTTTGCCCATCAAAATAACATAGATCCTGACACCCCCACCCACTCTTCCATCTTCCCGAAGTCCCCTGCCATGCATTTCCATATTCATTCCTGCATAGTAGAAGGGACATGAGACGGGGTCACATCTTCAAGAGTATCTGTAAACTAGGCATGACTGAAAGGACTTATTTTCACTGCAGGCGTCCTGTGGTGAGCCTAGACGAGAAGGACGGTTCACAGAAGGAGAACTGAATGTATTTTTTTTTCCCATGTCAGGAAAGTTCATACTTCCACCACAGTTTGCATGAGAGAAGGCCTTTTCTGCTGAGGCGTGTTCAGTTTTTCTTGTTCTACTGTTTATCCCACCATATGGCCGACACAATGGCTACAGATGGTACCAGATAGACAGAGAGATAGAAATGGTGAAAAAGCCATTACACCCAGCCCCTCGCATGTGAGCCTGACTGTCCTCTGACGCTGAAGCACACTTTTGGAATCAGCATATGTTTTTTTTTTTTTAAGATTTAGTGTTTCCACCAAACAATTACATGGCCAGATGTGGAGATTTACCAAGGCACACTCTCAAAACAACCTCCATGGAAGTGTAACAAGTTGAATGTTTAATTTGTAGAACATATTGCTTTTTACATCTTTATTCTGCAGAGAAGTTTCACTGCGGTTACAAAAATTGGTTGCTTTATACTCAGACCACTCTCTCATCTATGTGAAATTTATTAGGTTTTTTAGCATTAGTCTCAACCCACTGCACTGTTCATGACAGTTTGTAAACAGTTTGACTTGCTCAGGAGACAGAATTGTGTCATGACCAAATCTGACATCACCAGTCCTTAGTTAAAATGGTCTGTTAGACTATACTAACAGTGCTAGCCTCTGGGTTTTTTACTAACAGTCTTTGCTTTGTCCACTTTAGGTTAAAATCCAAACACAGATACAGACATCTGCTACATTAATAAGAATATACAGATAATGATTTTGGCACGGTGTTACGCCCCTAATGCAGACAGATTGATAGAAAGATATGCCTTCATCACATGTAATTTCACACTACTATTAGGATTAGCTTTACTCCAGTGTTTGTGTTGAAATACTGTTGGGTGCTATAATAACCTTTTAAGGTATATGGATACGTTTTGAAACAAGATAATGGATGAAATAATACAGATTATAGTGATATAGTTTAATGTTGCATTATATGACCCATTTATCCGTGAATCCCTGCCAGTGTTTGCATTTCTCCTCGCCCACACTCGGTGTGCAGCCCCGCCCCACTCACCCCCTGCGCATCCATGCAAACCTGAATTTACCTGATTTTTACTACCTTGATAAAATATGTTATCAAGCTAGAGTGAAGGGATAGAATTACTCAAAAAGTTACAATGGTAAAAATTTTCTTCAGCGCGGCATTATCACTGTCGCCTTGCACCTGCAGGGTTCGAGTTCAATTCCCATCTTGGGGTCTGCGTGCATGGGGTTTGCATGTTCTCCCTGGGTTTCTCCGGGTGTACTCCGGTTTCCTCCCACAGTACAAACACATGCAGATTAGGAATACTGCCGATACAGTGTGTGAATGTTGATGTCCTACCGCGGTCTTAAAATGGGAATAAATACAATAATAATCACTATTGGCCTCCATGGTCCCTAGTTGGGCTACAGAGGTTCCTAGATGGATGATATTATCAGTGCCGTAAACTGCAGCACAAAGAGTCTTATAATCTGTACTGTGAAGTCTTCGTAGCCCAAAAGAAAGCATGTTCAATATACAGTACACTCAATATTATTCTTTTTTTGTCTCTATGACAACTCCAGGAGTCTACCTCAGGAGAAAATATACCTACTTTGTCATAGCAGGTGAGCCTGGTTTTAATTGTGTTCTGTTTACATTTGTATTGTATCAAGCTTTATTATTATATTCTTTCTATTATAGTTGTTCAATAATAGAACTAGTGAGGGGAGCATTATCAAAGATAGGTTTTAGATTATTTATTTATTTTATTACATTATTTAAATACATTATTTATTTATTTTATATTTTATTACATATTTATTTAATTTAGGCTTCATATTTTACATCTGAATGAAACCCTGTTTTTGCATTATATTTTGATCACAGTCTGTTTTATTAAAAAAGCTTGTGACATCTCATGTGGATTTGACTTGAAACTGAACACTTAGCTCAGTAAGTAGAAAATACTGATATATTGTTATAGAGAGAATTGTCTTTCAGACCAAAAACAATGAGATATTTTTGGATCCATATCGCCCACCCCTATGCTATGCACAGTGTTACAGAGACTGGTTCTTGCTCTTTCTTTTTGGAATCATGATTTGGACCTCTCTCTATCTTTCTCTATCTCGCCCTCTCATAGCTAGGTGAGCATAGACACAAGGACACAGATGAGTTGAGACAGTTAGCTATAGGCATTACAGTGATTGATGAGAAGTCTTTAGGTGGCAATGCCGAGAAATGGGGCTTCCACATGAAAGTGTTGCTCATGCACTCTCTATTTACTGGCTGAAGGCCCAGGGAGGCATCCCAGGGAAATCTGTCTTTATCCCACCCTCCTAACATGTTACAGTAATTTTTGAAAAGTAGAAAAACTTCTGCAGATGAAGGAGAAATCAGGGCTGCAGCATAGCCTAATAGGCCAAGTGGGCATATTACCCTGATGAGTAGCTATTATAGAGCCATGATGGTGGACTGAGGATTGGACAGACTCCTACAAAATTCTGCTAAAATCCAATTCAACATGACTAAACTGCCCAAACTCAGTCATATTCTTTCACAGAAATAATAAGGGTCTAAATAAGGATGAAGAGTACTCACCATGTTCCAGAGAGAGGAGCAAAAATACAGTCAAGAGAGACTGAAGCCCAGTCACACGACTCTCCATCAACATCCTAAACGAGAGAGAGAAAGAGAAAGAGAGAGAGAGACAGAGAGAGAGAAAGAGGTGAACATACAGTACCTGGATAATAGGATAAGTTTTTTTTTTTTTGTCTGGCTGTGAAGTCTCATTGAAAAGGGCAGAAGAGCTTTATGTTGTCAGAGCAATATTAAAAAGCAATATTCAAATAAAATCTGAATAAGAAGTGTTTAAATGAATAATAAACCAATTACATAATATAGATGTGACATTTGGTGAATAAATTTACATCCGGACCTGGAAAAAGTTAATCGGGTGAGTTACAGTAGTCCAATTTATAAAAGTTCCTCTATTTGCAAATACAGGAAGCTGAAACTTTCTCCGCTACAAATCAAAATGAAAAAAAAAAAACAAAAAAAAACAAGCAATAAGATATTGGCACTCACTCAGTCAGACTGCCCCACTTTCAATAAAACGTAAAGCTCCTCTGGCCGAACCACTCTTGTGTGTCTACTCGCCAACATCTCACTAATCACACAGTCCTAAAACCCTCCTACTTTTCCCAAGCAAACATCTCATTTTCTCACCCTTACATTCACTCATATCTTGATAAAAAAAAAAAAAAATCTAATTATTTTGTACATCAAATATACCCAATGTTATGTTAAGCTAAGCTAAATCTTTTAACCACTAGACACTTTAGAGAGACACAAAAAATGACCTGAAAGTGGAGAAAGGATGACAACACACAAGCTGAAGGCTGAGCGAGGACAGGCTGTGTGGGCACGGTCGGTTATTACAGGCGCAAGATGAAACACATTTTCTCCTCCTACTGCATGGAACATGAATCCATCAGAGACAAAGTCTTTAAACAAAGTCTTAAAATAATAATAATAATAATAATAATAATAATAATAATGCTTTCCTTATTTTTTGTGACTATGAAAACTGAACAAAACTGAGTAGGTTTTAGCACATCAATGTAAAAATAGTATAAAATACATTTCCGTACAAACAATTTTCATTCTTGTGTAATTTTTTTTAAGTATGAGTTGTTGGTTAGTGAATTGTGCTTTAATAACATTGTATAAGTAAAGTGACAGCGAGATAAGGGAATGGTGACATATACAAGACACCCAGGCTGTTAACAGATTAAGTGGTTATTTATAGATTAGTGGTTATTAAAAACCAAAAAAAAAAAAAAAAACATTATCTAAAGAATGTGAAATTTTATAAATGTATGGGTATAATCAAATTGTGACTCCTGTTGAATAAAAAAGCCAATTTTGTCTCTTTCCCATCAGCTCCATACGATCAAATATTTGCACATACCTTCCAAAAACCAATAAGGGAGCAAATATAGTCTGCAAATTGATCATGATGAATACCTTTGTTCCCATGGCAATTGTTGGGCATGCCATGTCTTGACATTTTAACAGAACTCTTTAAATGTCTACAGTGACAGGGTAAAATGAACACCAGAAGGGGAAAAGGTCTATATGGAGCTGTTTCTACCGAAACATCAAACAAAAGTGCAGAGACTGCGCCGATTTTCCTTTCTGGCTGAAAGAGAATAAAGTCACTGGCCAAACAATAGGTTTTCATTTTCACCACTCAAGCACGGCTTTCTTTCCCTTCTATTTGAGAGGCCAAAGGCAGACAAATGCCTGACAACTTCATTCCACCCTGACGAGGGCTTTGGACTATTTAGCAAGCACCATGTGCACAAAGACAAAAAGCCTCTCAGTGAATAATAGATGCAGTGGGTTCGACAAACTGCGGCCAAGGGCGAAAACCGGAGCTGTACGCTGAAAGACTGGCCACAGATCGCTGGTGTAAGTTACACCAGGAAAGACAAGCACAAGGGCAAACTGAGAGGAAGCCATTCAAGAGTGCATTGATATGACAGTGAGTCAGCAAGATGACATGAATGCAGCAGTATATTTTAGAATCAGAATAAATTATTAACGTGCATGGATGGCATGCTGGCACAGTGGACAACATCGCCGTCTCATAACTCCAGTGGCTTCTTCCAGAGTTCATGTGAGTCTTCCTCCAGGTTGTGTGGTTTCATACCTCTCCCTTCAAAGGGTTTATAGAAAATATTTTGTATATAGAAAATTGGCCCTAAGTGGAAGTGTGTGAACTGGTGACATGTACACTATTAGATATTATATTATAATAACATTTTATACACGCAGGTGGCATGGTGGTTTAGTGGTTAGCCTTGTTGCCTTGCACCTCCAGGGTTGGGAGTTTGATTCTCTGTGTGCATGGAGTTTATATGTTCTACCTGTGCTTAGTGGGTGTCCTATGAGTACTCTGTGCCTGGGTTTCCTCCCACAGTCCAATGACATGCCCAGGAGGTTGAACAGTTTCCGAATTGCCCATAATTGCCCATTGCACATATTACACACTCTGTGTGTGGGAGCTTGTGCCCTGAGATGGTTTGGTACCACAACCAAAGTCTATGTTGATTTGTGCCTTACTTGTGTAGGGTTGCAGAGGTCCTAGAACTCTACAGGCCCTCTGCAACCTTACACAAGATAAAGCAGAATAGATAATGGGTTCATGTAGTGTATATAATAAAGATTCCTCCCCAGGATAAAGCAAGGTACAGGTTAGGACATTTTTCACTTACAGTCACTTTTTTTTGGAAAATCATATTTTTGTTTTAGATCTGATATTATGTGATCTGAACAATACAAAATAAGAGAAAAGGCAAAGAATAATCATACAACTTAATCCAAAGCATGTCATCATCAAGTTTCCAAGGAGTCAGCTCCATCACTGGGAGGACATGAGTGACATTAGTGATCAGCTGAAACACAAAGCACCCACATTAAACTAAACATCGCCCTATACAGTACGTGCCTCTTTACAGAGCTTAGTATGGCTTTAACTGGTGAGCTAAAATGCATTTTCTGTGAAACAAAGAAAACTGGCAATAAGAAATAAGGCATACACTTCAAACCAGATTCTCGCCTTTAAGAAACATCACTTACACCATTTCACTGAGTGCTGTGTACAAACGAGGTGGTGTCACTTTTCCCTCCTACTGACTGTCTTCATCCCTCCTTCTTGTCGTCTCTGTCTCACACTTCTCATATGTCAGCGTTTCTCTTTTCCCCCCAACCTTTCCGCGGCCTTCGCACTGTCGTGCTCCTATCTTCCATCGTTGCCCGTCTCAGCTGGAGGAGCTCAGGCTCTATCTCTTAATTGTATCTATGAGTTGGACTCACGCTGTTTTCTCTGGCCTTCACAAGCAGATGACAGCTGAGGGACTGGGAGCCTTTGGCGGACAGGCAGACAAAAACACTATACAGATTCATTATCCACTTCATTAAGAAGACATGCTGATTTATGCATTTATCCAGCCAACCAATCATAAGGCAGGAGCGCGATGCCTAAATTCATGCACGCACAAGTCAAGCAAGGGCTTCAAGTAATTTTCATATCAAACATGAGGATGTGGAAAAATATGATATCTGTGATTTTAATCGTGGTATGGTTGTTGGTACTACATTGGTATCAGATAAATATTTTCAAAAATGGAATTTTCACACACAATCTCTAGACTACACTATTGATGAGAGAGAAACACCAAACTCTGGTTTGGGTTGAAAGGAAAACTATATATATAATACTCTTCACAACGGAAAGAAACATACATGAACAGAAAAGCATATCAGAACACACAACTCATCTTGAAGTGGATGGCCTACAATAGCAGCTGACCACATCAGTTTCCACTCTTGTCAGCCTAGACCATGAATCTGAAACTGGATAAATTGAAATTTTTAAATAGTCCAGGATTTTCTTTAAAATCTTCCACTGTCAGTGACCGTGATAGTCTGAGATTGTTGCACTTGGCTGACAGGAGGTCTTCTGCTGTTGCAACTCATCCACCTCAAGGTTTGACATTTTGTGCATGCCAAGATGCTTTTCTATTGAAAAATCTTATGCACAGGTGTGTACACAAAATATGCATATACCAGAGCCATCTAATATCTATGACAACATGTTTACAAGCATTTTTTATAAGCTTTAATCGTAATAAGAGTGGCCGATGTCTCTGCGTGTGCTCTGGCACAGAGTGATTCTCCCGCTGTGTCTGTCTCTGTGCTTTTTCTCTGACAGTGACCCTCACCAGCTGATCCAAAATCAACATCAACCCTGGCCTTCCTTCAAGAGCAAAAATATGTACCCTGCTCCCAGGCTGAGTTGTGAAAAGAGAATGTTATAAAACATTTCACTGCAGCAGTCATTTGCAGTCCTGTCACTGAGCAGTACAAAACATGCTCGGGCTCTCTCAGCCTGTCAGCACTACACACACACACACACACACACATACCCACACACACACACACATACACACACACACACACACAGACGCACACAACTGTGCCATTTCCACTGGCCGGGATTTACACGCCTCTTCGGCACTCCTCTCCTCAGCACTTCACACACACGCGCACACACACACACTCCACTCACCCAAGAGAAATGAGCGCCATTTCTTCCACCACTAATACACATTTTGTTCAAAATGTGTACAGCTAGACTCTGCTAAAAGCTTACTCATAAAAGCTGATTGAGTCAAATAAGCTGGCTGCAATTCTGCATTAAAAAAAAAAAACCCGCTTGCTTTTTCTATGCACCAACTAAACAACAATATGACTCACTAACCCATCAATTCTGTTCTGAAAGTGAGCGAGAAAGAGACGGAGCCAGAAGACAAACGCGTCAGCTGCAGAGTAGACTGAGAGGCTGTCAAGTCCATACATACACAATATTTATCCTTCTACAATAAGCAAGCTATCAACAAGAGCATTTCAATCTTAAACAGCCATGATTTCGATATACAGTATAACCATCTCCACTGATGCTCCAGCCGAGGAAAATCTGTCCATTTAATATTGAGCTATGCACACTAAGCAGGCAGCCTACAGACACAATTTGAATGTTAAGCAACGATGTGAGAAGCGGTTGCCAGTAACACTGCGGGAACGGGAAATCTGGATGTTGATATCAGCAGTATTGGAGGCACCTCTGACAATACCCTGAGGAGTCCCATGAGCCCCAAACTCCAACCCCCTAAAAATAGATCCAAACTTCTCCCGTCCTCCATATGGTTTAACAAATGACACTGGGGAGTTCGCTGCCCCCTGACCATCTGAGCCTCAAGACTGCATTGTTCTTATTCACACTCAAATATACCATGTCAGTAAATACAATGTCCGTCTCAAATGAAGATACGCCAATTTTCAAACTCACCACACCTATAAATTGGTGAAATATATACTTATGCAGTATATATTCACACAGTTACAGAGCTTTTTTAAAATTATTATTATTTTTTTTTTATTAATACTTAGGATTGGCTTTGGAATGTTCATTCTTCCCCTTTTTCTATTTTCATAAAATTTGATATGTAAAATGATATGTATCGTTTATGATTATGTGAATATGCATCAATAACATTTATAAGCTGATTTTGTTTTCTATGATTCTCAAGTGACAGCATTGGAACATTATTAGGAAAAACAATCATCAAAAAACACTGCTCGTTACAGCGAGATGCGAGAACCGCTATCCAAGGCCGTTAAATATGTTGGCATGTCTGCACACCTTTGCCCACACTGCACTTAAAGCTCCTACCTATAGCCCTGATCCTGCTCCATCAGACGTGAAGACAGTGCTGCATTTGTGGAAAACATTTTTTTTGAGGGAATACAAAAAGCTTGTTGACAGATGTACAAAGCGTTTTGAATTTCTGACTCACCCTCGTATATCGCTTCATTACTTACAGCTTTGGACCCCCTTTTGCCTGCAGAACATCTTTATCTATTTAGAGATTTTGGTCCACTTTGACATAATAGCATCACACAGTTGCAGCGGAGTTGTCAGGTGCACATCCATGACGCAAATCTCCCATCCCGCCAAAGTGAATTCATTATCATGTTCAAGAAACAACTCTGAGTTTTAGCTTCATGGCATGGGGTATCATCCTGTGGTTATAGAAAGATGCACATGGCAAGCAACAACACTCATGTAGGCTGTCGCATTCAGATGCTCAATTGGTACTCAGGGCCGTCGGCATACCTCAGTTGGAATGAGATGTTGTTTGAGTTACTGTTGCATTTCTATCAGCTCAAACCAGCCTCGCCATTCTCATCTATCCTCTTGCATCAACGAGGCAATTTTTGCCCAGAGAACTGCTGCTGTCAGGTAAATCACTTTTCTTCCTCATTCTGATGCTCAGTTTGAATTTCAGAAAATCGCCTTCACCATGCGACTGATGCATCCTTTTATCAAGCAACTTCTGAACCAGAAGTGCTAAGTGCCTTAGCCCACAGCGCAAATACTAGCATTAATTGGTTTGCTGTCTATTATATTACTGTAGTTGATTAGCCCGCTAACTCAACCGACCTGAACCCTATATCTATGGAATCTGTGGAGTATTATCAGGAAGAAGATGAGGAAACCCGATCCAACAATAGAGATGAGCTGAAGGCTGCTATTAAAGCAACCTGGTCTTCCAATAACACCCCTGCAGTACCACCTCATGATCGCCTCCATTCGTGCTAAAGGAGCACCGCCCTAGGTCTGAATGCATAAAGCATAATTCAGACATTCTGTATTGTATATCCATTTTTAATTGATCTTAGGAAATATCCTATAATGTTTACATTTTTTTTGAATGAATCTCAATGAATCTCTGCATCGTCATTTTGGAATATGCTTCTGCCAGTTAGGGAAGAAAAAAATCCATTGTTTGTGTGTGTGTTTGTGTGTGTATAGTTTATACAGTATGTCACATCTATGACACTGTATTTACTCAAAACACACTTTGCAACTCCATGGTTTTAGCCTGAAATCAACATTGAGGCTGACTGGTTTACTTTGTGTGTATGTCTAAAAGGATGCAATTAAGCAGGAAGTGGTAGAAAGAGAGGGAGACTATGTGACATGTTAACATTTCAATGCTGAAAGTGGGGCTCACTCACACTCACATCCGCAGTGACAAGTGATTTTCACACGGCCCGCTCCCCACTCTCAATGGCCATGATTGCTTTTAATGGAACAGGATGTGACCAGGATGTGAATGTGGGGGAACTGCGTCGTTTTTAATGTCTTTTTTAACAGGCAGAATGAGTCTTTCTCTCTCTCTCTCCTACACTGTTATGAGCAACACAACCCTCTGTTCAGTCTAGCCAAGTAATAACTGAGCTAGATCTGATGCACCTTAAGATGCCACATTCCACATATTAGCACATCGTCCAAATGCATTCTGATATGAACGAGTCTGCCCCAAACAAAGAGTAAATACTATGCCATTTCTTACACGTGTTTATTTTCTTCAAAGCACTCAATGTTTTTAAAGCCCATTCAAACACAAAAGAAGCACTTCCAGATTATAGCATGAACTAAAAGACAGTGGAGGCAAGAAATGCATTAAGACACACAGGGAAAATGGCACCAGCAGGACCTCCCCAGAATCTTATCAAGGCTGAAATTGGCTGAAAAACAGACTCCTTGTCTATCTATCCAATTCATAGGGCAATCCTGAAAAAAAAAAGAAAAAGAAAAAAAAAGAAATCCTGGCAGTCACAACTAAGTGCTTGTCTCCTAAAGGCTCTCAAACATATTGCTTTTATCCACCAACTCTCTTCAACATCTCAAAGAGTGAAAGTACAGGCCCCCACTTTGAAAAATTAGGTGACAAAAAGCTTATTCTGTGGGAGCCAGGCCACTGACAACTCCAAATGTCTGTCTGCTTTTCATTTGTGCCCAAAAATGCACCAGTCACGCCTGAGTGCTGCGGCACTGGGAAATCTTTAGCCCGCTGCTTCGACGTATCAAGTTCCGTACAACCAGGTTTTTTTTTTTCCCCCCATAACTTTTAGGAATATTCAAAAGGCAATCTCGGACTACTTATGTACCTATCCAACTTTCTATACTAATAAAGTGGTGACTAGGAGAGCTTTCAGAGAATCGAAGGAGGCCGTCTGAGTTATGCTGTAGCCTTGGCTTTTATTGAAATAGCCTCGAAACCTAATGCCCTTCACGCAGCCTCAAAACCAATTGCCACAAAACCACGACACAAAAAGTCCACAGGGAAACTGCAGCAGTGGCAAGCAGACTCAGAAGCGGAACAAAATGAAAACCACATTCATAAAGTGTCAGGGCAAATTACAAGAACATGAGTGCTGGCTTTTGTCCGGGGGGCCTGGACACCATGTCATCACTTAATTATTTTGCCTGGTCGCTGCAGCCTCAGGTGTGTGATATTTCATATAGCCCTCCCTCCCCTCACTGCTCCAGCCTCTCGGCAAATGAACAAACACGGCGGAGGATAAATCTAACCTCTGCCGACTGGGAACTGGGAATCCCCCCCAAGTTAATCAAACTTACCAGTCTGCTATCTATGCACTGTGGATTGCATGTACAGTACATGCTGCATTTCTGAACTGGTCTACCAGAGCTGATCTGTTAATGTACACCGCTTGACAAACTGTTCTTGTGTCTAAAATAAGACCGGGACTGGTTTCATGAAAACAGGCCCGATGGTACTGCCAAGTCAGCATTGCTTAAGGGATTAAGGAAAATAAAGCACAGGATCAAGATGCCCCCTAGGCAATGGTTAACTAAACCTTAGCAAATAGGACCATGGCTTTGGCTTGCAGCCCTTTCTGTGTCTCATTAAGGACAGTTCTGCTGGATGGGCGCTCTGTCCCAGTGCTGGGGCCTGTCCTAGGAAAACGAAGAGAAACAGGTGGGAAGAGACAGAAAATAATGCCTGAGTCGCACCAGGCTGGGCAGGAGAGAAGCAGCATTCTGCCAACAGCCATGTTATAATAAGGCTTCCTGCTCTTTGCCACTCATGAATTGTTTTTCTAGTATCATTTGGGGAATATACAAAGCATTATCTCGCACAGAATGTCAAAGCCAAGGTGTGTCACAGAAAAGCAATGTAATATGCAAACTGACAGAGATAAAGCAAAAGTAGATGCCATTTGGGAGTCTGTGTGTGTGTGTGTGTGTGTGTGTGTATGTGTGTGCCCATAGAAAAATATGCAAATGTGCTAAACTCTCAGACCAGATGTCAGACCAGCCTTTGGTGCTCAGTCCCAGCCCACTGCCTCTGATCCCTTTATGAAAACACAGCTAGCGCAATTATCCCTCACCCATTATCCACATTGTGAGGTGTGAAGCATATGCTGCCTCTACAGATGTCCATCCCTTCAAACCACAAACACACGTGCACGGCTCACACTGCCAATCTGTCCTGAAACACTGCTGTGCCTCACACATCTGAATTACAAGTGGATTTCACAACCTATGAAAAGCACAACGGGGTTCCCTTCCGAAGTATTTTAAACACACACCCAAACAGCCACAGCATGTCTGAGATGGGTAAGAATGCAGCTACCCGTCACAGGTTTGTCTTTTGATAAATGACATTACAGGAGTTTTTATAGCTATTTTTTTTTTTCGGTACAGATTTTAAAACTCATTTCTGACAAACAGGCAAAACCGACATCAGAAAGCAAACGTGATGCAATTTTAAAATATCACAGCATAACGCTGGGTTAACAGGAAATTGATACCTGAGGTGTGTTGAACACACTGGCCTGTCATACTTGTCATGCCCTAATTTAATAATGTAGACATCACTATATCTGTCAGCAATTCTGCAATACGATGTGTAAAACTTGAACTATTCAATCAATCAATCAAGCAGACAGGCAAAGTGATACAAACAACCAGGAAATCAGTCAGAGAAAACAGAAATATATTCGACTGGAAAAAAAAAAAAAGAAAACTGAAAAACATACAAACAAACAAACAAAAAAAAAGCAAAGAAAAAGCATTAGAGACACGAGTTTATCCAGATGTAATGGAAATTTCCACAACGGAGGTCTTGACAGAATGGTTTCTTCAAGTAATGTGTGGCAAGCCCCCTTCACTCAGCCTGTTCAAGGCGGTTCTGTTGCGCCTTCATTACGGTTTGCTGTTCTGCGCGAAAGGTACGGCGACAGAAGCCAGAGTTGTTGTTGTTGTTGTTGAGCTTTAAAGCCTACAGTGAAGGCAGTCACGGAGCTGAAATGAGATCTGTGTGAAGGTGAAAGCAGGCGTTGCAGAATAGAGGTATGACTTTTTGACATGTGTGATGTGTGCAACCCGCCACAGGGAGATTAAAAAACAGAAAACAGTTAGCAGCTACTATATAGGCTCGTAACTAGCTGAGTGAAACAGTCGAAAATGGAAGAGCATTGGGTCCAGGAGTTCCTTCCCCTCTAAGCAGAGGATGGAATTAACTGGCATACAGCAGATAAAAAAATGGTGCTTTTTTTTTTTTAAACATGGCTACAATCAGGCGCAAGGTATCTCTGACGGCTTTGTTAAGTTACGCTGGACGCCAATGCCTTTGTGTTCCACATCATGCCTATTCTGCTTCCGGAACCTCGGCGTAGTTCTGGGAAGCGCACTCTGAGGCGGCTTTATGCCGGATTGCAAGATTGTGAGCAAGGTGAAATGTGAGCGAAGACGGCTTGTTAAGGATCTTCTCAGCTCCAGTATACAGTAGCACCATCACTGTGTGAAAAGGACTATATTATTGGTTATCTGCATGAAACTGAACATACATGCATGCAACATGTGTTAATTAAATAGTCTGCAGATGTTTCCAGCTTACTCTTTTTTTTCTCCATGACACCTGCGGAGTGTTGGTGGTGATAGTTTAGAGGTGTTTCTCAAAGTGAGAGAGGAAAAGAGAAATGTGAGGAGCAAGAACAGGAAAGGAGCAAGGTGGGGGGAAAAGAAATAGATGGTAGGAATGAAACATTAAACAAGGGTCATAGTGTTTCTTTGTCTGACTCATATATAATGGAACACTACTGCCATATTGATTTGGTGCTACAGTTTTTTTTTTAAATGCTGCAACCTGAAGCATGCTATTTGTTTACCATTACATCTCTTGTGGTTTTCTGTAAAGACAAATTAGAGGCATAACAATGCCTTTTTGTACAATCTATAGGAAAAAAAACCCGAATCGTTTCTAAGCAATTTGTTGCCCTTATCGTCCTTATTAAAAATATTTCTTTCATGCCCACTATGTTTCATGTCTTGTTTGTAAGCAGAGTGCTGCCCCAGGAGTGGACAAATGAGCTCGAAGTGTGCTGCACAGGCTCATGATTTGGTTACCTGGAAACTTGACTGACTGTGATAGAAGACAAGCGAAGAATCTTATGGGGAAAAAATGAGTATAATCCTCATATAATTCTATAAAATATAATCCTTATTCTTATTACACTTTTATCTAAAGATTTTAATGTCACTCATCATGTTTTAACTGCATGTGCTGTATGACAGCTTTATTCCTAACAGCTTCGTGCCTAACATGATTGGTCTTGGTTTCATCAGTCAATACATTTACATTTACGTTGTATTATTTTTAAATAAGTGTAAATGTGCTACTCTGACTGAAATCGTACTAACTCGAACTTCTCAAAATCAGGGGATGATGTGGTTGGGCGCCGAGGTTGTCATTACTAAATCCCGAAATCAGACACAGAAATAGGCCTAGGTGCTTTGCATGTGCTCCACAGTTCTTGTGCCAAGCTTACAACCTTGAAATAACACAATAACCACAAGAGACTGCTTGAGTCTTGTTTGAATCTTGAAATTTACAGTGCTGTAAAATTGTCCACGCTTCGACATGATGCTCATTACTAACTTGTGAGTGTGTGGTGTGTGACGTAACAGGGCAACAATGTGAACAGGCATCACTTATCGTAGAGACGTGCAGACATGCTGTACTTCAGCTAATGAATTGATTCCCCTGCCATGCTTGTATAATAGGATAAGGACATAAGTTCATTTAAATGGTCTAGTCAAGCTCTAGCCATAGCATGACTAAACTGTGCATGTAAACATTCAGAGTGTTTCCACATACCTGCATGTTCCTGATTTAGAAAAGATTGTCCTACAAAAGCACTGCGGAGTGTCGCGCTTCTGAAAAGCACATTATGATTTTAATAGGTTTGTTTTGTAAAAGTCAAAGTAAGAGCATTTTTTCTTCTTGGGTTTAATGAACTTACATGTCTCTCTGAGAATGATAAATAAAATTCTGCATGACACCGCTCGTCCTTGATGCCTGGGCTTCTGATTTATCATCCTATGTGACCAAAAGTAATGTGCAGTACAACTCATCCTGCTCAGCTGACAGATCTTGTACCAGTTGTAACTCAGAAGCTTGTATTCTACAATAGTGAAATGAAGTGGACAGAGAGCCACTGCTGCCGTCTGAAACCATAAAAGCTCTCCTCTATTCTCGATACTCACTCTACCACAGTTCTCAGTTTAAATGAATGAATTTATATTTAGCTATAAATTGGGTAGAATTGGATTGCCCATTTTCGGGCCAAAATGTTGCAATTTAATCAACAACATTTTACAGTCAACACCTTCTTTTTTGTGGAATTTTCTGCTGCATCTGATCTATTCAGCATAAAGAATCCATTTCGTCTTTTTCTCCACTTCACCGGCTGCATGTTGTAAGCAACACAAGTGCTTTGGTAATTGGATTTAAACTCATAGTTCAAAATGTCAGCAGCAGATAATTATAAATGGGAAAACTTCTGATGCAATATCCCATTCATTAATTATCCTCCCCTGTGCTTTCTCAGGCTCCAGGGGGCATGTTTAAAAAAAAATAGGAGGTGGGGGGAGACAACAAAAAAGGTACAGAAGTAGTGTAAACACCATGAGGAAGCGAAATCCTCCTGTATGGAGTAATGTACTGCATTACAGTGAATTTTTTTTCCAACAATATTTTTATTGATTTTAAACAGGGATATAACAGGGTAAACATGCAACGTTCCAATACACATTTTATAGCCCCCTTATAAAACCCTATACCACTGACGCCAAGCCAATAATACAATACATGTATGGGAAAGGTTAGACGCCAGGCATATTTAAAAAAGGAGAAAAATTAAAAATAATAATAATAATAAATGAGCTGGAAGTTTGTCGTTCTGCGTGCAAAAAAGATTAAATAAATAAATATTAAATAGGAAAGGAATCAAACTATAAATGAATATGAAAAAAGCGAAGAAAGGGCCCCCACACCTGTTGAATGGCGGACTGAGTAGTGAATCTTCTCCAGGGATAAACAGGACATAATATCCACTGAGCATGAGTGGGTGAGGTGGCATCCTTCCACTTGAATAAAAGAGAACACCTGGCCAGTAGTGTCGCAAAAGACAATAAACGCTGTTTAGCTGGAGTTAGACGCTTATCTTCCTCTCCAGTGATACCAAAAAGAGCAATCAGAGGGTCAGGTTCAAGATTGCATTTCAATATGTACGACAAGGTTTTAAAGACATCCCTCCAGAATTTTTCCAAATTCGGGCATGTCCAGTACATATGAATAAGAGGCTTAAATACAATAATTTAACCCAAGTGATAAAACTTGGACCAAAATTGAATTTTTCTAAAGCCCTAAATAAATACTCCCATTCCACACGGTCAAAAGCCTTTTCAGCATCCAGAGAAAGGACACACTCAGGGATCCCCTCTGATGATGTGTACAAGATGTCCATAAGGCGTCGAATGTTGAAGTAAGAGTGACGATTTTTGATAAAACCGGTCTGGTCCTCAGATATAATTGAGGGTAGAACATTCTCTAATCTGCGAGCTAGGACTTTAGCAAGGATTTTAACATCCACATTAAGAAGAGAGATTGGTCTATATGAAGAGCACTCTGTTGGGTCTTTATCTTTCTTTGCTATAAGGGTGATACAAGCCTCATTAAATGAAGCAGGCAGCTTACCTTGCTTAAAAGATTCAGATAGAACTAAAGCTAGTTGTGGTGCAAGGTATGAGGAGAATGATTTAAAAAACTCTGCAGGGAACCCGTCAGGACCCGGGGACTTACCAGATTGCAATGATGACATAGCTGAAACTATTTCCTCTTGTGATATGGGCTCTTCCAATCTTAATCTAGACTCAGAGGACAGTGTTGGAATATCTAGTTGAGACAGGAATTTCTCAACTGAACTATGGTCCTTTGGGAACTCAGAAGTATATAATCGAGAGTAAAAATTCCTGAATGCATCATTGATATTAGAATGATCGGTAGTAATGGTACCATCCTCCATCCGAATTTTTGTAATGTATTGCTGTGCTCTAAATCCTCTTAACTGATTGGCTAAAAGCTTTCCAGATTTGTCACCGTGAATGTAAAATTGGCTCCGACTCTTTAATAACTGACCTTCAATTACGTGTTGAAATAAGTTCAAACTTAGTTTGCAATTCTACCCGTTTTTCATACAGATCCGGGTTTTTAAGCAGGGCATACTGCTGATCTATTTCTTTATTTTGGTTGGACAGATCTTTTCGTTCTTTATATGCCTTCCTTTTCATATTTGCAGTGTATGAAATTATCTGTCCCCTGAGGTAGGCTTTCAGAGCATCCCAAACAGTTAAACATGACACTTCAGGTGTTTCAATTGTGTTTAAGAAAAAAACTATCTGGTCTTCCATAAATTTAATAAAGTCATCATCTATCAGTAATGATGAATTAAAGCGCCAATGTTTTCTAATTTGAGGGAGATCAGGGAGTTGTATAGACATAAGAACTGGAGCATGATCCGATATCACAATGCTCTGATAAGAACAAGAATTAACCATTGGGATAAGTTGATTGTCTACAAAGAAATAATCAATTCTGGAGAAAGTGTGAAAAAGGAATATTCTTTCTTTTTTGGATTGAGGAAGCGCCATATGTCAGAGATACCAAAGCTGCAGAGATAGGACTGAAGTAGCGTGGCAGATTTACTCAGTGGTATAGGATTGGGCGATGACCTGTCAAGTGATGGATCTAAACAGCAGTTAAAATCTCCCCCTAATATGAGAGAGTATGAGCCCAGATCTGGTAAAGCAGAAAAGAAATGTTCAAAGAAGGAAACATCATCATAATTAGGGGCATATAAATTAGCCAACAATACATTAGTATTAAATAATTTCCCTGAAACAATGATATAGCGACCATGTATATCAGTAACAACATTATGGTGCTCAAAAGAAATGTTTGGATTAATAAGAATTGAGACGCCCCTAGCTTTGGCCTGAAAGGTTGAGTGGTAGTGCTGCCCTCCCCAACGCAACATAAGGCGAGAGTTATCAGAACTGCGAATGTGAGTTTCTTGTAAAAAGGCAATTGCAGTGTTAAGTTGTTTAAGGTGTGAGAGCACCTTCCTTCTCTTGACCGGATGGTTTAAACCCGTAACATTCCAGCTCACAAAGTTTAAAGAACTATTCATTCTCCTTGACAGAAGATGTGGGTATGTAAACATAAATAATACTGAAATGCCTAGCGTCAGCCTTAAAACAAAAGTGTAAAACACAGAGCAACATACACTGTATACACAGAACTAACATAGTACTGGCTTTGGAGATCCCGTACCCCTCCCCCCCCGTACCCCTCCCCCACGCACCCCACTGCCCCCGAACACAACAAGATAGCTGCTAAAAAACAAAGCAGCAAGCTCTTCCATCTTTCCATCTTCGACCCCATTCCTCTCCTTTCCTCTCCTCTTTCCACCCCATCTTCAGCTCCGACGTAATTTACATAAACTAAGAATTAAATATATAAATAAAACATTTCAACACTCCAATACTGAAATCTCTTGTAACTCTAGAAAACAAACATATAAATCACAACGTCATTAAAAATAGAAAGAATAATAACAAAAAAATAATGATAACCACTACACAAGTTTTAACACAGTACTCTTACCAGGAAAAACGAAACATGACTGGATTTTAAGTTTTTTTTTTTTTTTTTTTTAAGGATACTTTCCTGAGAACTGTAGTTGTATATTGAAATGGAATTTTAAATCTAGTGTTCTACGGTGTTTTTCGGCAAGCTGTCTATGTATTTTTGCGCCTCTTCTACCGAGCGTAGCCACTTCTTCTGTCCGGTAGAGAGAGTGACCCGGAGCCGTGCAGGATACATGAGAGAAGGCCGGAGTCCACGCTGGTATAACTCCGTCATAACGTCTCTATACTCGGCTCGCTGGCTTAAAACTTCGGGAGCGTAGTCTTCCACGATGCGAACCTGCTGACCGCAGTATTCCAGCTTCCCTCTCCGCCGTGCCTCTCGAATCCGAAGCTCTTTGACCTGGTACCGGTGTACACAGAGAATGACGGGCCGAGGTCTCTGTCCTGAAGCGGGTTTGGATGCAGGTACACGGTGGGCTCTGTCAATCTCAGGCTGGGATGGCAGCGTTTTACTACCAAACAACTCACACAGAAATTTTGAAAAGACCCAGGACACGCAGATTTTGTCTCCTGCTCCGGCCCTCTAGGTATACGACTTTGGCCGTTAACTTCGAGTTGTTTTCCAGAAGACCGGAGCAGATATTCTCCAGCTCGCTCACACGCTGGCTCAGGTCATCTGTAGCGAGCTCTAATGAGGGCAAGCGCTGACCATGGTCCTCTACTTGGACTTGAATTTTGTCTAGTTTACTTTCCAGTAAACTAAACGAGGATTTCAAGTCAGCTGCTAGCGCTTCACGGTGTTTATTTAACAGCGCAGAAATAGCCTCGACTGTTAGCATGGCCGCAGTGTCATCTTTTTTCCCAGTTTTAACACTCCTGGTAGCCATTATAAGTGGAAAATAAATGATCGTGGGGTAAGGTACAAAGTTATTGTATCCTAAAGATTTATAACATTTAGAAACGAAAAAGGGAGTGAAGAAATTCGAAATTATCGGAGCAGCTCTCTAACACGTCTACTCCATGTGGGTGCTAACCGGAAGTCCTTTAAAAAGAAATTTGACTTTGACTTTTCGTTAATTTCTAACAAAACGTGATACACTAAACATGCTTTTGCCTACAAACTGATCGTAGGATTTAAAGAATTTGTGTGCATTGGTTTGTCTCCAAAATAAATATTTGCTACTTTTTCACCCCATCGTTCAATGATAAAATTGCAAGGAAATGGATCTTTAATAAATCTAAACCGGACATTAGTTCCTTAATGTGGGACGGATTAATATCCATAAAAATTTAACACCAGCTATAAAGGTACAAGGGATCTCTAATCTGATTTATAGTAAGAAAGTAAAACTGAACATAGGGGCTATAAAGTAGGGCTTCAGTTTAGCACCAGTATTTTCCATAATAGGGAAAAAATAATAATTTAGTAAACTGAAAAAGGCATATTCTTATGAGGCAGCTTCCATATAGTCAGTGAATCCTCAAATACTGCCTGCAGAAATCATTCAATCACTGTGCTGCTTTAAATGTGGTAAATGCACAGCAAGAGCACACATTTACTGAGACTTCAGTCTTGAAAAATATTAAGAGCTATAATTGGACAACTCTCATAAGAGTATTTCAAGTACCGGTATTAGAGCCACAGTGATTCATAATATGCCAGCTTATAGCATCTCTTAATTTTAACATTTCGCATGCGTAAAGCGGCAAGAGGAAAACCAGACATCTCTGAGAAAATGCTAGCTTACTGGTGTTTTAGTAGATAAGCAAACACGGAAGGATTTAAATCAGACGTGTGCATATATGAAATCCAGTGTTATAGTCTAATTCTGCAAGAGTACAAACAGATTAGTCATCAGAATGAAAGTGTTCCTAATTCTCTTTCTCAAAAAATTTGGAATAAATAAATCAGTATTCTTCTTCCTCGATGAGATGCCATCACTGGACTTTATTCTTTTCACTGGTGTCAAAGCACATGCCATTAACACCAGTGGAATAAAAATGCATTTTCCAAGATAACATTAACAACATTTCAAAGCCCACATAATTATTCATACCGGATCAATAAATTATTCTTTTCCTCTCAATTTTGTCCCTAATTTAGTCATGTCCATTTCTCGCACGCCTTGTTAGGGCACTCCATCTTCAGTGGCAACTACTAACCAGGGAGGCGTAGGTTAACACATGCTTCCTCTGACGAACACAATTTTTTCGAACTGCTGCTCACACACAGTTAGGGAGCAGTGTAACGCACTCGGAGGAAAATGCTATCCACCCCTATCCACTGAGGGTGCTTATGATATACACGGGAAGACCTTCCCATTTGGAGATAGTGTGGGATTGTTAATTGGGGAACAAAAAATTTGGGGAGGGGGGGGGGGGGGGGTGTTTGGGTGTTGAACCGGCTAGGCATTCGGAGTGGCAGTCAGGGCAAGGAGGCGATGTTCCCCGCCTGGAGCTGCCGGGGCATTCGGCCTGATGCTTACAAAGGCAGTTGTCCACCCAGATGGCTAGCCTACTGTATATAACTCCTCCAGATCCTGTGCAGGATCGCGTATGGCTAGCTCATTCTTTACCCACTTACCAGTCACCTACTTAAAAATTGGACTGTGGCGCATTGGAAAAAGATAACGTGGTCTGATGAGTGCAGATTTACCCTGTTCCAGAGTGATCGGTGCATAAGTTAAGAAAAAAGGCAGATGAAGTGCACCAATCTGCCTAGTGCAGATCATATAATCCTGTGGGGGCAGCGTTTTTTTTTTCCTTCTTTTTTTGATTGCTTCATTTAGACATGTCTAGGTTTAGCAACTTTATGTGCCCAAACATGAGGCCAGCTGACTACCTGAATGACCAGGTTTTTCCATTAATGGATTTTTTCTTCCCTGATGGCAGAGGCATATTCCCAGATAGAAATGCCAGGAATCATTGGGCTCAAATTATGAAAGAATGGTTCAGGAAGCATGAGACATCATTTTCTCACATAGATTAGTCACAACAGAGTCCGGAACTTAACCCCATTGGGAATATTTGGGATGTGCTGTGGAAGGCTTCACACAGCGATCTGACTCTCACGTCATCTTGTAGAGAAATTAATGAGAATCTGGGAGGAAATAATGTTGTGACACTGATGACATGGGGATGCATGCAGTAATCAAAGCAAAAGGCATTCCACTGAAATATTAGAGGGTGTGACTGAGCTTTTACTCATGAAATTCAGAAGAACCACCATGTCTCTCAAGAATTCTACATAGAATAGAGTTGGTATAGAGTACATAGAGTACTATTGTGGACAAATACTCAGTCCTCTGGTTAAGAGATGCCAGGTTCTATTAGAGTGGCCAGCACTTTCAGGCCTAACCTAATTAACATGAAACTGAAGGAGCCGCATATCTCGAAATGGCACACACTCGCTAAGCATTCAGTGAAGCAGTGTTATTAATGACTAACAGGCCCGACAATTCCACTCAGATTATTGCTGCTGCTCAGTCCCACAACATGTGGGCTTGGTGATAATAAGATTTAAACCAATTGTAAATTTTATTCATCTTGCTTAGCCACTCCACTATGAAACAGCGAGAAAGTCCAACAGTGACCGAAAAATAAGTTTTGTACAAAGTATGTATGTAAAAAGCTTCCTTGTGTTAAAACACAATACCCGTTAACCGTTCTATATTATGGAGTGTTTCGTTCATATGATAGACATTCATACAATAAAAAAATTTGAATATCATGATTTTTTTTAAACCATAATTTAATTTAACAAGTGAAACGCTCATATGTTTAGTACAGATTCATTACATGTAAAGTGAAATATTTCAAGCCTTTTTTTTTGTTTATGACTTACAGTCATAAAAATTAACAACCCAATATCACAAATAATAAAATATGTCATTTTAAGTTTGAGCAAATTACAGTACAGTATAGATGCTGTGTATTTCTTGGTCTAGTTCAGTACATGTAACCACATTTATGAGGAATACTGCTGATTTGACAGTTGTCCAGAAGACGATCATTGATACCCTCCACAAGACAGCTTAGCCACAAGAAGGTACTATATTGAAACAAATTCATGGAAAGTGGACTGGTAGGGAAAAAAGTGGTAGGAAAAGAAGCAAAGCTGATTCAAGTACTTGGGAGAGCCTGGAGTCAGTGCATCTAGAGCCACCATGCACAAATGTCTTTAGGAAATTTGTTACTTTTTCATTCCTACTATCAAGTCACTCTTGAACCAGAGACAACGTCGGAAGCATCTTACCTAGACTAAGGAAAAAAGAACTGGACTATTCGTCCATGGCCCAAATTCCTCCTTTCAGATAAAAGAAAATTATGTATTTCATCTGAAAAAAAAAAAAAAATCCAATTTGCTTTTAAGTCCAGTGGGAAGTTTCCACAGTCAGTGGTGATTTGGAGTGCCATGCCATCTGCTGGTGTTGGGCCACTGTATCAAAAGATATCAAGTCAAAAGCCATCTACCAGGAGACTGACTGCTGACAGGCTTTAAGGAGATGCTAATTTCCTTTTCCAGCAGGACTTAGCACCTGCCCTACAATACCAAAACTACCACTAACTGGTCTGCTTACTATGATATTACTGGGCTTGATTGGCCAGCCAACTCACCACGCAAGATGATAAATATCTAACCTAACAATATAGACAAGCTGAAGGCTGCTATCAAAGCAATCTGGTCTTAAATAACACATCAGCAGTTCCACAGGCTGATCACCCCCATGCCATTCCACACTGGTGTAGTCATTCATGCTGAAGCCAAAAGTGCAGAATATAAAGAATATAACTTTTGACTGATCCGAAATATTCTGATAATTTGATAGACTGGATTTTTAAGTTTCATTAGCTATCAAATATAACATTCCATATTGAAAAAAAAGCCATGAAATATGTTATTTTATGTGTAATGAATTTGGAATCAGACTCTTTTTTAGATGCACTGTGGTTAAGGCTATATGCCACAAAATTACACAAACAATATATAATACGGAAGCTAAAAAAAGACATTCGATATAGTTGATTAGTGAGTCTGCAATCATTCATCCCCATCCTCACCACTCACCCCATGCAATCAGCCACCATAAGAATGACACACAGTTAGTTGAATGGAGCTGATCTGTGCACAGTTAGTGTCACATGATCTTAATATAGAAGGGTATGTTAGCGAGAACACATAAATAGCAGCCTGAAGATCATGCAGCTCAAAAACAAAATTAGCTTCTGGAAAACTCCTATTATTTTTTTGGTTATTAAAATATCCCAAACTTTAAACATCCTGCCGAGCCCCGTTAAATTTACTATTAAAAATGCAAAGAATATGGCACAACTGTGACTCTGCCTAGAGGAAGCCATTCACCAAAATGGAGTGCAAATGAGTATTAGTTACAGAAGCAACAATGTGGCCTGTTTTGTGATTCATGACATGCAGTATAATCCCAATTACCTCCATTCAGTTCCAGGGTTATAACTGTACTAAAAAGAGTTTAAGAGTTGATCATCATATTTGAGTCTTGAGTGTGTCATACAGTAATGTATAACGATTGAGACTTCCTCAGTAATTTTCTGTAATCACTATATGCAGTAATTGTATACTGGTATAGTGTTTAAAATAGATGTGGGTCTATTTGATGGTGCTGGTAAAAATAAGTGCAGCATGAGAATTGTGCTATAAATGAAGACTGACTGCTGCTTTAACAGGTTACCTTTGTACCTCTCTAATGTTTTCACACCTTCTCCAGGTCTTTCACTTTCCTCCTCAATTTCTATTAATCCCCTGCTGGTTCCCTGCTCTGCACAGCATGTTTGAAAAGTGTAGCAACTTAATGGATAAACTTTACAAACTTTCCTTTTGACTGCCAACTACTGTGTTCACCTCAGCATCTAGTCTTCCCGTGAGATGGAGAGAGAGAGAGAGAGAGAGAGAGAGAGAGAGAGAGAGAGAGAGATGCTTTCAGCATAAAGAACAGCGGATATTCTTCTAGCAATAAGAAAGATAAAGGTCATATGATATCTATCAGAGGTGCTTGAAGCACCTCTCTCTCACTATCACATCACCCTAATCTTCTGGATCAGTTTCATTTGTCATAACCTCATTTTTAAAGACAACTCAAAATCACTTGTATTCACCCACTCAAACAATGCACATCTTGATTATTGCAGCACTTTTTTAAAAAGTGATTATTATATGCCACAGCTCTGAAGGTTTCGTTTTGGAAGACAGAACCTATATCTAGAAACCGGCAAAAAAATTACACCACTATCTTGCTTGAAACACACATTTACTACACTGAATGGATATGGCTTATCTATCTGGCTCCCAAGATGATTGAAGGAAACAGCATGAGGAAGTATGTTATTCATCTTTTACACAAAAATTCCTACTTCCACCTTGAATCCCTTTCATCTGAGGTTAAGGAGCATGATTTCGCTTCAAACTCAGCGGCAAACTGAAAGCAATCCAGCACTAACAGGTGTGATGAATACCATTCTGTCAGAGATACCAACTGTTACAGTTCCTCAAAATTGGCCCTATTAATTCACGTTAATGTCTTCTCCACAGTTTTTTTCCTCCTCAATACCTAAACTGATTGGACGAGAGAACGAGACTAGTATGTGATAAGCCGAGCTACAGACGACAGTTCTACAGAGCCTTCAGCCCATTTTTAACAAATTCATAACCCATGCTCTCTTTGTGTCACAGTGCAGCATAAGCATGCACAGAGCCCATAATGAGCATGCACTGAGATGTTCACTGAAAACATTCATCCATTAAGTCACAGAACAACAAGCAGTGGAGTGCAGACTTCAGCTACCCAGTGCTTTATGAGCTCATAACTGGGCTGTTATTTATTTATCAGACGAGCTGCCGGACTCGGATATACAGTGTATAATTAATGAAGGGAGAACAGCTCTCCTCCCAACAAGGCGACACATAATCCTGGCTAAAACACTGAAGATACAACTGTTTCCTGCAGCCCAATTAAACACAGAGAGCTGGCAATATCTGCAATGTGGGCGCTGTGATGTGGTATGTAAAGAAAAGAGCAAGACATGGGCAGGTGAGGACTCAGCTATACAACATAAACAGAGCCAAATCCATCGCTGTAGACCATCCTGACCTTGTATAGATATCATGTCAGCACACAGAAACTAGTGTAATGCAGCCATGTACAAATCTTTTTTTCATGAAACTAGGCTTTGATTTAATAGGCATAAGTGAGGAAGGGTGAAGTAATGTTCAAATATTAGTTCTTGTTGTTGCATTTTGCACACTGGTGTCCTGATAAGTGGCCCTTAACAGAATTACTAATTAAAAATGTGTAATAATAATAATGGCACTTCAAAACCACACGATTATGAGTATCTAATCCGCAAAAGCTAACTCTTCTTTGATTTCAAGGAGCCATGGGTGAGAATAGTGGCCTGAGGTTCTGATTATGAATGCCAGTGCAATCAAGCAGCATGATTGCATTTCAGATACTAAAGACCACTTTAAGTGCTGTTTTGACCCTGTTGCCTAGACTGAAATAACAAGAGCGAAAGGAAGGCCTGTGTCTTTTTGCTTTGCCATGTTGCACACGCAGTACGATCACTGAACAATAGAAGAATCATATATGAAATGCATCATGAACATAAGACATCTAACATTTTTTTTAATTTACCAGACATTACCATAAATAGCTTTTAAATAGCTTTTTAAAAGTCACAAAATCTTAGATTTCTTTTGATTGCCTTTAGTTTTAGGAAAGTGGTGGTCGGTTCATGTGTCAAATCGAATACTCATTCTCCCAGGACCACACTTTTATCAAATCCAGAGTCCTGTAATGTGTATATGCCATCAGGGAAGAAAGTAAGTAAGTAAGTAAGTAAGTAAATAAATAAATAGGATCGTTTCATTCAGCAATTAATTACATTCAAGTCATCAGCCGACTTCATTTCATCCTTGGAAGTAGCCTAAGGAGCAATGTTGGCAGTGCACTCTGGATGGGAGGTATAGCATACAGTACATTCTCCTGCCTCAATAGCAGCAATATGAGCTGATTGTGCCATTTGAGAACTCATATACAATGATAGTTAAAAGTCTGGACTTCTAATTAAATGTCCAAAAGTCTGGACATCTAATTCAATGGTCTTTCCTGGTTTTTGTTTCTTTCTTGTAAAACAGCGCTGAAGGCATCCAAAATATGAAATATAATCTCATTTGAACAATTTATATTGAGATGTTTCTTCTACTAGTCCAAAACAAATGACCTCTGTGTCTTAAAATAGGAATTGACTCTTGTTAATTACACAATTCCATTTATTATTTTATAGTTTTAAAATCATCAGTATTGTTTGAGAATGTTGAAAATAAATCACTTAAGAATAAAAGCATTAAATTACAACATGTGTCCACTGGTACTGTATGTAGAAGAGGGCAGATGGGAGTTTCCTCTAAAGGTCACACACTTATGATGCAGCATTAGCAGCAGCTGGCTTTGTGTCATATTAGCTGTCACCCGTCCTGATTGGTACAATAGGGGAAAGCCAGGTGGCGGGTTTGAATTGGAAGTGGGAGACAAAATAAATAAATAAATAATAATAATAATAACAATAATAATAAAATTTGTAATTAGACGTTTGCATTTGGTAAAAAGTTGTTGTTCCTACAGGTCGAGCGCACTAAACTGTTCTAAACTGTTCTAAATTTGGGTGATCTCCAGCTCGTGGTGACTCTAATTGTCTTTAATCTGATGTAAACTCTCAATCAGAGCTTCACAAGATTTCATAATAATTTAAACAATTATGTAGTAACTGCTGTTATTAGATAAAGCTCATATTGTTAACTTGCATAAAAATGCACTCATCAGCTCTGAAACAAACCAGAAAACTGGCATTCGTAAAAGTTGCTCAGAGAGAAGCTTCAGAAAGAGTGTTCACTTTTTTTTTTTACCTTCACTTGTTGCTGCACTTATTTTCTTTCCCTAATTTATATTTCCACATGTTCATAGTTATTTGACCAGTAAAAGTTTTAGGAGAGTCAGGTTTTGATCTGCTGTCAAGATCTTCTGGTGGAATATTAGAGCTGTGATTAATGCCACAAGTGTTAACACTGTCTCCATCGCTCATTGTCATTCATCACAGCACATTTAATGGTTAGCTACGAATGACACAACAGTTGAAGAAAAAAAAAATCCTGCTGAAGTGTCGCACTGCAGCAGGATTTAGCTGTAACCAGGCTAAAATCCAGTCCTCGTGTGCTTCTCATTATTTTAATCAGCAGGGGTGGATGCTGTACACTTGAATGATGTGCATCCAGCTGTATAAACACATAGGGCAAAAACTGAATGTGTTTGAATAGTGTTTAATATCAGTGATTATTGTAAGGGTGTGAAAAACAAGCCATTTGAAGAGCATGGTCTTCAATGTGTTATATTAAAATCTACACATTCAAGTGTTTGGCTCAAGGCCAACAACTCCCACATAACCGGCAACACAAATACATTTCAGCTGCTGTTGCTTGTTCTGAGTCCCTAATTACCACTCATCAGAGCCTCGTATCTCTGTGGACATATTCCGCTGTCTTTCGACTTGGTATTTCCACATTCTATATTTATTGCACAAGATGACAGTTAATTGCAAAGGAGAAACTGGTTACAGCCCCACCTGTTAATGCAGCAAAGAAAATGGCAAGGCAATTTCAAACCGCAGAGGAAAATTTGTCACTCGAAGTCCTTTGACAAGCTGCTCAATGCTAATTGTTAAACAGGCTGCTGTCAAAGATGTGCAAAAAATGCATCACTTACACTTTCAGGTGTTTACACAAACATCCCTCCCATCTCAAGAGTTTTGCACATATATTATTGATACACACATACAATATGTGCTTCCTTCGCTCCAAGACCACTGTAAATTTTCCTTTCTCATGATGTATTCTTAGCTGCAGTAAACATAGAGCATGCACGATGACCTGATGATATCTTCCTCCTGAGTGAAGCGGGGGTCACTCCTGGTTTTTAAGCTTCGCAAATTTCTTCACCGCGGTGGAGCGAATACAGCGCAGCTCCCAGTTTGACTTGTCTCTGGAGGGAACGCATAGACTCCGTGAATTAAGTAGCCTCAAACAGCTGACTAGTTCGTAGTTTGAAATGATAATAAACAATTCCTCAATGTCAAGTCTTTGAGAAACCTCTAACCGTTGATATACTGTACACTAGTTTCCTATTGGCTTGCGCCTCGAAAGATTGTCAAAGTGCACCTAGGCGAAACAGCGCAAAACAAAATAGATGTAGGTGGAAGCAGAAAACCATTCAATAATCAAGCAGGAATTTATTCTATATATTAGTGACCTGGAATCTCTGCCTGCCTCTGCATTTTGACAATGAAACTCTGCTCTACCTACAGCATATACAGGAAATGCAAATCATACAACCAATCTACGACAAGGTATTTTCCCCATTACTGCTGGTCATATATTTAGACAAAATCCAGATGCTGATTTTTATATACGAGGACCATAACTAATTTCTCTCTGCACAACCACTTCAGTGTGGCAATAAAAATTTCATTATATTTCTGAACACAGACAGAGAATAAAGGCTTTCTGCAACGACGTTTGACCTCTGATGCGCTGAGGTGAATCGAGAGACTCGAGAACGCAATCAATAGACTGTTTTTCGGCTCAGAACAACTGTCTGGTATGTGTGTGTCTGAGGGGGCACCGTGCTGATCCAGGGGAAACTCTGTAGTGATCCAGTTCAGCAGGAAGAGCGAGAGTAGAGAAAGGCTTGAGTATAAGCTACTCAACTCTAACATCTCATTCAGCTGCCATTGACACAGTTCAGCAGCACCTCAGAACAGGACCACCTGTCATGAAGTGAGACACATTCTACACAGAGCTTGCAAGGCTGCAAATTTATCTGATTTAGTACCAACAGTGGATCACAGCTAAAATCAACAACCTTGGCTACAAGCTGGTGTGCCAGGGTGTGTTTAAAATCTTTTTTCCCCACAATCACTTACCTTCCATGTCCACTTTATTGTTGTCAAGGTCACATGGATCCGGATCCTATCTCTAAGAACACGGGGTATGATTTGGGAAAACAAACCTAATGCACACACACTCATTTATACGCACATTCATACTTAAGTATGAACCTACCAATATATTTTAACCAAATGGACATGGGGAGAACAAATACTCTACAAACATAGTAAGTAGCTCAAAACCTTGCTTTTGTTGCAGGTGTCAAGCTGTCAACCTTAAATCCATCAAGTAGCTCAACTTTAAATCATCATACTGTACCATATCCTACAAAAATTATAATTAAAACTTTAATAACAGTTCAATTTGGCTAAGATTTTCTAAAACTTTGATCAGATTTGGATGGGTGAGACCCATATAATTTCTCTCACCATGTACAGTAATCCCAAATGATCTGCAGAGAGAATACAATATCTTATAATACAATATTACATGTGCAGATAGTGTGAAGGAAATACTGAAATACACACGTGAACAAAATTGTTGGTACCCTTCGGTCAATGAAAGAAAAACTCACAATGGTCACATAAATAACTCTAATCTGACAAAAGTAATAATTTTTAAAAAATCTATGAATGTTAACCAATGAAAGTCAGACATTGCTTTTCAACCATGCTTCAACAGAATTATTTACAAAAATAAACTCATGGAACAGGCCTGGACAGAAATGATGGTACCCCTAGAAAATACTGAAAATAATGTGACCAAAGGGACATGTTAATTCAAGGTGTGTCCACTAATTAGCATCACAGGTGTCTACAATCTTGTAATCAGTCAGTGGGCCTATATATAGGGCTCCAGGTAGTCAGTGCGTTGCTTGGTGACATGGTATGTACCACACTCAACATGGACCAGAGGAAGCGAAGGAAAGAGTTGTCTCAGGAGATTCGAAAGAAAATTATAGACAAGCATGTTAAAGGTAAAGGCTATAAGACCATCTCCAAGCAACTAGATGTTCCTGTGACTACAGTTGCACATATTATTCAAAAATTTAAGATCCATGGGACTGTAGCCAACCTCCCTGGATGTGGCCGCAGGAGGAAAATTGATGACAAATCAAAGAAACGGATAATCCGAATGGTAACAAAAGAGCCCAGAAAGACTTCTAAAGAGATCCAAGGTGAACTTCATGCTCAAGGAACATCAGTGTCAGATCGCACCATCCGTCGTTGTTTGAGCCAAGGTGGACTACATGGAAGGGCACCATTGTTGAAAACAAATCATAAAAAAGCCAGACTGGAATATGCCACACTACATGTTGACAAGCCACAAAGCTTCTGGGAGAATGTCCTATGGACAGATGAGACAAAAATGGAACTTTTTGCCAAGACACATCAGCTCTATGTTCACAGAGGGAAAAATGAAGCATATCAAGAAAACACTGTCCCTACTGTGAAACATGGAGGAGGCTCTGTTATGTTCTGGGGCTGCTTTGCTGCATCTGGCACAGGGTGTCTTGAATCTGTGCAGGGTACACTGAAATCTCAAGACTATCAAGGGATTCTAGAGAGAAATGTGCTGGCCAGTGTCAGAAAGCTGGGTCTCAGTCGCAGGTCATGGGTCTTGCAACAGGACAATGACCCAAAACACAGCTAAAAACACCCAAGAATGGCTAAGAGGAAAACATTGGACTATTCTAAAGTGGCCTTCTATGAGCCCTGACCTCAATCCTATTGAGCATCTTTGGAAGGAGCTGAAACATGCTGTCTGGAAAAGGCATCCTTCAAACCGGAAACAACTGGAGCAGCTTGCTCATGAGGAGTGGGCCAAAATACCTGCAGAGAGGTGCAGAAGTCTCATTGACAGTTATAGGAATCGTTTGATTGCAGTGATTGCCTCAAAAGGTTGTGCAATAAACTATTAAGTTAGGGGTACCATCATTTTTGTCCAGACCTGTTCATTTTTTTTATAATTACGTTGAAGCATGGTTGAAAAGCAATGTCTGACTTTCATTGGTTAACATTCATAGAATTCTTATTTATTATTACTTTCGTCAGATTAAAGTTATTTCTGTGACCATTGTGAGTTTTTCTTTCATTGACCGAAGGGTACCAACAATTTTGTCCACGTGTGTATGCCCCAGTGAAAATTTGTAGAAATGAATTATACTCCAGTACCTTCAGTCCCCTTTATACGCCTTACTGATTCTTTCTCTGACTCTCCCTGTCTCCCAGGATATGGATGATAGTTATACGATTAGTGAAGGTTCCTTTTAATACCCATAACAAAGAACAGAGGATTAATGAGCAAACTCTTAGGAGGATTTGGCTTGATTGAGAGGTGCAAAAGTGATGTGGGAAGTAATTTGCTGTGTGTGTGGTCCACTTTCTGTCAGTTCTTGTGAGTCCACTTAGAACAAGTGCGCTTTTAAGCAGTGCAGTAACATTTACAGTATGTAGTAAGCACTACTGCATCACCTGCCATGCTGATGACAGTAAGATGGAGGAGCGGATGATCAGAGACAATAAGATGATTTTTTCAACTCAATACTATAACCAGTAAATGACATCCAAATGAGCTGTACAAGCTGAGAAGCAATATTTCTGTGAAGAAATGGCATTTCGTCTGATCTGATGCAGCTGTAACTCATTACTTCTTGCAGCTGTGACCAAATCCCATGTGAGGGAACTGTCCAGTGCTGAATCTTAAAGAACCCATTAACAATTCCTTATTTAATAACCTTTTTTGACATGTTTCTCGATCTGCAATAATGATACAGTTTCAAATGCACCTGAGGAACAAGTCAATTCACAACACTGTCTTACAATGGATGGGATTGCTTTCTTTGTTTCGGGCATCAGCTACTCAGCATGGATGTTAGCTCCACCCCCAACCGGATCAAAGAGGTCTATTCAATTATAAGACTTCTCCTTAAAAAGCAACTTTTAAGGCATATGTAGTAGAGATGGGGAAAAGTTGATTGACAGTTGTGTATTGTGATTCTTTTGTGTGGCACTGCATGTATTGCCACACTGACTCGAAAATTGCTGTTATTTTTTATTTCTATATTTGCATTTGAGGTGGTAAAATGTTGCAGCTTCTCTATAATCCTATTAGTAGTGTGCTTTAAAACTGTTCACATATTGGCAGGCAGCACAGTATCATGTGTGGTAGGATCAAATTATTTGCTGTTTGCTTAAAATTGTAACATAATTTAACAAATGTGAAGTATCGAATCAGATTATTTATAAAAACATGATATTTGCAAAATTGCAATACAAGTCAAATCGTGATTATCTTGTTATCTGGTGGTCCATGTTGATTCCCATCGATAATACTTAGTTTAAACACAGTTCATGAAGTCAGTGTGGGAAGAAGCGGAAGGGTCGGCAGTGTTTTTTTTTTTTTACAGCATTTACAAGGTTTTTCCTTGCTGTACAACTCTTAAGAAGACATTATGTGTTACAGCAAAATTCATTTCACAAAAGAAATAACAAAAACTACAGCCTATTTAATAATGTCTCTTGCACATACTGCAATATAAGTAATGGTTTAGTGCTTCTCAGGAGGAAGAACCATTATCTTGAATAACAAAATCTATCTCGTGTCTGCCGTCTGATGAATATTCATGGTGGAAGGACACACACAGCCTGACTGATTTGTGTGCAGTCCAGAAGGTCATCCTAAAGGCGTACACAGTCTGGGTCATAAGGCTAAGAAGACTTAAAATCATGTAAATAAAAAAAATTAAAAAAACAGTGTGCAATAGAGGTCATGAATGAGCACAGTTTGATTTTTTTCTGTAACACACATATGAAAAAACTTCCTGGTTTAAGCCAACGCATAGCACATAGAAGGCAAAGACTGATATCTGAAAGCAAGTTGACCTGAGATATTGTTTTCAATATTGTACTTAGAAAAGACTCAGTATAAAAGAGAGACACAAAGCCTCGCGCATGAACGAGTGTACACAAACATAATTAGATTTATGTATCCCGGTAGAGGCAACTTGGGTTCTGGAGTGAGGAAATGCATTATATAGAAGTAGGTTTAGTGGCAAGCATTCATGACGAACATCGTTTTCACTACTTTGTTCCCAGCTTAGACTTCCTGAGTAATTTCAGTCATCTACACAGTAGACTCGGTCCATTAAGCTCTTCGCATGATAATTTATGACAAGGCCATTATCTTCTGGAATCTGAAGACATTGGCTTGTTTGGACGCTTTTCAAGTACAAATTTAATTCCACCTGTCAACAATCCTTTCCGTACAAGTGTTGATGCTAAGCTTTGCACAGCCAGGCGGAAACACATTACAGAAATAAGAGAGAATCAATCAGGCTCCTGCTAAAAACAGCATACTTCCATAGGGTTGCTTTGCGTAAGCAATTTCCTCCCCACTTTTAATGACAATAAGAGAATGCCCTTTTGGCATTTGTGCATGCTGAAGAAGTAGTTTAGCTGTAGTACAGATGAGAAAATGTGCTGATGAGGTACTAGAGACAAAGGTCTCGCAGCATAACACTGAGCCACCTTGAAGTTAAATACAGAAGCACTGCTAGTGAGGATTACAGAGGCGTGTTGTTTATCAGGGGTCTGATGAATCACTACAAGGTTCCCACATTCTGATAAAAGGTCAGTGACTACATTTATTCAAGGGATGTCAAAATGTACATGTTATCAAACAAATTATGAATAATGCAGATGCTGAAAGGTGTTTGATCTAACAAGAGACAAAGAGCGGAAGACAGAGAGAGAGAGAGAGAGAGAGAGAGAGAGAGAGAGAGAGAGAGACAGACAGACAGACAGACAGACAGACAGGCAGACAGACAGACAGAGAGAGATGGCCAACAGTGAGAGCATTAAGCACATCTAACACATGTTGTAGATGGGGATGGGGTGAGAAGAGATATAGTCAGACAAGGGGAAAAAAAGCAGAACAGGAACAAGAAAACATGAGCGACACTGAAAGAACCAGCAACCAATTTGCTACAAACAGCTGCTTGAAATTTCCCCAGAGCTCCTACAAACACAATGTGCTGCCACTCTCTATTTCACATGCACTTTGACAAACAACAAGGGAACATACACAGACATATACACAGACCCAATGTGGACAGATGATTCTATTGTATACAACCAGGCTTCTTTTTTTTTTTCAAGCACTGAGCCATGTTCCAGACTGACGGGCCAAACGCTAGCGAGAGCTGAGCGCCTCTTAGATCAGCCCTCGAGTCTCCTGAGTCTGAGTCATATAGAAAAGACGAAACCGCACAGGCAGACACGACAGCGTGCCATCATGGATCAACTCTGCCTCCTTCTCCCACTAGCGGTCCACTGTCACTGAGACGAGCTTAAAAGTGATCGTGCTCACCGCTTGTCAAACTTCCCACGACCTAAAGCGTCACAAAGCTTGCACCTTGCAAATAGGATATAAAGTGACTGGAGAGCTACAGGGGGGGTTTCCTGTCTGTCTGACAGTGACACGCTATAAAGACGAGGGCTGTTTACAAACGTGTTTGCGAGTGGAACTTTAAACCACGGCAGAAAAGTATATTTTCTGGCGGTAAGACACAACGTAAACAGATCAGCTGGATTGATGAGACGTGAGATGACATGTTACACTTTCTTTACCGCACCAAGCTGTACCGTTACTTGTAACCATTATCTTTTATACCTTTAATCTGCATCGTTCACCTGGTAACCTGTATATATCGCACCTGTAAAAAGATTGTACTGCATGCACCTTTATGAGAAAAGATGAGCGTACCATATCAGCAACAAGCAACAGTACGTCTTAGTGACAATATGATATTGATATCAGGATACATTTTGGCACAGCGCACGTTTGTGGTTATGTCATGTAATATATCAGTGCTATTACATCACTGGAATATCTTACTGACGCTTACAGCTTTTCCCTTTGTCTCGTGTGCAACTATATGTTTTCGTAGATGCTCAAGTCTAATTGAAATATTTGTCAGATGTTTATACTGATCAGAAAAAAACAAACAAAAAATAACATTTTGCTGAAACATATGTACATTTTCATAACACTCCATGCCTAGCACATATGCTATAAATAAGAACAAGCTTTAACTAATCCAAAGCAACCTGAGCAAGATGCTTCACCTGCACCTGCACAGCCACGACCAACCTATTACCTCTCAGGCGTAACACTTTTAATCGTGCATTTAACACTTCTTTGTCGTCGTCTTTTACATGATACTCATTATTCTTTCAAAGAATACACATTCCAGGCTGGAGTTTGCTGTTCGCCGCGACTCGACTGCTAAAAAAAAAAACGTGGATTTAAGGGCAGTTGAAAAATTCCTCTCACCTTTCTGTATTTAATTAGGAATTTCTGAGATTTCCGGCGTCTCAAAGTGCACAGGAATGTGAGCTAGCCGACTAAGCTAGCCTCGCTGGTCAGAGTCAGCGCCTCCTCAGTGCTCGCGCGCTCTCTCTCTCGCTCTCTCCTCAGTGCAGGTGCTCCGCCGCTGTTCCGTTACTGAGAGAAAGAAAGCAATATCTACATAGTAATAAAAAATAAAATAAAATAAAAAACACGACAGCTTCTGAAGAGGAGGCACAGGCGTTGTAAATGCAAAAAAAAAAAAATAACCAGTGTATGTGTTTTACTTTCCCTCCGTGATCCGCGCGCGAGGACAAACACACACACAGAAAGAAAGAAAGGGGGAAAAAAAGCGCTCGCGCGCGTTCCACCGGTCGCGAGGAGACAGAAGTGAACAAAAGCGCGCGCGGAGCCTCAGCGCCTCCAGTGTCCCCTCCTTCCGCCGAAATCAGCAAGCAGACCAGAGAGGATTTCAGTCCAAACTGGAGCGATTAATACACCTCAGCCTCCATTATACCGTCCAGGCTGTTACACCGGGGTGTTAACGCGTCCTGTCTGTCCGTGTGTGCTTTACACGGCTTCCTTTAAACAGCTGCGCTCATATCCCTCATTACGCAAAGTGAGGAGTGTGAAGCACAGCCAAGGGCTTCTGTCATTTCCCGATTTATTGCAAGCACTGGATATGCAATCGAACGTTAATTGTTATTTGCTTTACTTTACTTTGAGATGATCTGCTCACATACTGTAAATAAAAGGGTTAGTCTGCCAGCAAGGGTTAGTGCCAAGTTTTAAGTTGTTAACAGGTCTAGATGTAAATGTAAGAAATGGACACTGAAATTGTTCTAATCTCAAACCCACAAAACCATTGCCCTTGCTGTTCCATTACATTTGGAGTGAAGCATAGATCATCAGATAGTATAAAATTATCATTACACACCCGATATTTCATGTTTTTGCAGTAGGTCTACATTTTAGGAAACGTAATAACTTTCATTATGATTACAAAAGAAATCTGTTCTGAGAGGATTAGTGGAATTTATTTTACAGTTATTTAAACGGATTCCTGGATGCAAGAGAAAAAAAAATCAGTCATAGCTTAAATATTTAGACTTAAACACTCAAGAACAGCCAAACATACTGTAAAAGAACATGCTCAGCGATTTAATGAATTTGAATGACCCTCAGAAGTGCTAGAAACGAGTCACATTTGTTTAATATGTTGCATCTACTGTACATGTGGAGGGAGGGGTAATTAATTAATTTCGTTGAGATTAATTATCCCTACAAGGAAAGTAACATCTGTCAGTTTTGACCATTTGAGGAACAAACTCTAAAAAATCCTAAACAAGGGCAAAGGGTTCTCTTCTGGTTACTGAGGTCAAGGTTAGCGTCGGTTCATCTTTATTCAATAGTCTTCAGTGACTGCTTTATCCTGGTCAGGTTTGATACTGATACCTGAGACTGAGCATGGGGCACGAAAATTCACCCCAAATTGGATGCCAATACATAAAAAAAGGCACACACAGTCACTTACTGTGTAATATGTGTAATTTTGTGGAATCAGCCATTTATCTGTATGTTTTGGAGTCGGCAATCCCAGAGGAAAGCCGCACAAATATTGGTTACCCTTTTCCACCAAAGTGAACCAGAAGCTAGTTCAGGTGTTTGGTGCTACTGCCTGTTCAGAGCCAGTACAATAGCGAACCTCCTAAGAACTGGCTTTGTTTTTCCAGGGGCTAGAGTCTCACGTCATTACATCATTGTATAGGTTTGTGTATATCTCTACTTCCCCAGCAATGCTAGTGGCGATACTAATGATAATGCTAGCATCCAAAAAATGCTTGCGGCAAAAAATGTTAGCAGCAAACACAACAACAATGGCTACTTCAACATGATTTTGCAAGCAGTTCTCATAGCTTTATCATTACTAGAAAGCCTTTGAACTGCTCTATACATATTGAGTCAATTTTTTAAAAACATGATGGTCACAAACTTTTAGTTGGCTGTGATGATTTTGTCCTTCAGCCCCTGACGTAAGCGGTTCTTTGTTCTAGCCCAGGAAAGTGTTGGTGGTGCCATGAAATCAGTTATTCTGTCTGAAAAACTGGTGCTTTGGCTGTCTGAAAACAAAGAACTGGTTTGGAATTGGACAACTACCTCCAAAACCGCCTTGGTGGAAAAGGGGTAAGCGAGAACAGGTGTAATAGAAAGTTTCCTAAGCTCAGAATCAAACTAGGGTCACTGGATTTGGGGATTAAGGTGACAGTGTGGTGGTGGCAGCACTTCTTAGACTATAGTCTATAGGCTTTTTTAAATATGGGATTTTCTAACATTGTTTAATTTTTTTATACATATAAGCAATGTCTGAAATAGCATTGTACTCTTTTCTACACACTGCAAGGCATTGTCGGTGTTCCTCATCACCTGTAAGTTGCATTGTATTTGTTGTAGGATTGAGCTCAATATATACAGTAGTATGCTTTCAGGCATATCTTTAAAAATATATAGTGCATGATATGATAAAGCTTGCATATGGTTGGACATGTTACCATTGTGCTATCATCCTTAATCCAGTTGGATGTAAAATATTTAGTGATAATTTAGCACATGGGATTTCTCTGTTATGTGTGAAAAGGTGTGGGTACCTCCTTATCCTTTTCTTTTAGTAACATGCACCATAGTAGTACACAGCTAAAAGCAAAATGTGGACGTAACCTAATGCCTGCGTGCAATTGGAACTGTGTGGATGTTAACTTTGGGGTGTTGTTGAACATTTTGCTGTGTGCTTGACTGTTTATTTTTCTGATATCCAAATAAATATTTTCCACAGCTGCACATTCCCTAAGGCTATAGAGGCTGACCTGCTCGCTGTCTTTACTTCAGAATAATGATGTCCCCGGAGATGCAGATGGATAGCGATATGGCCCACTGACACACATTTCATCTGACATACAAACGCCCACCTCCATCTCTATCACTTATTTATAGCTTCACATGCTAATTCTACTGGTTCGCCCTGTAAAGTTCCAATTTTTCCCAGTATTTATTTTGTCTGGAATTATGTTTCTTTTTTTTTTCTTGTTTATCATAAACTGCTGCATGAAGATCAGTCAGCTAATTGTGTCTTTTTTAGGTTGGGGGGGGGGGGGGGATGTTAATGTTTGTCTAAGACAAGTATAAACAATATTTCAACAAATAAAAGAGATACTGTGACCTTTATTTACTTCCACCTGAAGTACTGATTTTACATAAACATATATAAAAAATATTGAATTTAATGTTAATATTTGTAAAAAAAAAATGTATATATATATATATATATATATATATATATATATATATATATATAAAATGCTGGCTTAAAAACAACCCAAACTGCTGGGTTAATTTAACCCAGCAAAATGGGTAAAATATTCAATCCAAATGCTAGGTCATATTTAAATATAATGCTGGGTTAATTCTACCTCACAAATAGGTTATTATTATTTTAATGTTTTACATGTCTATGGATAAAACAATTTAAACAGTTAAATTACTTTGATATACTGGTCTATTACAAGAAAAAAATAAGTTTTGCAAACCATACATATATGCAATAAACAACACCAAATTAATTGTACAAATCATAGAAAAAAATATTTATATTTATTTTTCAAAAACACAAGATAAAATAATACAAAAACAAGATCAACAGCGACATCATTACGATACTATTACTCAGAAGCACTAATGCCTGAGTGCAGTGCTGGTCATTATCTCCCAACATCAGGATGTAGGGGTACGGCCTTGACACTTCAGCCTGCTGGAGATATTCCACGGTGTTCATTCCAACCTTAGAAAGAAAGAAATTAAAGAAAGTAAAAGTTTATGGAAAAATCGAGAGGGTAGCCTAGTATGCACATTTGTAAGATGATTAGTGTTTTGTAACACCTCAGCTTTTTATATGTGGTTGCTAACACTAGCAACCTAGCTAAATGCTAGCGTCATGCTGGCACTACAGTTAACAGTTTAGCTTTCATTCATCACTTCACTATCCTCATACTCCCTGTAAGCGTTCTACTGAGAAAGCTAAAAAGCTCAGACATTTTTGCAGTTTCTTTCATACACAGTGGGGTTCTTTGGTTTGGCTAGCTAGCAGCCATTGTCAGATAAACTAGCACGCTATAGCAAGACCAGGCTGAAAGTTTGAGTGTAACGTTAACACGGTAACAGTAATAAATGTTACATACAGTGAACATATTCAGCCATAGGTAAGTTAAAGTGTGTATACAATCCTTATATTTAACGTTTACCTTTCCTCTTAAATGCGTGAGGAGGAAGACCAAAAAGAGACACGAAGCTGACACAGTCACTGAATACACCAGTAAACTTCGAGGGAGGGGTGGTCTTGTCTGTGATGTTAGCTGTCACTAGCTAACACAACTCTAACCCAGGAAGCTGGGTTAAACAAATATATATATATATATATATATATATATATATATATATATATATATATATATATATATATATGTATAAATGTATGTAAAATCATTGCCAACAGGTTACATCCATATAAAATAACTACATATCGTTGTTAATTTTAGAAATATTATCTGTCAAGATATATTTTTGTCACCATTGCTTCTCAGCAGGCATAGTATATTACCTAGCATAGTATCCGGTGCTCAAAATGGCTACTATATCATGATGTCATGTGAAATAGTAGGTTTTTAGTAGACATAGTCATTATACACTGACTGCCAAAAAATAAAAAATAAGTAAAGCAAAGAAAACAAGCAAAAGAGGAATGCCAAAACTACTATTATTAGGTTAAGATCTGTAAAATGCATTATTAAGACCTGGAAGGATAGTGGTAAACCATCATCCTCTAGGAAGTAATGTGGCCGTAAAAACACCCTGAAAGATCATAATTCGAGATCACTTTAATCCTTAAAGAAATTAAACTGTAAAAAAAAAAACAAAAAAAAAACAACAACAGTAGAACATAATAGTGAAGAATAGAGTAGAATTCATATGTACTGTTTTTAAGGTTTAAGAGCATTTCCAAACACACAATGTAATGAGAATCCACAGGATTGGAACTAAACAGCGGTGTAGCCCTAAGAAACTCACTTGTAACTGAGATTAATTGAGAAAAGGCTTCAGTTTGCTAGAGAGTTTAAAGATACTTTAGATCAATGGAAAATGGTCATGTATTTATGTGGTCTGACAAAGTCCAAATTTACACTATTTGCGAATAGTGAAGTATGAAGTGTGAAGTATGAAGTGTGAAGTATGAAGTGATGCACCCACCATTCCTAGTGCCTACCGCACAATCAAGACAAGATCTTAAACCCATTGAGAATTTTTTAGGATGTAACAAGGCCTCACGTAGCAGCGCAGTCCAACTCTCCAATCATTAATACAAGATCTTGGAGAGAAATTAATGTGACTCTGGAATGAAATAAATGTTGTATAAGGTTATCAAAATGGTCACTAACTTATCATCACCATCATCATCTATACCTTGTATACAAGGGCTGAAGCCTAATGCACCCTTGACACACACTTCGGTCAATTTGGGAATGCCAATTAGCCTAATCTGGACAACTTGCAAAATCCATGCACACAGACCTTGGAGGTGCAAGGCGGCAGTGATAACCACCTTATGAAACGATGTCACTGCCATAATCAAAGCACAATGGTCCAATGACATTTTAGAGTGTGTGACTTTTTTTGGCCAGACAGTGTATTAACATGATGAGACCCCACCTAAAATACTTTTTATGGCCAATCCCATGACAAACAATAATTGAATCTTGCACTATTATTGTATTTTTAAACGATATAAAATAAGGCATTTGTGTTGGCTTCCTGTTTTAATTGGGCCTCTGTCTGTCTGAGATGACCATGAGTGAAGCAGCCTAGCTGTCCTGAAGAGACCAATTTAGGAACAAATAACAGTCTCTGTCATGAAGTTACCATCTGTATGTAGACCCTATTTTGTTGAAATGTCTACCTAATTGTTTGTCTGTTGCTGAATTCATAGTTTTTCCCCTATTTGAAGATGATGGGTCAGGGTATTTTTCCATCTCATGTGGTCAGTTTCAAGGACTTCTTAAGACTTAATTTGAGTTTGGGCGGGGAACAGTGTTCCAAATGTCTAAATGTGAAGAGCAAAATACTCAATAATGGGGTACATTTTTATATTTTATTGTTTAATATAGTTATATGAAACATTGGGTGGAGCATTTGAAACCATTCACAATTGTGCACATGTGCAAATTACCACGGCATCATTAGCGCAGCCTCATTAATGTGTATCTTACAGAAGCTCTGTCCATGTTGCTGAAATGTGACTGCCCTGTAACACCTATTGATATTTGGCTATCATGTAACTTAATTATTTATGCTCAGTAGTGATGTTTCAAGCTGCATTTCTTATAAATAGAATTACAGTGCAGATGGTGAAAACAAATTAATTAATGTGGCTGTAATGTATTAGACTGGGATCTAAAGAGGCGATTAGCATCACTCTGGAACACACTCTCTAATGAACATGTTTTCTTTCTACGAATTACTGTAGATGTATATAATCTATATTTTAGAACCCAGGATTATGCCATGTGCCTTTTTATGATGGACAGCACGTTCAGAAATGTAGACTCACTTGGCAAAAGTCTGTCAAAATAACACAGCGTCAAGGTACATTAACCAAGACACCATAAACACTCAACCATGGATCCATTACTCTGGCTGATGACAAAGCGAATGATTAAATGTCAATGGCACTTCACATAAATGGACAACAGAACAGAACACAGAAAACCTTAGCTGTGTCCACAGACATTGCTCTGAAGAAAATATTTAGCCCATTTTTCTCAGTGTAGCTTTACAATGTAGCTTCAGTCCCAATGATTTATGAATAGAATCAAAATATCTCCCTAAGGAAATGTACACCTTATTAAAATTCCGGGTGGAGAAGGATGTTGAGATTTGAAAATAAGTACACTCTAGTAACAAAAAGGTCTTCACTTTCAACTGTGTTGTAAGGAGTATTGATTACCTCACTGCAAACAGGAGCATGCTTACAGAGATCTAAGCGTGCACTCAGATTTTACATATACGCTACTTGAACTGATAAATATTGCAACATTTACAGTGTGTGGAACACTGTGAAGCAGTCAATACATTAAAAATAATAAACTTATGGCTACGCCTATTGGGGACTGAGGAACATTACCTTGCCTTCAGCTGCAGAAGCAAATAATATATGATGTAGTTCTAAGTGCAGTAACACAAGTGCCTTATAATCCTTTATCTGTTTGTGCTCATGTGGTGTAACTGTACCCCCTTGGGCTTTGCAGTTCTTTCCTCTCCACAACCTTGAAACCACTGCTATAGACTGAAGATGCACTGGCATGCAGCCAGTCCTGCTTACTGACCCAGAAACGACTGACACAAGCACTTAAAGGCAATTGGCCATCTTCTTTTGGACACTTTCCCATATTGTGTATGTGTGAAGGGGTGGGGGGGTGAATTATGCAAAGAAAAAAAATCTGGGCGGAGAAAACACAGCTGAGGTAACGATGCTGTGGTTGGTTAAAGGGCTTTGTGTGAGCCATAGAAGGACCATTGGGCACAGAGAAAAGATGTGACATGACAAAGGATCTATGAAAGTGGAATTTAGTCACTCAGGTGCAGTCCCAGCTGTTCCATAATGGAGAGCCCATCGTAGCTTATAAAGGATTGGTCCTCTGTCTAATGTCAATGACAAACAAGTCACACCAAATCTTGTGGTGTAAATTTATTATGGCTCAATCTGAAAGAGAAAAACTGTCAACCCTTGTGGGAAGAAAATATCAGTGTAATTATTATCCTTACTATTCAAATAGATAATAAACAGCCATTACTGAGGTGAAAATCCAAAATCCAGGGTGCAAATTCATTTTTTTTATGTATTCCTGTTGCATTTGAGGATAGTATTATTATATGAAATATAATGTGAAAAAGCAGCTATTATCAATCATTACAACTAATTAAAAATAATAGGTATACGTATTTTGTTGGTAAGTACAGTGTAATATTGTGGTGGCAATTCCACCAGGACATTAGGGATGATTAAGCATGTGGGTAATTAAGCATCTAATGTGCTCTTGAGCTGGATAGAACTAGTGCAACTAGGTTAACAGTCATGCATGGCATTTTTTCGATTTTTGCACGTTGAATTGCCGTAAATAATTTAACTAAAGATGAAAAACACTGCTTGGCCACAAAAAGTCACCAAAAAGGTTCATTTATTTCTTAATTACTCAAATTGGGTTAAAAACATCATTAACACAGGTTTTAATGATGTGATGGGTTAACACATCATTAAAACCTATAAGGATACTTACACTCTCACAGCTATGTTTAATAGTGAAAGTAAGAGGATTTTCACAGTCACAGTTTTTGAGAATTCATTTGATAGGGACTAAACATTGGGATTGCTCAAATTGGTCAGGTCTCGGCTCAGCAAAGTACTGCACTGGGGCAATAAAATGAAGTCAGCTGATGACCTGAACGTACTGAATGACCAGGTTATTATATCTATGGAGCTTTTCTTCCCTGATGGCACAGCCATATTCCAGGGTTTTTAAAAAAATTATGTGTAGTTCTGGGAGTATGTGGAATAATTTTCACACATTAACTGGCCACCACATTGCACACAATAAAGTTAAGTTAGGTAATAATCTAAGGATGTGTTACTTTGTTTTTCTTTTTTTTCTGGCCAGGCTGTGTATCTGACTTTCAAAAAATTCAATGTGCAAACACAGGCCGGAAGAAAAAAAAAATGCAGATTACTGAAACAAACAAAGACAGAAAAAATTAATCCATAATAATTACAATACGCTTGCTGCTATGACATCTTTTTGCTAATATTATTATTTCATCTGACGTTGTAGTGAGAGAACAGTAATTAAAGGATATGTCTCAAATAACACTCTCACAGCGGTATTATTCTCACAAACAGATAAGTGACAAGATCTTACAAAGAGAAAAAAAAAACATGAAAACAAACAAAATCTAATCATTAAATTGTGCTAATCCTGCTAATGTTGCAAGGTTAATTAGGTAGTATGACTAGGAGAATATGGATTGATACCTGCTTTGTCAGGATTGTCTCTTGTTGCAGAAGGTGCTCCTCAATTTAATCAATATGTCACACAGGGGATGTGTCACGGAAACACCAGGCTCCACCCTCAATCTCCGTTCCCAATCACCTGAGTTCTGAGCGCACACCGGATTCACATTAGCATCACACTTTATATACACCTCACTTCCCCTCACTCAGCGTCTTACCACGCATATGGAAACAGACTCCGTTACGCACCTATCTGCAAGCCCTGCTCCGTGTTCATCGCGTCTCGTCTCGTCTCCAGGTTCGTGTTTATATCGGCACTCGTCCGCCAGCTCCGTCATATCCACAATTAAGACTCTTCAGTTCTTTCCATTATCTGTTTACCATCATTCACAACCTGTCAATAAAACGCCCGTTCGGGTTTCATAAGATCATTGTCTGTTGAGTCTGTATGTCCGTAACAGATGGTCAGACCGCAACAATGAACCCGACGGAACCGGATCCTTTACTCGAGCTGGTGGAACGGCTCCGCCAAGTTTTCACCTCTGCTGCACCACTCCCGGCATCACTCTCTTCCTCGCCGACACCACCCATTTACGCCAGTCCCATGGCGGCAGCAGCGCCCTTCGGTGGCGAGGCGGAGAACTGCAATGGATTTCTTCTCCAGTGCTCTCTCACCATTGAGATGCAGCCTCACAGGTTCCCTTCCGACAGATCTAAAATTGCATACATTATCTCTCTACTTACAAATAAGGCCCTCCAGTGGGCGGAGGTTATCTGGCAGCAAGATGGCAGCGTCCTACATGATCATCAACAGTTTATAACCTACTTCCGGGAGGTGTTTACACAATCAGCAGACGCTTCCACCACTGGCGAGAAACTGTTTAAACTTCAGCAAGGCGAAAGTTCCATTACTGACTATGTTTTAACTTTTAGAACCTTAGCCGCCGCCAGTGGTTGGAACAAAGCGGCACTCCTGACGAAGTTCCGCCAGGGTCTGGATCCACACCTGAGGCTGCAACTCGCTGCGCAAGATGACTCAGTGGGATTGGAGCGGTTCATCCGAACCTCCATTCAGGTGGCTAATCGTCTCCAGGAATGCACCTCTGAAACGTCCGTGCGCCACGATCCATCTGCAGTTCTCCGCCCAGCCGGGGCGCGATTCGTTCCAGAACCTATGCAGGTGGACCCACAGTCACTCTTCAAACTCTCGCCCACTGAGAGACAGCGTCGGCTGACCCAAGGACTCCGTCTGACATGTCCCCTACGCCCTCCTCGTCCATTGGTAAGCAAGATATCTTATTTGGATAAACCTATGGCTCCTTTAACCACTGACGTAGTCATTGATGCTGCTTCTCATTCTGTTACAGTAAAGGCACTCCTGGATTCTGGGTCAGCTGGCAACTTCATCTCCGCCGCTTTATGTCACCAACTCCACATCCCTATGATCCTCCACCCAACCCAGTTCAAGATATGTTGCATCACCAGTGCCCCCCCCTCGAGGGGGATGGGTACGCTACACCACTCCGCCCATCAACATGCAAGTGGGTTGGCTACATCGGGAACACATTGAATTTCTGGTTCTGGAACGATCCACCTCCGATATCTTTCTAGGACGTCCGTAGTTCGCCGAGCACAAACCCATCCTCTCTTGGGAAAGTGGAGAGATCCTGAAGTGGAGGTCGAAGTCTATGAATCAATGTCTACAGGTAAAACCCATCCTTTCCGTTAACACCACATCGGTGGAGACTCTCCCCGAGTGCTACTCCCATTTCAGAGACGTGTTCTGTCCAAAGCGAGCCACGCAGCTGCCACCTCATTGGCCATGGGACTGTGCCATCGACCTCCGTCCAGGTGAACCAGTGCCCAAAGGGAAGATCTATTCTCTACCCCTTCCAGAACAGAAAGCCATGGAGAAGTACATTGAGGAGGCTCTTCAACACGAATATATCCGACCATCCACCTCCCCTACTGCTTCGAGCTTCTTCTTTGTGGCAAAAAAGGACGGGGGCCTCCGCCCGTGCATTGATTTTCGTGCCCTTAATCAAATCACAGTGAAGTTCAGTTACCCGCTCCCTCTTGTCCCGTCGGCTCCGAGGGGCGCGCATCTTCACAAAGCTGGACCTCCGGAGTGCCTACAATCTCATCAGGATACGAGAGGGAGACAAGTGGAAGACCGCGTTCATCACACCCTCAGGTCATTACAAATATCTAGTCAATGCCCCCTTCGTGATTTGTGATCATTTACATCGATGACATACTCATTTACTCCAGGAACGAGGCGGAGCACCGCATTCATGTGGTCAAGGTTCTCCGAAAATTCAGACATCACCTCCTGTTCCTGAAAGCTGAAAAATGTGCCTTCCACCAATCCACCGTGCAGTTCTTGGGCTATCACATCAGTCAGCAAGGGATCAAAATGGATGAAGGGAAAGTTCGCCATTCGGCCCTGGCCAATCCCAACCAACATTAAACAGCTCCAACGCTTTCTGGGTTTCGCCAACTTCTACAGAAGGTTCATCCAAAATTACAGTTCATTAGTCTCCCCCCTCACCGATCTCCTGAAGGGCAAGCCCAAGGCCCTCGCCTGGAATGCTGAAGCCACCACGGCCATGGTCACGCTGAAAAGGGCATTCACTTCAGCACCTGTCCTTGTTCTCCCAGACCCCAACAGACCATTTCTGGTAGAAGTCGACGCGTCCCGATCCGGAGTTGGAGCCATTCTCTCGCAGCAGCAAGGGAAACCTCCTCACTACCATCCATGTGCCTTCTTCTCCCGAAAGCTGCCACCCGCCGAGCGAAATTACGATATTGGGAATCGAGAGTTCTTGGCAATCAAGCTGGCATTAGAAGAATGGCGACACTGGTTGGAGGGGGCCGTACACCCTTTCCTGGTCTTAACGGATCACCGGAACCTGGAATATCTGCGGGACGCCAAACGCCTCAACCCCCGACAAGCCAGGTGGGCACTATTCTTTACCCGGTTCCGCTTTACCATTAGTTATCGACCAGGAACCAAGAATGTCAAAGCTGATGCTCTCTCTCGCTACTATGATGCGGAGGACATTCCGGAAACAACCGAGCACGTTCTCCCCTCAACTCTGTTTCTCTCTCCAATTCAGTGGGAGATCGAAGATGAAATTCATCAGTCTCTGACAACCGAACCACCTCCACCAGACTGTCCAGCTGGTCGTCTCTATGTTCCTCTCACGCAGCGGGAAACCCTCCTCCATCAGGCGCACGCATCTATGGGCACTGGTCACCCTGGAATGAATCAAACCCTCTCACTACTAGAAGAACGCTTCTGGTGGCCCAACATGGCCGAACAGGTTAGAAGGTACGTGAGGGGATGTCGGGACTGTGCCACCACCAAACCATCCAGACATCTGCCAGCAGGAAAGTTATTACCTCTTCCAGTTCCCCGGCGTCCCTGGTCCCACCTAGGGGTGGATTTTGCCACCGACCTCCCTCGTTCCGAAGGACATACCTGCATCCTGGTAATTGTCGATCGATTCTCCAAATCCTGTCGCCTCATTCCATTACCCAAACTCCCCTCAGCAAAAGAGACGGCCGAAATGCTCTTTAATCAGTTTTTAGACTTTACGGCATTCCATAAGACATCGTATCCGACAGAGGACCCCAGTTTATCTCCAGGTTCTGGAAAGCCTTTTTCCATCTCCTAGAAGGCCATAACAGGATGGAGTGTCGATGATTGGTATCAATTTGGTCACCATTCTCCACTCCATCATTTCCAAGAGAACCAGGAAGCCATTATGATGAAAAAGTAACAGAGTAAGGAAAGGTAAAACTGATATCAAATCCAGTAATCACCAAGAAAGAATTGAGGCAACTGTGGGTGAGAGGCAGTGCAAATTTAATACAGGTGAAGATCACATCATTGTACTTATACAAATGGACCCCAATTCAAACTTGAATACTCACACTGGAATACACAAACTGACAGAGGCTCAGTTTAAACTCAATTTATGATGATGTTAGGAAAAAATTATGCCTTTTGACTGGGTTTTATAATACCTACACATACACAAATACATATGCAGGGTTGTAGGGTCCTATAATTAAGAGACAGAGAGAGAGAGAGAGAGAGAGAGAGAGAGAGAGAGATTGTAGATTTGAAAACTGGCAGATTACTCCTGACTTGAACATCTGTATAAACAAAATAATTTTTTTTTTGTCTGAACTTTGGTCAGAACTCGCTCTTTCAATTACATCTTTACGTTTCATACATTGGGGACCCGAAACCAATGTAAGTGTAACAATGTAAGACTGAGCATCATACAAAACTGGCTGGACAGACATTAAGGAAACTTAGGCACACTTAGGTATTTGCCTGACGTTAAAACTGCACGATAAATGAAATCAAAATGTTGATTAGAAGTGCACTTAAAAGCAGTTTTGTGCCAGATTATGCAACAGCATCTAATGCTTTTTTTTTTTTTTTTTTTTCTAATTTAATGATTTTGCCCTCGAGGTCAACAGAGCCAATCAATATGATAGTTTACCATGTATGCACAGAGTATATGGAAAGTAGACAGATCAATGTATGTTTATTCTTCCGATGAGAAGTTTAAAAGCAGCTTGTCTCATATACTGTATTCCAAAACCTTGATGCTAATAAGAAGCAGTCATGTGAAGCGCCACTATGAGCTAAAACACGGATTGTTAGAGAAAACATATCTGCAGCAGTCCTAGGTGAGGGCATACCCACCTGAGAGCATAGTGTTATAAGCTAAAATGCACCCCCCCCCCCGCATGGTTTGCCACCCAAATAATCATTATAATAATATCTATTACAACATAATGTTCTCACACAAAACTGACTGGACAGAATTTACTGGAACTTTCGCAGTACCAAAAGTGAAATTAAAATGTTAAGTAAAAGCGATGTTATGAACAATTATGTGCCAGACTCTATAATCTACTTTATTATTATAAATATTTATAAATAAGCTACTTCCTTAATGTAAACACACACCTGCACAAATAGACATTAGAAAAACTAAACTGAATATTTTTCCTGGGATTGGTTAATATTTTCACAGCTGAAATAACAGCGCCGAAGAGGTATAAGTGAATTTTAAGATGCTAGAGTCAATTTAAGAAAAAAATCTTTGTCTGATCTACTTTTTTGATTTCTCATCTGTCATTCACTCTCTGCTTACCAAACAGGAAATGTATTTGGCTGATGACGAAACAAGTACAACTTAGCGTAAATAAGGCGTAAGATACCCAACCTTGCTAAATTTTATTTCTTTATATTAATAAATTAAGAGTTGTGCCATACAGGAAGACAGGAACATGGTCTGCAACCTGAAAATGTTACTGCTTACATTAAAGCTGATCAGCTTATTTTTATCTTTAACCTTTTAACTATTTCTAAAACCTCTTTTCCCATCAAATTTACACTTGCAAGAAATATTTGTCTTTGATTTTTGTTAACCTTTAGTAACCCTAGACTACTGTCCATTATTAGAAACCCTGAAATACTAGATATGCTGCCATTAAAGTTTGATTTTTGATATAGGGGCTATAGCCAAGCTGAGAACAATCTTACTCATACATAATAAACTCATACCTATTTTGAGTCCACATCAACTGAAGAAATATTGTCTATGCTAATAATATAACAGTGATCAGTGTGCGATGCATGTCTTAACAACAAGCATCTATAAAAAATATTCTACACAATAAATTTATTACTAAAATAGATTTAGAATTTATAGCCTGACAGAGTCTTGCCTAAGGTAGTGGTAAAGGTCCTACACTTGTTCCCAGGAAGTTGCACAAATGCTACCATTATTAAAGTCATTGTGTAAAGCTCTTCTGGGTGACATTGTACTGTTGTATTGTAAATGCAGTCATATGAACAACACTATACAGTCATACAAACAACAACAACAACAATGACAACAACAGCCCTTTACTAAATATGCTGAAAGGATACCAAAAGTTCATGCTAATCATTGTGCAATACAAATCCTCAGTCCTTCTGATTCTCAGAAGGTCATGGTGATGATCTACTGAGGTTGGAAAATGAGACAGGTCTTGCAAATCTTTAGGGTTTCAGCATACTCTATCCACACAAAATTAGAGGAGGTGAGTCAGAAGGCCAGAAGAGCAGCAGCAGAAGAAGAAACAGAAAAAAACAGAACACGAGAAGTGTGTCAGGAGCTGACATGGGCATCAAATTGAGCAGCAGGAGTGCACATACAGCTAGGCAGACAGGGAGAACAGATTATTACAGTAGGTATACTCAGTTATGTCAGAATATGTCTAGCTATGATAACCAGGAGGTAAAACTGGCACAAGGACAACCCAGAGACATACAGTACAGAATTCTGTCAATCCATCACTTAAGGAGAAAAGGAAAGGAGAAGAAAAAAAAATCATACCAGTTTACTATAATTCTAGTCCCATGAACTCACAAATGTACTGAGAAATGTAATTTTCCCCAATGCTTGACTTAACAAATAGGTTTTAAACTTAAAGACTTAAAGATTGTGACTATTTGAGTCTTGAACTCAAACTTGCTTCAGTGGGCAAGAACACCTGCTATAGTTTAATTATTATAGATGCTAATAAAACGTCTACACCTTTTGATCAAAAGAGGCATAATAACTCGTAATTAACCAAATGCTCACTCAGGTACTGTGGGGAGAGTTGTCTAGTGCCCTTTAAGGTAAATAGTACACACGTGGACAAAATTGTTGGTACCCTTCGGTCAATGAAAGAAAAACTCACAATGGTCACATAAATAACTTTAATCTGACAAAGTCATAATAATTAAGAATTCTATGAATGTTAACCAATGAAAGTCAGACATTGCTTTTCAACCATGCTTCAACCTAATTATTTAAAAAAATAAACTCATTGAACAGGCCTGGACGAAAATGATGGTACCCCTAATTTAATAGTTTGTTGCACAACCTTTTGAGGCAATCACTGCAATCAAACGATTCCTGTAACTGTCAATGAGACTTCTGCACCTCTCTGCAGGTATTTTGGCCCACTCCTCATGAGCAAGCTGCTCCAGTTGTTTCCGGTTTGAAGGGTGCCTTTTCCAGACAGCATGTTTCAGCTCCACCCAAAGATGCTCAATAGGATTGAGGTCAGGGCTCATAGAAGGCCACTTTAGAATAGTCCAATGTTTCCCTCTTAGCCATTCTTGGGTGTTTTTAGCTGTGTGTTTTGGGTCATTGTCCTGTTGACCCATGACCTGCGACTGAGACCCAGCTTTCTGACACTGGCCTGCACATTTCTCTCCAGAATCCCTTTATAGTCTTGAGATTTCATTGTACCCTGCACAGATTCAAGACACCCTGTGCCAGATGCAGCAAAGCAGTCCCAGAACATAACAGAGCCTCCTCCATGTTTCACAGTAGGGACAGTGTCCTTTTCTTGATATGCTTCATTTTTCCGTCTGTGAACATAGAGCTGATGTGCCTTGGCAAAAAGTTCCATTTTTGTCTCATCTGTCCATAGGATATTCTCCCAGAAGCTTTGTGGCTTGTCAACATGTAGTTTGGCTTTTTTTTATTTGTTTTCAACAATGGTGTCCTCCTTGGTCGTCTCCCATGTAGTCCACTTTGGCTCAAACAACGACGGATGGTGCGATGCGACACTGATATTCCTTGAACATGAAGTTCACCTTAGATCTCTTTAGAAGTCTTTCTGGGCTCTTTTGTTACCATTCGGATTATCCGTCTCTTTGATTTGTCATCAATTTTCCTCCTGCGGCCACATCCAGGAAGGTTGGCTACAGTCCCATGGATCTTAAATTTCTGAATAATATGTGCAACTGTAGTCACAGGAATATCTAGCTGGAGATGGAGATGGTATTATAGCCTTTACCTTTAACATGCTTGTCTATAATTTTCTTTCGAATCTCCTGAGACAACTCTTTCCTTCGCTTCCTCTGGTCCATGTTGAGTGTGGTACATACCATGTCACCAAACAACACAGTGACAACCTGGAGCCCTATATGTAGGCCCACTGACTGATTACAAGATTGTAGACACCTGTGATGCTAATTAGTGGACACACTTTGAATTAACATGTCCCTTTGGTCACATTATTTTCAGTATTTTCTAGGGGTACCATCATTTTTGTCCAAGCCTGTTCCATGAGTTTATTTTTTTAAATAATTCCGTTGAAGCATGGTTGAAAAGCAATGTCTGACTTTCATTGGTTAACATTCATAGAATTTTTATTTATTATTACTTTTGTCAGATTAAAGTTATTTCTGTGACCATTATGAGTTTTTCTTTCATTGACCGAAGGGTACCAACAATTTTGTCCACGTGTGTATTAGGGCCAAAGTGGGGAACCTGCAGTTTGCAGGTAAAATACCAAAACAACCAAATCCAACACATTTGGATAGGTGGCACATAATTACATTTGGGTTTGTTCAGTTATTATCTGGGTGACTTGGATTGTGTGCGCTGGGAGTTGAAGTTTTCATGGCCTCATATTTGTAGTCTGCATTAGGGTCTCAGTGTTGAGAACTGCTGCTGATTCTAGTGTATACCTGAGACCTATGAATATCTATGGACTGAATATCTATGGCTTACTTGGAAGTGTGCCGAGGGGAAAAAAGTTTATAATACTTGTGTGGTCTGACTGAATTCTTTATTGTAACTACTTTTGTGGCTATAATGAAATGTAAAGCCATCGGCCCTAAAACCTGTTCGGCCCATTAATTAAATAATGCATCATGCCTAATGATGCATACAGTACGTGGGAATCATGTACAGTATAAACAGTAAGAATGATTACGTTTTCTCCAGTCAAGAGGAATATGCAGAGCATGGTGGGTATAATGTTGTCTCTCATCCACAGCCTGGAAAGCAACAGCCTGTGTGCTTTTAGAAGGAAGGCATGTTTGTTGGGTTACCTCCAGTGTGGTAGCACCACAGTCAGCTTTGTCAAGGAACAAAGAGGCAATCACTTGACACAAAAGAAGGAATGATCCATTGAGGAATGATCTGAACTTATTTCAAGGAGCAAAGACATTGTATAAAAGGCATAATAGTCTAGTACCACTTGAGGGCTTTCTGATACCCACTCTAGAACACAATCTGGAGTAATTTCACTATTTGTGAAGTCCAAGGCATTTATTTATTTATTTGTTTGTTTATTTTGCCTGCTGCTTATTTTGATTGCTTTATTACTGTATGGTTTTTATTTTATTTTATTTGAGCACTATATTCACTCTGTAATCAGGCAACACTAAACACTAATTGATATTGTTTCCCTGCAAAGCATCAAGAATACTCTCACATCACAGACAGAGTGAAAATAAATCACTTGATCATGACTAAGTGGGCTGAGAGACGGTATATGAATAATGAAGCAAATGTGAAAACAAAAAAGGAAATTACATTAGGATGAATATTTATTACACCCCCACCCCACCCCCCCCGCCCCACCCAAATTAGTGTATGCTGGGGAGCAGAAGGCTCACAAAGGTGACCCAGAGCTGGAGGAAGATTCCTACTTTGTTTCCACAAAAAACATCCTGATTATATAAAATGCCCTTTATACTGTAGGTTTACAACCAAAGGCATGCAAAGAAATGTCCAGGAATATCATTTCAGCATTAATGGTAGTTCATTGAAAAAAGCAGTGAAAGCCTGGGCCTATAAAATGTTGTTTGTGATATTAATGGATATTACTGCAGCCCACATAAATTCAGATGAACTGCAATAGTACTGGGGTAAACAAACATTTAGTCTCATTACATTTTTTTTTTACAGCAACCCTGTCTTGACTATAAACAATAAAGCTATATAGTGTCTGTTTAGACACAAGTTTGGATTCATTTTATATATTCTAGAATAATACAAATTTTTATACTTTTTTACTGATTTTATACTTTTTTAATTTTACTGATTTAATACTGTTACTTAATTACCTAATGTCATAAAACATATGAGGTAATTAAGTAACAACAACAGTCAGTTGTTATTTTAAGGTCAGCTGTTCTGGCGTATCACTTATAACAGTATTGTTAATTGCAACTGCAAAAACCATCAAGAACCTTGCTAAAACCAACTCTCATGAAGACCATCCCAAGGACCAAACCTCTGCTGCAGAGAAAACGTGTATATATACACACACACACACACACACACAGCGGCCTATACATCTTCAGCGGCAGAGTCACGAAATCCGGCTCTGTTTGAGAGTTCACGTGCCGCAGGAGCTCCAGCAGTGCTCGTGGCTGTCCTCAGCGCGGCGATCAAAGACGTCATTCCATTCGCGCCTTTGAAGACCCGGGCGCAGGGTAACGCGCCTCCCGCACGCCACTCCTCGCGCTTTCCGCGTCTGCCGCATGACTCAGCTCGTTGGTTCTCCGTTTGAACAGTTCATGTTAAGAAGTATGTGCTACTCATGATCTGTAAAGCCTTCATAACGGCTCTAATCCGAGGTGCTGTTGATTGGTAATTTTTGGTAACTGAACTTCTCCTCTGCAGCAGAGCTAAGATTGATCTAGCTTTCCTGAGAAGGTCTTCCTGAGTGCCAGTTTCATCATGGTGCTTGATGGGTTTTGCAAATGCACTTGACAATACGGACAAAACGAACAATAAGAACTATTCCAGTAAGGCTGACCTCCGTGTCTTAAAGTAACACGTGACTGTATGTGTTGCATAGTTTTGAAATCCCCAGTATTGTTGTCACTAAAGAAAAAACAAAGATCAGTTGTATATACTGTAAAAAAAAAAAATATATATATATATATATATATATATATATATATATATTTTAAATATATATACACACACACTGTATACACACACAGGTGGAAAGAGTACAAAAATTTTGTACTCAAGTAAAAGTACTGTTACTTCAGTGAAATTTTACTGAAGTACAAGTAAAGTTACTATTACAAAAATCTATTCAAGTAAAAGTAAAAAGTAGCTCATAAAAAATTTACTCAGAGTAAAAGTTACCGAGTTACTTTTTTTTAGTTTTTAACAGCTGGGGTGGGATGAGGCAGTCTAGCGTGGTTCAAAAAAGATGAGCAGATATAAATCTCAAACTAGTTGTTTTTGACTGAGGGAACACCTTTGCATAATAAAGCTGTTGTCTTTCTTGTGCTTGAAAATCAAAGTGGTCACTTAAATATGGCGTTAAGTCCCAGTCTAGGGTTGGGCCGTACAGCAAAAGAATGGTTCAGGGTTCTATTTTAAACTGTATGGAAATGGTGGTATATGGCAGAAAGAACTAGATCTAGTCATTAACTGATTAAATAATGAGGTTTGTATTGCTTTACGAAAAAAATACACACACACACACACACACAACAGGAGGAGGATCAGATTCAGGGTGGGCCCAGGCCAAAAAAATAAATAAAAGTATTTATATTTAGTAGCTAGATTACCTGCAAAAAAAAAAAAAAAAAACACCACAACCAAAAATACAGATACCTTCCCTGACTCCCTAAACCAAAAACAGTGAATAAATTCCCTCTTCCCAAAATAAATGGCAGCCACGCCGCTACTACTGGTGAGTGCATAAACGTACAATGAAATTATCTACAAAGACCAACCAAACCAAAGGGGCAAGGTAATAATCACGGTCAATGGGACACAAAAAGTCAAAACCAGAAAACACAACCAAATATCAAAACGCCAAAATCACGATCTCTTTCCTCTTTCCCGCGTCTCTCTCCGGTTTTTATATGGTGGCGCTGGTTGATGACGTCACTCTCAGGGCGGAAGCGACCGTGTGGAAGGTCAGGTAGATGCCGATGTGGGGACAGTCAGAAAACCTGGAGTGGAGTCTGGAGCGGCGCGCGACCAGGACACGATACACACACGCGAGTGCAACGAAGCATTTATACAAAGCATAATATTTTTTGCATTTTCATTCATTTGTTTTACTCAGTAGCGAATATGATTTAAAATGTAGCGAATTACAATACTTCAAATAAAACATACTTAAGTAAAAGTAAAATTACAGATTTTAAAAACTTCTTTAAAAAGTAGAAGTACACAAAAAACTACTCAATTACAGTAACGTCAGTAAATGTAATTCCTTACTTTCCCCCTCTGTATATATATATATATATATATATATATATATATATATATATATATATATATATATATATACACTGTAAAAAAAAAAACACTAGCTGTTATCAGAGAAGACAATTAAGCTTGTCTAAGACTTTCATTCTTGCTTTCGTTAGCTGGGTGTGCAGTTTTGTAGTTTCCAAGTAATCAAAAAGAATCCCAGAGATGAGAGACCACATGGTCTTGGGGGATTTATTTAGCTCTTTAATGGCAGGGAGATGGACACAGCCTTTGCACCTCAGCAGCTTGTGTTTGGTCTAAATTGTGTCTTTTTGAAGAAAAAGACAGTCTGCCAAAAGCCAGAGAGCTGGGCTCATCCGTTAATTAGAGCCTAGTGCATGAAGCATCTCTTCCTTCTATGCCTGACCCATTACCCAGAAAGTCATAGTTATCCCTGTCACAAAAAAGCTCAAATGCATGGCATTTACAACCCTGACCCAGCTTAATTTGCACACAGTACACCAAAGAAGCTGAGGACCTGAGTTTTTTGAAGAAGAGAGCTGACTCAAAGATCTTCCAGTGCAAAATGAGGTGATGCAGCTATATCCACCAACATGTGCAAATAAACTACAAAGCATTCATATGACTTTCACAAGCAAAAGGGATTTACGTATGACCATATGGTGCCACATATCAGGGTGATCAAAACCAAAACATTCATTGTTCCAGAAAGTGTAACACATCCCCTTTTCTAATTATGCTGTAGAAAAGCATCACTACTGCGGTGTGTTACTCTGTACAATCAAAATAGTTTGAATTGAACAACCCCTGGAGTTTGGGAGAATGTATCCATCATATACATAATCAGAAACGCACAAAATCATAAACCATAATAAACTGCATTACAACATTTTACATATGTCCTATTTTAAAATTTGTGAACCTATTGTTTATATTTGTATTTTCATCAATTTATTACACATTATTGGATCAGTCCAAATAATACATTCATCTTCCGTACAGGGAGATCTTGTGTACAGGTTCATGGGGACCCGGAGCCTATCCCAGACTATGGAAGAAATCCAGTGTACCTGGGAGAAACCCACTAGTGGTTAAGTTTTATACATTTATTTCTGTAAGAGTGTGCAACAAAACTGTCTTTAGTCAGATTAAAACAATCATAGCCTGAGCCTTTCACAGTTTTTCTTACTGTTCCGGCAAGTTTGAACACCTTGAGAGTTTAGTCTGCAATTATTTCATACTATTGAAGACATTTCATCATTCAGCCAGGCGGCTTCATCACCTCCACTTATATAATATAAATCCAATCACCTTGAGTTCCTACTAAAAGCATTCAAAATTACCTCAATAAAAGAAAACCTTCACAGGAATACTTTATAAGAGGTTGGCATTGTAATAAAACAATAGAAATAAACCTCTGTTATTGCAAAAATGTGCAATGAAGATGCTTTAAACCTGTACTTGTATGCTGAAAAGAAAAAAAAAAGAGACTGTCCTCCAGAGATATAAAGGCACCCTGAGGCGCAGACAGAGAGACTTCTAAAATTAATTACAAAGACAGAGAAAGAGAGCAGCATGGTTTCTCTCACATTCAGAAGAGGGGGGGGGGGGGAGAGAGAGAGAGAGAGAGAGAGAGAGAGAGAGAGAGAGAGAGAGAGAAAATGAGAGAGAGAGATTATGGAGTGGACTTACTGATCAGTCTCTTCCCTTCATATGCCAGTTCTCCAGGCAGTGACATTTCCACGCCAATGATCCATCCAGTTTATTCCAAATGTCAGCAGCAGTTTAAATGGCTGGGTTAACACAGGGACATGGTCTCAAAAGTACATGTTATTAAAGCTCACTCCAACCAATCCTCAAGCATGTCAAATTGCAAGACAGATTTACCCACAAACTGCAGGTTTACACAAATTTAAAAGAAAATGCAATGATATAAACGCATGGTGTAAACTCATACATTTAATAAAAACAACAGTGGGTATAAGAATACATATACATATACACACCATAGCCTTTTCCTTAAACAATTCAACTTATATGTCCACTGCTGTCCTACCCATATATAATATTAAAACCAATCAATCATCAATTATATACCAATACACCAGTAACAGGATCATGGACACCCAAGTCTCCTTTATGTATATGGGGAGCAAAGGATAGCCTGTACAGTGCAATCGCACAAAAACTTACAGTACTATAGCAAATTACTGAAAATGTTTAATGATGGCTATGATAGCAGAAAACTCAATACATCACAGCTTGTTCTGTATGGGGCTTAGCTGGCAAAGAGTTCAAGGTTGTTGACCTGGCCTCCAAATTCCCCAGATCTCAATATGATCAAGCATCTCTTGGATGTGCTGGACAAACAAGTCTGATCCAAGGAGGTCTGACCTTGCAAACTTGCAGCACTTACAGCACTTAAAGGATCTGTTAGGGTGAAAATCAGGAGGAAAATTTGGACACCACAGCCTACCTTCTGTCTCAGCAGAGCTTTTTTGGTGGCTCAAGGGGACTTACACAACATTCGCCAATAGTTCTGCACAACTAATCGCATAAAAATGAAAGGAACATTGACCTATGCAGGTATTTAGTCTCTCTAATTAGCCTAGATAAATTAGTCTGAATACAAAAATTTTAATATTATCATATTATAAATAAATGTTAAATAAATAAAGGCAGCCTGATGGTGTAATGGTTAGCACTGTCGCCTTGCACCTCCAGGGTCTGGGTTCGATTCCTGACCAGGGTTGATTGCCGTCTCTGTGTGTATGGAGTTTGCATGTTCTCCCCATGCATGGTGGGTTTCCTCTGGAGACTCTGGTTTTCTCCCACAGTCCAAAGACATGCAAATCCAAATTCCCCATAGTGTGTGAATGACTGTGTATGTGTGTGCCCTGCGATGGATTGGCACCCTGTCCAGGGTGCACCCTGCCTTGTGCCCTAAGCCTCCTGGGATAGGCTCTAGGCCCCTGCAACCCTGAATACAGGATAAAGCAGTATAGATGGTGAGTGAGTAAATTGTGATATTTGTCAAAACAATCACAATCAAGATTTTGTTTTAATCAAATTGGGCAACCCTATTAAGAAAGTGGTTTTAATGTTATGGCATCTGATTGTCAGAGTTCTACATAGTCTCCATAGTGTATCAGTACTGTAATAAAGAATATTAAGCTTCACATTATTTCACTGTCTATAGCATTGCAAATGTACTCTGAGTGGCATAGACTGTCTTTATGTTTCATACTCTGGATGCAGAGGTACTATGAGGCACTGCTAGCAAGCTTTATGTAAGGGTGAGTCAAAAAATTAGATTATAAGTGGGTTTGCTTGGAAATTGAATAGTTTATTCGGGAGAATCTGCAGCTTTATTGAGAGTAGAATATAGTGGATAAATATTAAAGTATTAAAAAATTACTAAATGCTTTGGAGTTCTGATGTCATCCTTAGGACAAGCGCCAACCAACCAACCAACCAACCAACCAAACACAAAGGCACATACCTACGCACTTGTTCTTAAAAACATTATAGTGGTTTATATACTGTTGAGCTGTATCACCATGGTCTAACCTCTAATTCAGCACAACAAAATATCGCCCAGTGAGGTAAACATTTAGAGCGCATCACAGAACGTGTCCCTGCTGTTGCACTCAGTGTAAATGAGTGCTAATGAGATTCAAGCCTCCTAATTAGGGCTGCTATTTTGTCATAATAGTCTTAAATGCAATTAACAGGGTTAAACTGAGACAGGTATCCAGACAGCAAGAGACTTGAAAATGTTCTAATCTGTCTTTTTTTTATTTAATAGCCAACCTTGGACAAGCAACCTTCCTTTTATTAATACTCAGGGGGGGGGGGGGGGAAAGCAGCTACAGGAACTGTACAATGAGACAGAGGCCCGGATAGCAGTTGGCCATGAAAACTAAAATACTAAAATACTTTAAAAGGTTTATCAGGGTTTTTTCTCCCTATTAATTATTCTGTGTGTCCATATATGTTTTTGAGTCCATTTTTCCACTGTGCCCTGGAGCGCATATAGACTTTAGAGAGGGTTAGAGAATGTGAGTAAGGTCTAGGTGCCATAGGCGGAGATAGCCAGCCCACGAGCCCTCACAGTGGGGAGAGTGGGTGACGACTGCATGGCATACTCAGTCAGCCAAAGCTAAGGCTAAGGCTAGTACACCTCCTCTGCGCTTCATGTGTCCAACAGGTTTACTCTCCTCAGTGATGCACCCTCTGAGAAACCTGAAAGAGCTCTGGTTATCGGAGACTCTATCCTGAGGCACATGAAATTAGCTAAGCCTTTAGGGGCGCCAGCTGCAGTGGTTAGGTATATCCCGGGAGTCAGGGCACCAGGGCTTTAGGACAGCATAGTGATACATGCTAGAGCTAATGATATATGCCTTCGTCAGTCAGAGGTTAGTAAGCATAACTTTACAGAGGTGTTTAAATTACCGAAGGGGATGTCTGATGAACTAATATGCTCTGGCCCCATCCCAATGTGATCTGGTGACATAGCTTACAGCAAGTTATGGTCACTGAACTGATGTTCAGGTGGTGCTCTAAAAACAATGTGGGCTTTATAGATAATTGGAGTACCTTTGAGGGCAAAGCCGGCCTGTTAGAGCGGGGCGGTGCCCATGCCATTCAAGAAGGTGTTGCTCTTATTTCTTGTAGTATAGCACATAGTCTCAGAAGAGGCATAGTTAATTAGTGTTTCAAATGTCACCTAGTTAATCGGTGACTACCCAGAGCCCAGGCCAGGGAGCAGCCAAACAGGCTAAACCAACCGTCTGCTAGCTAATCATCATTTACAGACCCCCAGGGCCATACTCTGAATTTCTCTGTGAATTTAGAATTAGACAAACCGTTAATTGCTGGAGATTTTAATATTCATTTTGAGAATCCAGAAGACCCTCTGAGAACAGCATTTTTGTCCATACTGGACTCAGTAGGAGTAAATCAGTGTGAAGTGGGACCCACTCATAAAGTAGGTTACACTTTAGATATAATATTACCGTTCGCATTAAGTATAAGAAATATCATCACAATTCCACAGTCTGAAGTTATGTCAGATCACTGTGTTGTCTCAATTAAAGTGTGTCATAGTATTAAAGTACGCACAGAGCCGTGCTACCGCAATAAACATACAATCACACCAACTACCACAAAGAGCTGTCAGTAATCTCCCAGGATTTTGATTGGATCGCCATCTGACCCCATAGAACTCGATCAGGCGACTGAATATTCAGAGTCAACATTCCTTTATACCTTAGATAATGTAGCTCCAGTTAAAAGAGAAATGATTAGAGATAAGAAACTCTCCCTGGTATAATGAGCTTTTAGTGTTGCTAGATCAATGTATTTCCCCACTCTTATAGAAAATAATAAAAATAATCAGAGGTTTTTATTTAATAACATTGCAAAATTAAGCAGGAATAAGACCACTGCAGAAATCTCCATATCAACATACAGTAGTGAGGACCTGATGAACTTTTTCAATAACAAAATCGTAAAATATTAGGTAAAAAAAATCAGGATTTGAAACCAGACAATTTAATTGATGCAGATGATAAACTAATCATATCAGAGCAGACCCTAGAATACTTTATCCCCTTGAAGAGAAAGAACTAATTTCACTCGTCTCTTCTGCAAAATCATCAACCTGTGTATTAGATCCTATACCGACACATTCAAGCAGATAGTACCAGCAATAATGGAAACCCTGTTGAAAATAATTATTACTTCACTCAGCAGTGAATCTTTTCAATTAGCAGTTATTAAACCACTAATTAAGAAAGCTGACCTCGACCCCTGTTAGCTGTTCATTTACAGATAGATATTAAACATCCCCTTTATCACTAAGACCCTGGAAAAGAAAGTAGCATTCATATCTACATAGAAAAAGCATACACAAACAGTATCAGTCAGGATTTAGGCCTGATCACAGCACAGAGACAGCACTTGTTAAAGTAATAAATAACCTCCTATTGGCCTCTGATCAGGGTTGCATCACTATGCTTTTGTTACTCAACCTCACTGCAGCTTTTGACACCACTGATCACAGTATTTTCCTTCACAGATTGGAAAATGTTGTAGGAATTAAAGGACTGGCTCTCTTCTGGCTCAGATCCTATTTGACAGATTGTTATCAGTTTGTAGATTTAAATGGTGACTATTCTGCATGTACTCAAGGGGAGTTTGGTGTTCCACAAGGTTCAGTTTTAGGCCCACTGCTTTTTTCTCTTTACATGCCTCCTCTGGGTAACATAATTTGTAGACATTTTATTAGTTTTCATCCAGACTTCATTGTTATGCTGATGAGAGACAGTTATATGTCTCAGCAAAAACAGATGAGAAAAACAAGCTTAATAAAGTTGAGCAATGTTTGAAAGAGATTAGAGACTGGGTGTTAATTAATTTCCTTCTGCTTAATCCTGATAGGACATACATTTTAGTCATAGGACCACATGTAGGTAGAAGCAAGCTTTTTGATCACACTGTAACTTTAGATGGCCTTTCTGTTACATCAAGTGCAACAGTAAAAGACCTTGTGTGATTATAGATTCCAGTCTTTCATTTGAAGCTCATGTAGATAATATTACCAGGATTGTATTATTTCACCTCAGAAATATTGCCAAGATAAGGAATATGTTGTCAATAAATGATGCAGAAAAAACTGTCCATGCTTTTATCACCTCTAGGTTGGACTATTGCAGTGGTTCTCAAACATTTCTGTCATTCCCCACTTAAGGGGGTATGCGAATTTTCAAGACCCACTTGTCAACAAATGATAACGAAATCGGCCAAGTTTACTTTTTATTGAAATATCAATTTCTAAACAGATATTCTAAATCAGCAATCGTTTGTAGTTTTTTTGCACTGGACAATTCTGTATGCTACTTTGAATGAAGCAATTTGTGCTTTGCTGTCCACTGATTCAGATTTTTTTTCCATGCGATTCTTCTGCCAGCTTTCTTTCAAAGAAGTCGAGAGGCTTCTTAATGTGACTCGGGTGTGTTGTCTCTAAGTTTCTTCCTAATTTGTTGGGTCTCATGCTGTCTGCTGCCAGCGGTTTAGGACACATGTGGGTCTCTACTCTGCCCCCACCATTCCCACCATGAATCCAAGCGCCAGACCGACTTCATCATATTTTCTTTTCGGCTGGCTTTTTGGTTGATTAGGCTGATAGTGCTGAATCGCCTGCTTTTTTGTGGTCCATGTAACAAATGTATCTATTGATGTTATTATACCCATTACGTACACTACTGACCCGGTTTGTGACCACAATAAAGTTATCTTTATATTCTCATCTCTGGCTTCAATAGCTGCGTAAATAAACCCGCAAATAAGATACCCACATACAGTATACATACATTTCCTCTCTACGCTACACCCGCCTTTTTCTCGATTAAGCGCTTAAATTATACATGTTTGAAAGCATCAACCCCATTATTCTCTACTGCGCAACGAATGATTTAGGGATCATCGCAAAATACTGCACATTAACAAAAAGCGTAGCACGCTATTGATCTTCCATTTTGTTCAGCGGCTGAAGGATCCAAAAGCAACTTTGTTGTCACACTAGAAATGCCAGACTAGTACTGCCTGATAAAATATAAATTTTTTAACAAAAATACAGAACCATCAGCAAACACATTGGAATGAATGATAATTACATACATAATACCAAAAGTTTCCTTATATTGTTCCACTGCAATTAACATGCCAACGTTAAACCGTTATTGTTATGGTCCCACTTTTTCTCCCGGCCCCCAACTGATGTTATTTTAATTTACTTAAAATTACTCAAATTATCCTTTTTATTTGTATGTGATTGTTTTGTTTTAAATGTACAATCTTCATTGTCAATAAAGAAAAGCATGAATTAAAATTGGTACTTTCCTATTATTTTCCACTAATTTCCTCCCGTTCATTGCGACCCACCTGTCATGTCTGTATTCCCCACTAGTGGGGCGCGCCCCACATTTGAGAACCACGGGACTATTGTAACGTCTTACTGTCTGGTTGCTCAACTAGGTGCAGAAACAAACTTCAACTCCTCACTAGAACCAGAAGATACGAGCATATCACCCCTATCTTATCCATACTGCATTGGCTCCTAGTGAAATTTTGCATCAATTTTAAATGCTACTTTTGACGTATAAAGCATTAAATGGTTTTGCGCCACAATATCTGAGTGAACTGCTAGTGTCTTACCATCTGTCGCACCTACTTCGATCAAAGATGCAGTCTGCTTATCAATACCATGTACAGTGGAACCTTGGATTACGAGCACAATTCGTTCCGGAAGCGGGCTCGTATTCCAAAACATTCGTAAACCAAAATCTTCCCATAAGAAATAATGAAAACTCAAATAATTCGTTCCACAGCTAAAAAAAATAAATACAGAAAAATAATTAATACAATATATAAAGTAAAATAAAACAAATTAACCTGCACTTTACCTTTAACAAAAGTTAAAATAAATCCCAACAGATAAGTGTTTCCGTTTGTGCGCGCAGGCGCCGTGTATTTGTGTGTGTATGTGTGTGAGTGCATGTGGAATTAGCCCCTTCCCTCGCCTCGTCTTACACAGTAAAACTCCTCCTCCCTCCCCCCCACCTCGCTTTTTAAGTTTCACAACAAACACACACACACAACGGAAACACTGTTTTAAAGGGAAAAAAAGAAATCTCTCTAATGACACTCGCGTGACCGCAGACTAACGGAATCACTGCTGTAAAGTAAAAAAAAACAAAATGAACCAGCACCTTACTTTTGAAAAGAATCGTGACAGAGCAGAGTTTCTGTGTAGAGCAGAGTGTGTGTGTGTCTGTGTGAAGCCGGGGAGGCGGGGGTGTAAAGGCAAGAGAGAGTGTGTGTGTCGGTGTCAAAAAATTCGGCACTCGTAAACCAAGACATGCTCGTTTTTCAAGTCAAAATTTATTAAAAATCTTTGCTTGTCTTGCGGAACACTTGTAAACCGAGTTACTCGCAATCCGAGGTTTCACTGTATTGTGAAAACTACAGTACAGCAGGGGGCAGAGCTTTTTCTTACAAAGCCCCAAAGTTATGGAATAGTCTTACAATTAATGTTTGGGACTCAGACACAGTCTCAGTGTTTAAAGGCTAAAAACGTATTTATTTCGCCAAGCATTTCGGTAAATGGATTTGCTCTCTTCTCTTCTCAATTTTTTCTCACTCTCTCTTTCTTCCTCTCCCTCTAGCTCCCTCTGCCTGTCTTTCTGTAGAGCTATACATGTTGCTCCTGAGCTGCCACTGATCCAGACCCTCTCTGTCCTCCCTACCTGTCTGACTCGTCCTGGTGTCCCACTACTGGTTGGAGATCTCGTTGTATGGATGCCCCGTGTGGTCTGCTTGGGATGCGTGTGGTGACTAGGGACATGTCCACTTTACCATGAAGATGGTCCTGGCCTCGGCTCATGCAGACAGATGTAATCTGAGGACTCGTGACTGCAGTTGCCCAAAGTTCAGGACTGGAATTTCCTACAGTCTACCTGAGCCTCCACTAATGAACTGGACTCCATATTAACTTAAAGACATCAACTGTTATATTGAACTGCCAGCTGCCTGAACACACAGTATGATTGCAGATCAACCAATGCTATTCGTTATCACCCTAATGAGGATGGGTTCCTTTTGGGTCTGGTTCCTCTCAAGGTTTCTTCCTATTGCCATCTCTGGGGATTTTTCCTTGCCACTCTTGCTCACGGCTTGTTCACCTGGAACTACCTGATCATTTTGAACCTTATACATTCAAATTTCATACAAACTTCCATAATTTTTTTTGATTGTGTAAAGCTGCTTTGCAACAAAATGGCCTTTTCAGTAAATCAGTATCCTCTTTAGCTAGAAAATAAAAGTTCCAGGATTGTAGAGGTTATAGTCACGGGTGAAAATTATTTAAAATTCTTACAAGTACTATATAGGCCAAATGGGAGGGTTGAGTCAGGAAGGGCATCTGGTATAAAACTTGTGCCAAGTTGTGTGTGTGCAGATCTGACGACCTCTCAATGGGTGCAGCCGAAGGACTGACAACAACAACTATGTAGCCAAAAGAATAAATAAAATAAAGCATGGGGATAGTGGACAGTCCTGTATATCTCATAAGTTTCTCTTATGTCTTAACTTTTTCTGCATTAGAATAGCCTCAGGTAACTTACTGTTCCAGGGCCGAATCCCAAAAATAGGTTTGGTTAAATAGAAAGCTAGTGCACTATGTAGGGTGTAAAATCTCTTGTTCTACACATCAAGTAGTGTGTGATTTGGGAGCCAGTCTGGTGTTGGAAGCTAGTTATCTTTGAAGCTCGCATTAGCTGTTAGGTAAGTCATGAACCTATCAGCACACTGATAAAAACTTGAGCTTAGCTTACCTTCAGAGGCAATTCGGAACTTGGAAGAAGTTACTAAGGAGACAAGTGTTGTTCAAGATGACATAATGTTTGCTGTGTTTTCTTTCTGAAAGTACTTCCATGACTGGTTTTGAATGAGGGCTCTTTCAGTGCCCACTGCAAACTGCCACTGAATCTTTTAGTGTTACCATGAAACACAATGTAATACAATAAAACGCAATGGGGCATGTTTTAATAGGGAAATAATGAACATCATGGTGATGTGATGTAGGTGATGTGATGCAGTCTGAAGTGGAGTTAGTTTCGCCAACACACAGTGTGTGCTGAAATTTTATTCTACTTAAAAACAACAATTTGTCAACATTTACAGTATCAATGATTCCTTAGCCATTTAAGAAATTACTATAGCAGTTCCATTACTATAGCAGTTCCAAACACTTGTACAATTGTAAAAATCTTTTTTTTTGTTGTTGCAGTTTCTAAGACATAAAATGCTTGTTACAAAGAAATCACTAAACAGAAAATTTCTCTCGTTAAACATTCCTGTGGTGGATTCCTTAATCTTTGTAAGACTTGAGGAAGAAAAGGCAAAGTTTTAAAGCTCTGTGCAAACAGCATTCCTTCCTTAGTTATATTAGAAAGTTTAGTGCCAATACAATACAGAATGTTTACAAATGTCTTCTCACATGCCAAAGATTAATTTTCTTAAACATACAGTATATCTTCAGGCTTAGAAAGGCTATTTTCCTCACTTAACAGATTTTAGCCCAAGCTGATCCCTTAGCAAGTCGCCTCTGTGGCAGTTTGTAAGTCACACTGGTGCACTTCTAAGTGGGACCAGTCACACTTCATAAACCCTGCTGATGCATGTACCTTTTACTTTGTAGAACCAATCGCCAGAGGGGTCCACACTCCACAGCACATCATGATGACAAAGATCCCACAAAATGGAGACCAATCAACAGGATTAAGATGCTCTGGTCAGCCAATTATGAAGCTGCAGTCACAACCCCTGAGGCTGATGTTTAAGCTAGTCTTGGATAAAAAAATGATGAGCTTCCAGGATTCAGCAGGAAGCAGTGACCTTCTAAAGCCAACATATTTTAAAAAAAAATCCTTCTAGAAATGATTTTGATGACTATAAATCAGACAAGGTTCATGTCTAATTCCAAACAGTACAAAACCGGTACCAATAGCAGACCAGTCCCAATAGCTGAAAGGCACCCGTGGTACTTCAGGAAGCAATTACATTAACACCACAGGTATACTTCATCTTCCTGTCAATCTTTCTTTTTCCATCCATTGCTCTTGGTAGTAATTTAGTGCACAGGCTAGCACGTCCACTATTCCCTTGATTATCTTAAACAGTCTAATGGATGCCTACTCTGCAATCATAAGCTCAGGGAGAGTAGACGCCTAGAATTTGTTTCTTGCTGTTGTAAACGAATAAATTACAACTGATTGTGCTCCGTAATGGAGGCAGCCAAGCATATTGAGCAAATGCTTTGCTTCTTAATGCCTTAATTAGAAAGCTAGTTCGAAATGAAGCAGAACTTTTCAGTGCCGTGGCCATGCAAGTGACACGCCAAGATGATATGCTTGTGTTGGACAGATCACAAAGCCTTTCCTCGAACAGCAGGAAATATTGTACACAATGTCAGATCTGCAACAAAATAAACAAATAAAGCTGGAGAGAGATAAATTAGTATCAATTTAACAAAGAGGAACTGTGATACAAGTAGCCATATGTCGCTATTGTTTAGTGCTGTAGGTTGTGCTAGTCCAACAGTTCAATCTTTTTGCAAACTAAAATTGACTAAGCACTTGCAGTTCCAAAAGATAAGCTGTCACCAGCAAAGCCATCTGATTATATTTGTTTCTTTGTTTGTTTGTTTTTCTCCAGCTTTTCCATTTTAAAGTAAAAATGGATTTCACTTTCAGTTATAGAGTTCCAATATAATGGATTTATATTACAGCCCTGCGATAGTTTTTCACCCTGTCCAGTGAGTGTATGTGTGTGTGTCTGTGCCCTGCGATGGATTGGCACCCTGTCCAGGGTATATCCTGCCATGTGCCCTAAGTCTCCTGCGATAGGCTCCAGGCCACCTGTGACCCTGAATACAGGATTAAGCGGTATAGATGATGAGTGAGTGAGTGAGATATTACATCCAATTGAAACACCTATAGCATCCCATTTTCAAATCTCCGATGCATTAAAGTTAAATATATAGTATTGCTTTATTACTTGCTATTTCGAGATGACCATGAAAGCCTCTTAATTTTTCACATCTTTTATTTACTACTGAGTTATCAAGCAGTGTAAATCTCACAACAATGTTCAAACCCGCAGAAGCTCAATACAATGCAGTTGTCAGGGATAACCCCTAGAGGGCGCCAAATCGCCCTGTGATTTTTGTTTGTAGTTCTTTTTGGTTCACTTCATTTCCCACCAAGCAGCTCGGTCAGGTGACGTGGGGCGCTCACCTGAACCGAGTAGCTCATTAGTTTTATTATAAATGGTTTGTTTTAGTTCAGTTTAACTGTCTTGCATCTGTTGACTTCTACCCCGTAATGTTTGTAAGTTTAGTTCATGTTTCCCATTACCTTGTACGTGTTTTAGTTTCATTTTATTATTTAAGTATATTTGTTTGTTTAAGTTCCCTGTTTTATGTTTAAATAAAATACATCGTTTCCTTTACCATCTGGACCTCTGCGTTTATGCCTCACACCCGAGTTCGTGACAGAATGCAAGACCATACAAGAGGCATAGCAGAGGAGCCCTTCCCCCGGGAGATTCTTTTGGGGGGGGCAACGATGTATGCGTTGTGGGGAGCCGGCGCGGAAGGTAGCCGGAGAACCAAGCGGCGTAGCGGCAAGAGAACGGAGTGTGAGTGGGACGTGCAGCAGGGAGCAACCTCCCAGCTTGATTGGAGCAGCTTTCGGCGGTGCGCTAAAAGAAATGAAGAGCGCATTCATGACCTGCGGGAGCAGGTGGCCACGCTCCAAGGGCTGGTAGCACAGCTGCACCGCGCCGCCGAGCACAGCGAGCTGCCGCCGCTGCACTGCGGCGAAGAGGAGGACGAGCTTCCGACGCTGCACTGTGCCTTCGTGGACGGCGAGCTTCCGTCACTGCACTGTGCCTTCGTGGACGGCGAGCTTCCGTCGCTGCACAGTGCCTTCGCGGACGGCGAGATTCCGACGCAGCACAGTGCCTTCCTGGACGGCGAGCTTCCGTCGTTGCACTGTGCCTTCGTGGACGGCGAGCTTCCGTCGCTGCACAGTGCCTTCGCGGACGGCGAGCTGCCGTCGCTGCACTGTGCCTTCGTGGTCAGCGAGCTTCCTCTTCCTCCGCCGCCGCCGTCATGCACTGTTGAGGACAGCGAGCTTCATCTTCCTCCGCCGCCGCCTTCATGCGCCACTGAGGATCGCGAGCTGCTTCCTCTTCCTCCGCCGTCGCCTTCATGCGCCGCTGAGGATCGCGAGCTGCTTCCTCTTTCTCCGCCGCCGTTTTCTTGCGCCGCCGAGGATCGCGAGCTGCTTCCTCTTCCTCCGCCGCCGCCTTCATGCGCCGCCGAGGTCAGCGAGCTTCCTCTTCCTCCGCCGCCGCCTTCATGCGCCATTGAGGATAACGAGCTTCCTCTTCCTCCGCCGCCGCCTTCATGCGCCGTTGAGGATAACGAGCTTCCTCTTCCTCCGCCGCCGCCTTCATGCGCCGCCGAGGATAACGAGCTTCCTCTTCCTCCGCCACCGCCTTCATGCGCCGTTGAGGACAGCGAGCTTCATCTTCCTCCGCCGCCTCAGCGCCGAGGATAACGAGCTTCCTCTTCCTCCGCCGCCGCCTTCATGCGCCGCCGAGGATAACGAGCTTCCTCTTCCTCCGCTGCCGCCTTCATGCGCCGTTGAGGACAGCGAGCTTCATCTTCCTCCGCCGCCGCCTTCATGCGCCGCCGAGAATAATGAGCTTCCTCTTCCTTCGCCGCCGCCTTCATGCGCCGTTGAGGACAGCGAGCTTCCTCTTCCTCCGCCGCCGCCTTCATGCGCCGCCGAGGATAACGAGCTTCCTCTTCCTCCGCCGCCGCCTTCATGCGCCGCCGAGGATAACGAGCTTCCTCTTCCTCCGCCGCCGCCTTCATGCGCCGTTGAGGACAGCGAGCTTCATCTTCCTCCGCCGCCGCCTTCATGCGCCGCCGAGAATAATGAGCTTCCTCTTCCTTCGCCGCCGCCTTCATGCGCCGTTGAGGACAGCGAGCTTCCTCTTCCTCCGCCGCCGCCTTCATGCGCCGTTGAGGACAGCGAGCTTTCTCTTCCTCCGCCGCCGCCTTCATGCGCCGTTGAGGACAGCGAGCTTCCTCTTCTGCCTCCGCCGCCCTGCGTCACCGAGGACGACGAGCTTCCTCCGTCTCCGCCGCCCTGCTTCAACGGGGGCATGAAGCCACCTGGCCCACAGGACAAAGGTGCCAGCCTCTGGGTGAGAGGGGCGGACATTGGACCCTGGGGGCGGTGCCCTGGACCTCCTGTGGCGCCCCGGAGTTGCGCCCTTTGAGGGGGGGTTATGTCAGGGATAACCCCTAGAGGGCGCCAAAGCGCCCTGTGATTTTTGTTTGTAGTTCTTTTTGTTTCACTTCATTTCCCACCAAGCACCTCGGTCAGGTGACGTGGGGCGCTCACCTGAACCGAGTAGCTCATTAGTTTTATTATAAATGGTTTGTTTTAGTTCAGTTTAACTGTCTTGCATCTGTTGACTTCTACCCCGTAATGTTTGTAAGTTTAGTTCGTGTTTCCCATTTCCTTGTACGTGTTTTAGTTTCATTTTATTATTTAAGTATATTTGTTTGTTTAAGTTCCCTGTTTTATGTTTAAATAAAATACATCGTTTCCTTTACCACCTGGACCTCTGCGTTTATGCCTCACACCCGAGTTCGTGACAGCAGTCAAACTACTACTGCATTGTATAATTTAACACAGCAATTCTAAACTCTTGAAAAGTTTAGTAATGAGCTGATGAGTTGAGTACATTGAGTGTATTAAAGGAGGAAAACACGCTATAATGTGCAGTGTAGCATTACTTCAGTAACAGGAACTAATGTTTTGTGAGACTGCAGTACTGGAGGGCTGCAATAATATTGCAATTACAATTTTCCTAAACAAGCAAACCCGAAAAACAATAAGTGATGTGCATGTTTGGACTGTTTATTTGGGGGGGATGCAAAGCATAGTTTTGTTCTATGGTATGCCAAAATGTTGAAGCTCAATATCTCAAAACCGATCTAAATGCAGAATTCAGATAGTACCTTATAAATCCAATGGGACGATGTTGTACAATCTGAGATGCTTTTCTACTCACCACTGGTGTATAGTGGGTACTCTATGAGTTCCATAGCCTTTATGTCAGCTTGAACCAATCTGCCCATTGTCCTCTGACCACTCTCATCAACAAGGTGTTTCTATCTGCAGAACTGCTGTTAACTGGATGTTGTTTCACGATGTTTCACTAGATGACATTGTGTCATTTATATTAGTTCCTAACTACAAGCATGCTGAAGAGTTCTCATTAACACTGAGGTGTTTAAAACTCCAACAATAATATACAATCTAATCATGCTGATAATACTCCAGCACCTTTTAGATATGTAAAATGCCAAATACTCTTTTTTGTAGTGTGTGCTCCTGATGATTAATCTACCAATATATTTTTTATGCTTCCTTGACCAATGACTAATACTGTATATAAGAATACAATCTCACACCATGCTTAAGAAAAACACTACTTTTAGTAAAATAAAAAACAGTTTGGGAACAGGAGATGGACTCAGTCTTAATGGATGTCATTCTTAGACAAGTGCACTCCTCCACCATGTCTGCTTGTCAGTCTCTGCTCCAATTTAAAGTAGACCCCTAAAAATACACATAAAAATGAGCCTTAAGTCTGACAAATGCAAAGTCCTTCAAGCCTCAGTGAAAACTACAGTAACCTCTGACTATGTATTAGATTAGACCAGTTTAGAATATGTATTTTGGGGCGCTGCATACTAACACACCAATAGCTATATATTGGCATTCCTGAGAACTTTCACTTGCATTGAACATGGTTGTATTTAAAATAAATCTCCCCTATGATTTAGCAATTTATTCAATGGGCATAAAATGTGTCTACAAGAAATAGGGAACATTTATGGTGGACATCATAACTGAGCTGTGAATTACTAGCTTAGAGACTTCTAAGTCTTTAATTCCAACCAGACCTTAAACATAAATGTGTGACCAAGCAAAGTGATATCATTATTTACTGTAATTTACTTGAATGTAATTTACTTACATTTAATTGAATTTAATAGCTCAATTAACAGGGACAAATCACATCAATAAATATTGCTGTAAATGTGCCAGAATTAGTCTACTGTGGTCTACAGAGAGATGTTAAAAGTCATCCCAAAAATTAAAACCTGAAACATAAATTATACATATGTAAGAATTAAATTAAAATAACATTATACATGAAAAAGCATTACTTAAAACATTACTAAAAGTCATTGTATAGAATATTGATAAACTATAATTTCCAAAAAAGGCACATGATTTATACAAGAGTTATATGCATCCATCTAGGAACCTCTGTAGTCAAACTATGGACCGTGAAGGTCAATGGTGACCAAATGGGTATTTATTCCCATTTTGTACAACTATGATAGGACCTCCAACACTCACATACATAATTAAATACTATGGGCAATTTTAGAATGCCAATTAGCCTAATCAGGGAGAACATGCAAACTCCATGCACGCAGACCTGATGCAGGAATCAAACACAGGACCTGGAGGTGCAAGACGACAATGCTAACCACTAAGCCACTGCACTGCCTATGAAAAAATTTAAACATACAAAACAGAAACCCAACAACAGAACCACAAACACTGGCTCAGAAAATATGATAATTCAATTAAATTATTATCAAAAACATTTATGTTCTTCAAAGTTGTCACCATTTTCCCTGATGAGAACTTTGCATGCTATTGGCAGCCAACAAGTCCTTGACTGATATGGAAACGTCTTCAAGATTAATACTAGCCTTATGAAGCTGGTGGAGAGAACACCAAGAATGTGCAAAGCTGGCATTAAAGCAAAAGGTGTTTTTTTTTTTTTTTTTTTTTTTTGAGAAATATAAAATATAAAATTTTTGCTTTGTTTCCATTTTTTTTAACTACATAATTCCATGTGCTATTTAATACTTTGATGCCTTCAGTATTCTACAACATAGAAATAGGGGGGAAAAAATGAAGAAAAAGCCTTGAATACGTTGGTAGGGCCAAACTTTTGAATGGAATTGTACTTTCAGACAGACAGGATAACAGATGACAAGCAGGAAAGGACACAACACAGATCAGCAAGCTGTGGGTACTGTTTAATACTGAGTGTTAATTAACCATTTCTGTAAAATTCTGAATACACTGTCCAAATTTCAAACGTGAGTTGCATTCTTATGCAGATTTGAGAGTGAATAAAGACTGACCAAAAGCACTTTTTCTTAACAGAATATGTAAACATCAATTACGCATTGAATACATACACATTTTATTCATGAAAACTGGTATCTTGTTGTCCAGGAAGTCCCTACAGGTTGAATCCATCTGAACACCAAGGTACTCGTATTCTTGCATTCAACCTGTAACCTCTTCCTGAAAACTAATTCTTGAAAGTAATCTTAAATGTAGGGAGTTATGGAGGCAGATTGAGTAGCATTGCGACTTCACAGCTTCACGGCCCCTGATTAGACGTGGTGCTCAGGTTACTGTCTGTGTGGAATACTGTACAGTGTGTTTGCTCAGTGTGTCTATGGGCTTCCTCCAGGTTATCCTTACACCTCCCAAACACATGTCGGTAGGTGGTGACAATATGTGTGCATGTTGCTCTGTGAAGAATCGGTATCCCATCGGGTGTAAATTCTCCCAGTATTCTTCGGATTGGCACAGGATCTGTCCTGACTGTAAGCAGGATAAAGCGCTTACTAAACATGAGTAATTGCATGAATACTATTTTTACTGTGTATTGAAGGGAAATTTTCATTCCTAAACGTTTCCAATAGCAGAACATGTTTTTTTTAATATGGTGTTTTGATCTAATGTAAGTTATACATAGGCAGCATGGTGGCTAAATGGTTAACACTGTCGCCTGGCACCTCTAGGGTCTGTGTTCGAGACCCACTTTGGAGTCTGTGTGCATGTTAGCCTGTTCTCCCTGAGCCTGGTGGGTTTCTTCTCACAGTTAAGGGACTGAAGGTCCCACCATGGTTATAAAATGCAAATAAATGCAATGGTAATGTGCATTGGTTTCCACGGTCCCTTGTTGGACTACAGAGGTTCCTAGGTGGATGATGGAATTTATACTTGTTATCAGTTAATGAGGTTTGGGTTGAATCTTTTTAAGTCACGAGTTACATTGTTTATACTTATAATCATGAAAAGGTAATGAATATATATAAACTTCTATCATAAGAGAGTGTGATTTTCACCACTGTAACAAATATTTACACAGACGCAGTACACTTCAGTGTTTCGTCCAATTGTCGTAAACAAAGATGCAATACTGCCATCTAGTGATTTCCTATAAAATTGCTATAATGTCGTAAAATAGCCACCCTGGTTTTCGGCAGTTGGGATTGCACGCCTTCGACATGGCTGCATCTCTGATATGTAGGAACACACAGAGCAGGTAAAGTTAATGTTCAATGTTATTAATGTTCAAAGTTAATGTATTGTAAAATAATGTGTGTTCTGAGCGCATATTTGTGGGAATTCTGTGTGAAATAAAGTGTTTGTGTTTCACAGGGTTAGCTCGGTTTTAAACAGAGATGTCAAGCAGTTTGGAAAGAAGTTCATGTTTGATGGCAGTGAGGAGACCTGCTGGAATTCTGACCAGGTCAGTTAACAAAGAACTGCTGAAAATGATTCATTAATATACTGTATTTGTGTAGTGTGTATTTATAGTGGAGGTTTGGATCTGAGTGGTACAGTGTGCTATAGGGTTTCTCACCAGTAGTGTATTATTTGCACCCTGTGAGCTCTAGGTTTGTGGATTTTTTTCCTCCCACTAAATACAAGGTTTTTTGATTAACAGGTTAACAGAAAATCATTAAATTAAATTTATACGGCACTGTGGTCTCGCAACTCCAGGGTTGAAGGTTTGATTCCCGCTTTAGGTCAGTGCGCTTGGTGGGTTTCCTCTGGGTATTCTGGTTTCCTCCCACAGACCAAAGACATGCAGATTATGTAAATTGCCAATCCCAAATAGTCTCTAGTGTGTGTGTCCTGCGATGGATTTGCACTGTGGCCACTGCTTTGTGCCTCAAGTCTCCTGGGATAGCCTCCAGGCCCCCGTAGAGGATGAATGAACGAATTAATAAATAAATGTTTATACTGAAACATTCCTATTACATTTAATGTAAATGTTTATACTGAAACATTTCTACTATATTCAATGATGCTGAAATTTCGAAGCTTTTGAACTTTTGTACAGAGGAGTTCCTGAGAGAGCTGGACAGACAAACACTGAAACAGAGAAATCCCCAATGCCCCATTATCCTCACATAAATGAACAGAATTTTGGGTTATGTAGGAAACTGTAAACCAAAGCTAAGATGGACCAACCTGTTGATAAGGAAATGTAATCCAAATCGATCACATCATCATTCTTCCTGAAAGAACAGTTACCTGTTTAGAAAGATGCCCCCTTCTGACTGATAAAATTTAATTCCAATGCACAGATTGATTGCATTGATTAATGATCATGTGTATAATTCATTCACAACACGGGAAGAACAGGTGCTGATTTTAAAAACACCTTTCAGAGAAGTGTGTTTGTGTAACTGTTATTTCCTCTTCTGTTCCACAGGGAGAGTGTCAGTGGGTACTCCTGGAGTTCCCCATGCCTGTCAGAATGTCTGAGCTTAAACTGCAGTTCCAGGGAGGATTTTCAGGACAGTCTTGCAAGTTAGAAGGTTTCTGTCAGAATCTTTTAAATCGATATCAAAGAACTTAAGTTTAAAGCAATCCTTAAGCTTCACAGCACTCAGTGTTCTAACACATTATGATGACTTCAGTCTGATACAGTCTCATGCAGTATGACACAAATATTGCTGTATAGCAGGGAAATGCTGTGTGCATAAGTTATATTTTCCAATAAGAAAATAATTACACAAAGTTACACTTTTACACTAATTATAACTAATATCAATTAATCAGTTTGTGAGTAGGAGATATCGCTATAGATCCCAATAATGTATTATTTAGAACCCAATTAAGAATCTCAGAAAAATGTAAGCATCGATTTTCCAGATGGTGGTTGACTTTTTTTTACTTTTTCTTGATCGGCAATTAAGGATGTCTCCCTTCCACACTCTGCTGTTTACTCTCAGGCTCGTATTGATAAATCCATGTCTTATCACCAATAATGATTCTGTTTAAGAAACTTTTACCTTTCTGTATTGGTCCAAATTTTGTATAAGCATTTAACAAATTCCATGTGCACATTCACAACCAGACATCTTGTATTTTTTGGTATCCTAAATCAGGTGTATTTAAAAAGATGTCAGACCATGCAGAATTATGTACTTGCAGAACTATAACAGGGGATTCCCTGCCATATTTAATGTTTAGGGGGTTTTTTTTGTCTCTGTCCCAGGCTGTATTAAAGATGGGAATCTGGAACACATCATAGACTTCTATCCAGAAGACAACAACTCTTTGCAAATATCCTTTTAAAAAACTTTAGCGATCTATCTCAGCGTTGTATGTGATTAGTCTGTCTATGTAGAATTTAACTGTTGAATGTATGTGGTATCTGTAGGTCATGGCCTCCTTCGGGGTGGAAAGAAAGTTCATGAGCTGATGCTTATACACCTGAAACAGTCCTTTAACTGTACACTTTCTAGTTCATATTTTTATGTAATTCATAGTTAACATTTCAGTAGTGCTAATAATGAACATGAAGCGGAATTTTGCCAAGTCACTTACGTTGGTTTGTGGCCAGAAAGTGCACATCTTTCACTCGTCCCATGCTGATATTATGGCCTTGACTCCTCACCCACAGCTTTCCCATTCAAAATGCCCCACTGGTGCAGAAGCTTAAAATAGTATTTGAAAACAGTACAGACTTTTTTGGAAGAATAATAGTGTACTCTTTGGACGTCCTGGGAGAACGAGCTTCTTGATGTTTGGAAAAGAGGACAAAATGAGCGAAGAATGCAAAACCAGAATCCCCCCAAAAATCTGTCTGTGATTGACAGATCACCTGAAACTCTTACACTTGTTCTTTGATGACGATTGGACTTTTTCCCTCCTTTGGTATTATTTTTATACATTGGGATCAAGTGTATTTATCTGCTCACCAACATGTACTTTTTTAAAAATAAATAGCTTCGATTAAAATCGTAGTGACATTTTTATTACAAAAGTAAACAAAAATTATTGATAAATTGTGTCTCTTAAATGTAGTCATGTGAGATCATCGAAGCAGGTGCAGTATGTGATCCTCAAGCAGCTTTTGCACTGAAAATGGTTTTGAAAAAATGATGGTCAGACAGCAATCAAGCAGTGTAATTACTAGGCAGCAGCATCACTTGTATTGTGAATTAACTTATAGCTAAAAATTATATGCATGATGTTCGGACATTGATGTACTTACTTTTCTTGTATCCAAGAGCAATGGCAAGCGCCACTGGACTGTATCCTGAGTCTGCTTCGAAAGTAATGTCAGCTCCATGCCCTAAACACAGATAGTTGTTCTTGTTGTATTAAAGTGAAAATAATAATAATAGTGATAATAATAATAACATTAAAACGAGTTAATATAGAAGGACATATGCATTTTTGATCGCATTTATGAGAGCCCCTTAATGCTTGTTAAAAAATGTTAACTTTTTGCTCTTTAGTTGAACATGTGCTATTCTATTGCTTTCATATTCTTTATGATCTACGTGAAATAAAAACAGAATGGAATAATGTTGCATAAGTTGCCTTTCAATAAATAAAACTTATAACACTTTCTCAGATCTTAATTTTTTTTACTCCTGTGTAAATTTGTGTATGTAAATTGCTTGTTAATTTTTTTTTTTACATTCCAAAATAATTGATATTAATAAAAATTTACTCCTAAAAGCTGTTATTCTGTTTGCTGTCTTTAAGGTAGGTACTGTATGTGTGTACACTCAGGTGGGAGTGAAAATAAAAGATAAAGTCAGGTGTCCAGAAAATTCAATATTCTTTTTGTTTATGATTCACAAACACTAGTCAGTAATACTTTTTATTTCACCATGTTCTTGGTTCATATTTACCCTAATCATAAGTTCTTTATTATAAACAGGATTATAAAAAAAGTTCTCGGGTTACTTTAAGCTAAATTAAGCACAAACAATAATTTAGCTTTGAAAGAAAATTTAAGCACTACAAGCAACTAGTTTTGGTGTAATGCAAGAAACACAAACATAGAAAGAAAATAAAAACTAGAAAGATGGTAATGTTTAGTTACGAAATAATTCCAAACTTACTTAATAGAGCTTGTACACATTTTATATGATTACCACGAACTGCATAAAGAAGAGGAGTTCCTCCATTCTATGGCAAAAATAACATTTTCATCTGGTTAGACATGTAGAAAGTCAATGATGCACTACGATTCGGTTTCATTTTATTCTTCAACTCACCCAGTCATAAGAATCAACATCAATGTCATGTTTTAAAAGCATGTCAACAATGTCTGCGTATCCACCAGCACTGGCTAAGGATAATGCGCACTCTCGCTCCCGTGCAAAGGTTTTTGGATCAGCACCCTGATTTAAGACACAACCGGATCAGTAACGTAACACAGCAGCAAGAGACTGCTCATCATGTAGTCGTTCTTACCTTCTCCAGTAAAAACTGGACCATTTCAATCTCTCCAAATGCTGCTGCCCACATAAGTGGTGTGAATCCCCTTTCATCCTGACTGTTTAGTAAGGAACTGTCTAAAAACCAAAAGAACAAGCATGTTTTAAATTTATATTGAAGTACTTTCAGGTCTTTTAGTCATAGTACGAAAGGTGTTCAAGTCAAACCGGGACTCTGATTGTGCAGAACACAGTGTAAACGCTACCTTTATTTCCCTGTATAATAGAGTACACTGCAGTAACTAGTGCTTGGATACCATCAAGATAGAAAGTTTTCTCAGTATGCCGGAGCCATGATCGGACTGCGTGCTTCACGAATGAGAAAACACTGGCCTCCCGGGGGACTCCTTTAAGTTCCCCAACATATAATAATCGCTTGGAACAGACTGTATGGGGATGTGGCAATAACTCAGAGTTCGAATGAGTAATGTGAATGATTGTGTGTACAGTTCCATTCATGGATGTACGGCCTTCTATAAAACTGTTAATGTTTCACTGCGATTGAGAGTTCTCATCACCATGCTGTGCTTGAAGTCTTCTATTAATGTCAATCAGTTTCACACCTTTCTTCATGTGAAATTTCATCACAATTCCGGGTTTGACTTGAACGCACCCCATACATAGAAATGCTACTTATACACAGTACTGCTTACCACTGGCAAGATGTGTCTTCACTTTTGAGATTTCCCCATGAGCGGCCAGTTGATGAATGGACAAATCTAAGAAATTGAAGTGGAAAAAATCTGTAATTCGTTTCATAGAGTATAGTGAAAGTACAACTGATAATGGAAAACGGTGGTGTTAAATATGGGACCACCCTTGGCGTTAATGAGTTGAATCACCAGTCTACTTCTATCACCAGTGGTATTCGTTTTTTATCTTCGTTTTAAAATACATGTTCATGCAAAATAATCAGATTAATCGATACAAAATAATAAATGAATGAGTGAAGGTGAATAAACTGAGCAGAGGTTGAAACTACCCACTGTGGAGGTGCGGGGCAAATGGTCTAGCCACTGTGCTCATTATTAGTAATGTAATCCATCCATCCATCCATTCAGGAACCTCTGTAGTCCAACTAGGGACAGTGGCGGTCAGCGGTGATTACCATTGTACTTATTTCTATTTTACGACTGTGGTTCGGACCTCCAGTCAACATTCACACACTACGGGGATTGCCAATTAGTGTTCCCAATGTCTTTGGACTGTGGGAGGAAACCCACCAAGCACATGGAGAACATACAAACCCAGGAGGTGCGAAGTGACAATGCTAACCATTAAGCCACTGTGCCGTCAGTTATGTCACCACAAGCAAAGAATGTGTCATTATATACACTAATTCCTGTGTATCACATGGAAACATTTATTGTGAAAAATAAATGATTATTGGAAAAATGATAATGTATGTATAAATGTATGTACATGTGAAACATGACATGGTGTTAAGTGCATCAGTGAGTGGAGAGTGGAGCTCCATATGCTCTGTTTCATCCTGAGCTCGGATTACTGCTGTGCTTTCCTTCACCAATACAAAGATCAGTACTGCAGGACTGGCTAGGCTAAATCGACCCTAGGTGTGGGCACTGCATCGTGTCTTGCAGTGAACTAGCGTCCCCTGTCCAGGGTGTGTCCACTGGACTAGGACAAAGCGCTTGGTGAGGATGAGTGAAGCAGTGATTAGATACAGTAATGTGTTAGTGTGTGTGTGAGACTTTTCTGCACAGGATGTTGTACTGCGTGTGGATTTGGACTGTAACAGCTCTTACTGTCCAGAGTCGCGGGTCGGACAGTGAGCTCGTTCCCGCGCTGTTTGTTAGTCAGGGTGGTGGAGTGGTGAAGCGCGCTCTCGTCACTCATCCTCTCCATCACCTCTGCCTCAAGTCAAGAAAGTACACGGAAATTAAAATGACTACTCGTCAAGTTAAAAACAACATCCACAGCATATAAAGAAAAATGTAAGCAGTTTAAAAAACTTCTAAAAAAACGAATATGATAAAATAAAAATAAAAAGTCGCATTTTCTTACCAGAATTGTAGCTCCTTTATACGCGCTTCTCACTGCAGTTTCTGTTTATTTCCTGATTTACGAGCGAACAAAAGTGAAACTAAATCGTATCTCGGTATTTCAAAGTGCGTCGAAAAACTTATCACACGTCACACTTCTGACATGGTTTGGTTAAAACTAACCATCACGGTGTCATTTTTAGATTTTCCGAAGTTTAAACAGTTTTTCTTGTCATCTTGCGGGTAAAGCGCTTCCCTCTACCCGACACGTAGGAACTGTTCGTTAGGCTGGATGTTGTTGCAGGTCGAGCGAGTTTTCCGGTGCACACTACGTCATCGCACAACCCGTGACAGAACCGTGTGGAAGTAAATAAACTCGTGTTTGTTGTGATTGTCGGAGAATGGATGACCAGGAAATGCAGGTGAAAGTAAAGCGAGGTAATTTGAAGGGGGGAAACATCGTCGTGCTTCTATTTGGCCGTATTTCTTATAAATAATATAAGTTTAGTTTGTTCTGGATTTATTTATGTATACAGTATTATTATTTAGCTAGCTAGCGCTAAAACCAGTGCCTTATTATTGGGGTTCTTCATAAATGAGCTGTGTGCGGTTTTAATATATGACATGTATGTGGTGTCATACAGACACACGGGTTCCTCACTGAAAAAAACGACCCCCCCCCCCCCCCCCCTTTTTTATTTTTTTCTGTGGCAGTGACGGATAAGTTCACGGAGAGCATGTACGTGCTGGCGAATGAACCGTCCATAGCGCTGTATCGCCTGCAGGAGCACGTGAGGAGGTCACTGCCTGAGCTGGTCCAGCATAAGGTAAGATGATGCTGACCAGCAATAACATTATGACCACCCGCCTAATATTAAGTAAAGCGTGTGTTCTGACACCTTTCTATTGGAAAAAGCGTTAACATTTCCCTCAGTTTGAGCTACAGTAGTTCTTCTATTGGGTCCGACTACATGGACCTTCCTTCACTCCACATGTGCATCAGTGAGCCCTGGTTGCCCATGACCCTGTCGCCAGTTCAACGGTTTTCTTCCTTGGATTACTTTTGGTAGGTCCTGACCGCTACCGACCGGGAGCATCCCACATGAGCTGCAGTTTTTTTGTCTAGCCAATTGTCTAGTCATTTACAATTTGGCCCTTTTCACAGTAGCTGCATTTTCAATATCGCCGTACAATGGCGGCTGAAAGTGGGTGGGATATATTAGGCAGCAAGTGAACCTTTTCCTGAAGTTGATTTGTTGGAAGCAGAAAAATGGGCAAGCATAAAGATTTTGTGAGTGAATTTGACAAGAGCCTAATTGTGACGGTTTGTGAGTTTTTCCTTGCCATCGTTGCCCTCCGCTTGCTCATCAGGGACTATTAAAAATGTATTTTGATTCATACATCTTTTTTATATTTCATACACATTTCCATAATTTTCTTTTGATTCTGTAAAGCTGCTTTGCAACAATCACTTTTGTTAAAAGCGCTATACAAATAAAATTGAATTCAATTGAATTGATGGCTAGAGCAACTCCAAAACTTGTCCTTGAAGGAAAACCAGTGAACTGGCAACAGGGTCATGACTGACCAGGGCTTACTGATGCACATGTGGAGTGAGTCTGTAAGCCCTGGTCAGTCATGGCCAGGGCTTACAGACTCACTCCACATGTGCATCAGTAAGCCCTGGTCAGTCATGACCCTGTTGCCAGGGCTTACTGATGCACATGTGGAGTGAGTCTGTAAGCCCTGGCAACAGGGTCATGACTGACCAGGGCTTACTGATGCACATGTGGAGTGAGTAAGCCCTGGTCAGTCATGACCAGGGCTTACTGATGCACATGTGCATCAGTAAGCCCTGGTCATGACTGACCTTACTGATGCACATGTGGAGTGAGTCTGGCTTGTGTAGTCTGATCCAATAGAACTGCTAGTGTAGATCAAATTGATGAAAAGTTTAATGCTGGTTGTGATAGAAAGGTGTCCGAACACAGTGCTTCACTGTTATGGTGGCAGTATTAGGCAGGTGGTCATAATGTTATGGCTGATTGGTGTATTTCTAGTTTAAACAAAAGTAATTCCCCTTGGGATTAACAAAGTTCTTTCAATCTCGAAACTTAAGTCTTGAAAGTGACTTATGAGCAGGGGCAGGTGGCATCAATAATCTACCAGGACAACGCTTCTTCTGTTTTTCAGAGATAAACAGACAACACCCAACACAGGATGTTATTCACATTAAATTATTATGCTGGTATCGAATGTCAGGGAGCGATCAACTCCACAAGTCTATACTGCAGGGTCGTTGGGGTGGGGGTGGGGGGGGGGGGGACTGGAGCATATCCCAGGAGACTTGGGGTATGACGCAGATGGGGTGCCAATGCATTGCAGGGCACACACACACACACACACACACACACACACACACACACACACACACACACACACACACACACACACATTAATTCACACAATACTGGCAATTTGGGAACTCCAGTTAACCTGATCTGCATGTCTTTGGACTGTGAGAGGAAACCCACCAAGCGTGGAGAGAAGTTGCACATACTCAGGCCAGAGGAGGGATTTAAACCTGGACCCTAGAGGTGCAAGGCGACAGTGATAACCACTAAGCCACCCTGCCACCCACATAAACTCCACAACTAGTAAAAAATAATCTGAATGGTATGAAGTCAGACTGTGACTGATTTATTTATAGCCCAGATAGTTATTTAGCTGAACCATTCCATACAGTACTGTGCAACTATCACAAAATGTCATGAAGTCACCCCTTATTCTTTCGTACTGTGCTTCCAAAGAGCCTCGCCTTCTTGTATTTATTTAATGTAGTCTTTAGGAATTGTTTTCCAGCCTCTCTGAAAAACCTGTTGGTTTTTGTTTTTGGCAAATTTTTGGCTTTAATTTTGTGTCCAGTCCCTGTACCTGACTAGTTTCAGAGGAATCTCTTTGTTTGTTAACCCACACAGTGACCTATGAATTAAAAAATCAAGCATAAAAAAAACAAACATCTCATTTAAGGCACGAACCAGTGAGAAACCGGTGCAGATGATGACAGATGATTAGTATACTTGTGATGCTCAATAGTGAGGAGTTGGAACAGATGAGAGAGGTTGTATCTTATTATATCTTTAGGTACTTTGCAGTCTGTCATTATAAAACATTTGTCCCCATGTCATTAATTTAATCTAATTAATTTAAAATGAAGAAATGTGGTTGTAACTGACGAAATTTGCACAGTACTGTATTTACAACTTTTTAGACCAGAGATTTTGCACCTATTCAAACAGAAGTTAGTGATTGTCCTGCACTTGCTATTGCTCTACAGCTCACATTGTCACTGCTGCTTATATGAGTTGATGGAGCAGATTTTGTCATCGCTGCTCTTTTAATCTTAATCACCAGGAAACTTTAGCAACCTGTGTAACCACTATTTTTGCTACATTACTACACAAAATACTATTAGTTTGATGGTATTTAACACTTTGTGTCACTTCATTCTCTACAGACAGACATGCAGAGCTGGGAAGAACAAAGTCAAGGAGCAATTTATACTGTTGAGTATGCCTGCAGGTAAAAGATTCATCAGATCGAGACAAAATAACCAGGTGAAAACAGCACATTATGTGGAATATAACTTGGCTATTTTTATTCACAGCGCAGTAAAAAGCATGGCCAACAGCAGTCTCTATTTTAAAAACATAGACGGATTGCTAAAGCAAGCCATCACAACAAAAGAACAGATCAGCAGTGCTCAAGGACGAAGGTACCGTATAATATGCGTTCTTGTGGCGTTTTTGAAAAATCAATTCACACAAACATGACCCAGACTAGACTTAAGTATTTGCTTCCTTTGCTTCGTCAAAGCATGCAAGACAGCTGTGTTTATTATTATTATTATTATTATTATTATTATTATTATTATGTGCCAACTTTTGTGGTGTGTACAATGATCAATCATTCTGTTAAAAATCATTTGAATTTAGTCTGCTTCTTATGTTTTGTTTTATTTTTTATTTCAATGCTTTATGGACCCTTTTGAGTTGCATAATTTTCTTTATTGACCAATGCATGCTGACTTAGTGTTGTGAACCCTGTACCTAATCACAGTGACCCTCCATCACACGACTCTACCACATCATCATGACAAATGGAAGGCCTTAAGCAAGGTTAGTGCTCCCTCCTAAGAAATCGTTTTTAATCTCATTAAATGGAAAGTAAGCCTCCAGTGTGATCCAGAGTTAAAGAACAGTGGTGAATAAATTTTGCTGTATCATCATTTGGACATACAAGCGAGTTTTAAGCTGTTATGATCTTTTTATATTTTTATTTTATTATTATGTATTCACTTATTACCAGATTCACAAAGTTCCCGAGCTAAAAGGAAGGGTGCCGTTTTGCCATGTTGCTAGGATTCTTTTTTTCATGGTTTTGCTCCATTCAGTTTCTGTGGCAGACGTTAAATTTTTGTAGGCAGACATTTTGAATTAGAGATCACTTTTACCATTGTTGTACACCGTATGAGTTACTGCTCTAGAATTTTACTCTAGAATACTGCTCTTGCTTTCTGTCAAGTCAAATTGATAATGTTTTGAGTTCATCAATATGTACCAAAATCTGTCATTGTGTATTTGACTTGGCCAACATTAGACAAGTATATACAGTTGCAGTGAGAACTTTACATGCATTCTCATGAACATGAATGTCATGGCAATATTGGGCAATACTATATATATATATACTGTGTGTGTGTGTGTGTGTGTGTGTGTGTGTGTGTGTATATATATATATATATATATATACATACACACACACGCACAGTGCCCTCCATAATTGGCACCCCTGGTTAAGATGTGTTAAAAGCCTTAAAATAAATTCAGTTTTTATTGCAGAAGCATATTGTCACACTGGAAATTGTGAGGAGGATGGTAAGATAAATAATAAATTCTGGGACCGTGTTCTGAGACCAAGATAAAGCTTTTTGGCAACAAACACTCTAAGTGGGTATGGCGGAACACAAAAGATGAGTATGCAGAAATGCACCTCATGCCCACTGTGAAGTATGGGAGAGGATCGGTGATGCTGTGAGGCTGTTTCTCTTCCAGAGGCCCTGGGAACCTTGTTAGGGTGCATGGCATCATGAATGCTTTGAAATACCAGCAAAAATACATTTTAAAGCAAAATCTGATGGCCTCTGCCCGAAAGCTGAAGATGGGTCTTTCAGCAAGATAATGACCCAAAACATGTGGCCAAATCTACACAGAAATGGTTCACCACACACAGAATCAAGCTCCTCCCATGGCCATCTCAAAATCTTAAAGGTAGCCTACTTTATCCATTCGAAAATGAGCTTTGATGGGTGTCCTGTTGGTACACTCAATTTTGTCCAAGTTGCAACTATCTAGCCGATGATTCCAGGTTATACTAAAGAACCCCTCAATGTTCCATCCTATTTGTGCTTTCTTGTGCTTTCTTAGACTTACAGTTCATGATAGCCCTGTGCCTTTGGTGTTTCCAGCTTTGTTTCTAGTCATCTTAAACAGTGTCCTCATAGCTAAAGGTGACAGTTTGCATTTTCGTCCAGACCTCAACAAATTGGATCCAAAAAAATGTTGTACAATCACTCTGCCTTAGAACGAACCATTTTTAAAAATTAATTGCAAGCCCAAAACTGTCATGCCATTCATGTTGATTTTATAAGTTCTGGCCTCATTTGCAATTAATATAAGTAAACAATTATTTCTCAGAATATTACTGAAAGTAATAAATCAGAAGGTGGTCAAGAGAAAAGGGGCTGAAGGATTTTACTAAAAAAAAAACACTTGTACAATTATACAAATAATTGTTCATAGTGAATCAATAGAAAGTGTCAGCAGAACCATAGTCACTAGTTAGAAAGATTTCACAGTTTCTACAAGAGACGCAAGATGCTCAGTGATAGCTCAGTGGTTAAGACATTGGAGTAGTGATTGGAAGATCATGACATTAAAGTCCATCACTGCCATTCTGCCACTGTTGGGCCCTTTGAGCTTAATGCTCAATTGTGTAAATAAGAGAAATGAAAGGCATCTTAAAAATTGAAAGGGCATCTTAAAAAATTCCTTCATAAGTATAAATGTGAATAAGGCTCCAGATTCCTACTTATATTAGTGTTGTTATATTTAGTCTTGCAAAACCCAAATCATTTTATTTAAATGCATGGGAATTTGTTCAGTTCAGTTCTTAAGAAGTAAAAACATGTATAGTCTAGATTATGAATTTCTCTTCTTGTCTACTTGCTGTCATTTGTATCCATTTTGGAAAGCACTGAGCTGTATTTTGTAGTGTTAAGTTTAGTATTATCAATATTTTACACAATAAAAGTAGTCTACAAAGCAATTTAAAATTCTTACCACAATGTAGTCTTTCAAGAAAATGTCCCAAGTAGCTAACAGTTATTTTTCTAAAGATTAGCACATTTTTAATCCAGTAACAATCGGTAGACCTTCTATGTGAATCATTGAATTATATACAATTTGTGGGTCCAGAAAAAGACAGTGCAGAGAGTTATCTACGCAAGTTTAAGCTCCCCATTGAACACTGGCTAAACAACGTAATTGTAGGATGAACCTGTAGTGTTTTTATACTAGGTCTCTATTGTTAGTGCTCGGATAGAACTGCTTATAACATCTAGCGTGTCACGGCAGGCAGTAACTTCAGGCACTGTGGTGAAGTGTACAGTGGTAAGTCTGTAACAAAAATAATAAAAGGAACTGTAGCATTTAAAAGCCTCTCCGTATTGCCACTCACACTAACGTCGAGTCTTTGCCCGTGGCTTTGCGAGTCAGCACAGTTCTCATTTCGTGGTTGACGCTGTTCCAAGGCTTTGTTTGTGTCTGGAGCAGGTTGGATTCACTAGACAGGGTCCTGTGCATGCGTCCACTCCCACCACAAGCCTCTCTTTCACTGGAGTACTGTTTGGGCTGTGTATAGGAAAACAGGTGGTTCATGCGGTCTTCACTGCGTTGTCTCGTGGTCTTGTCTCTGAGGCTAAGCTCTGATGCTACTGTGCAGATGCCAGTGCTGCTCTCTGGGTCGTTCAGGTACACGGTATTAATGTGTTGGTTGTGAAAGTGTTTGGACGTACAAGTGGCCCGGACCAGAGCATGAATGACTAAAATTAGCAGCACTAGTACACCCGAAGAGAGCACACACACGCTGGCTATTCCTGTCTCGATCTCAAAGACCAGCAGCATGTAAATGGACAGGGCTGAAAATTTACAGAGGAAATATGGTAAACAGACCAAACAAGAACACTTTGCACAGATCCTATGTACTTATGTGTGTTTGACTGCTAATATGTTGATTTGGTTTTGTTTATTTGGTTTCTGCAGGAAAAGGACTGTGGATCCTGGAATAACGAGAGACACTTGCGAGAAGCAGAGTTCTGGTATATGAAGTACAGTTAGGAGTCTGTTGAATGGACTCCATTTCAAAAGTGAACCTCGCTTCGTCTGAATGTGACGGCCTTTTGAATTGCGACTCTGGCAACTCGACAGAGCTTTATGAGGAGTGAATGCTCTGCCAGGTTCTCCATTACAGTGCTTCGTCCAGTGTGTGAAGGAAAGGATTGTTCTAAGTCGCATGTAAATATATTCAAGTTGCTTTATATTGTACTGTACAGTGCCATTGCATTAGAATGGGTTATTTTTAAACTTCATATGTTGCCTAAATGCACTTTTTAAAACTAATTTAACTGTTGTCTGTAGTATGTATGTATTTTAAGCATTAAAATATGACCACATTATGGTTTTCAGACTTGAAAATATTATTGTTGCCGAGCTTTAACTTTAGAACTGGTGCCACTTACCACCCAGGTAAAAAGAAATTCCAACGCAAAACAGGCCGATCGCGACATGCCGAATGACCCTGCTGTCTGACAGGAACCATTCAGCCCTGATGAAGGAAAAAAAAAACATTCACATTATATGATGCAAAAGTTTTAAATGCGGTTGATTTATAAATGATTTATAAATTTGATTAGCTCTATTAAACAATTGTACAATTTGAAAGAAACGATGGAAATAAAAAATCCCGACACAAAACAGATTTTAACCATTGAGTTACTTGCTAATTAAACTTTTGTGAAAGATACATTTCTCAATCGAGCTATTTGAACCTGGCTATTCTGTCAGTAATAGAACTACTTTATATAGCGTGATGCCACAAATGATGCGCCTGTGTATCTTTAACATAATTCATATATTACCTGGCAAAGTGGTGTATTTTTAAATAGCTTTAAAATACACTGAAGCTCCCTCAATTCCACATATATATCTAATATAATTCAATAATTCAAGGTATAAAGATAGATCTTGAAGCCTCAAAAGGTGTGTGCCTTTCTACCGTTCCAGCGACAAGAAAGATTACAGTATGCCTTTTGAAGGGATAGATGGATAGATAGATAGATAGATAGATAGATAGTGTTTTACTGTAATTGTTAAGTTTATACCTATTCTTGTTCTTGCACACACAGTCGCTGCACGGCAGGATATCATATCTGCATGTAACATAATTTCTCGTACATAAAAAAAAAGACCAGCGTTCTTGCATGTTCACTGTACAAACATGATCCGAAGTGAGAGGCCAGTCATTTGAGCATTTGCCATAATGCATTCTTTTACATACAAATCCATCCTCTGTGTCTGTGTTTAAGACAGTAGATCCGAGCCCTTGTGCCTTTAGGTGTAAATAGTTGCCACAGCGGGGTTTCCATGGTGCAGGGTTTAATCCTGCAGTGGAATTTCTCACTGGGGTTTGTTAACTTTGTATGAGACTTTATGCCGTTGTTGTCCGAAACAAAATCATTTATTTGAAATGAACAAAATTATAAACGTAGTGAAGCGCGCACGAAATCTCCGCGTGTGTGTGTGTGTGTGTACCTGTGTGTGTGTTCTCTCCCTGTTTCGGTGGTAAAGTGCGCGTGCAGGAGGCAGATGATGGCCGAGCAGGAGCTGAGAGTGAGAGAGAGCGCAGACAGCACGGCGCACAGCGGCTTTAACACGGCCCACGCTGCCCCCGATCCAGACTCCTTCGCCCCGGAGTTCAGCTGGAAGATCAAACTCACCGACATCAGCGACATGATCGCCGATAAAACCCCCAGCAGCGCCAGGACGAGGAGAGCCCGCTGGCTGTAGCGCATCGCCCCGAGTCCTAACCCGAATGCTGAACGACTAAAATGGAGCGCAAGTCACTGAGTTCTTCAGAGCAGCTTCCTCGCCGCTGTTCGGGAATATGCGCTCTCTCTCTCCCTCTCTCTCTCTCGCACTAGCGCTCACACTGAGTGTGCGATGTCCCCTTCAGAATAATCAAATCAAGAATTCCCTGAAACAACGAACTTTCGCATTCCCACCGCAGACAGCGCAGCTAATCACTGGCTCTAAACAACAACAACAACAACAACAACAACAACAATCACCGCTCCTTAAACTCTCACTACTGCACCGAAACACACCGACTGTTTAGGCTGCCAAGTGTAGTTTCGGATCAACACGGCATTCACAAGCGGGATTGTTACCCCAGCAGGTGCAACCTAAAGTGCCCCCCTTGAGACCCTCTCGAGCCAGGCCGAGAATAAGAAGTCAACTCAGGCTGTGGTTGAGTGCTGTAAACTGTAAGCTACTCATTTTCCTTCTTGGAAATGCGACTCAGTACTCACACTAAGTCGTAGTCTATGTTTCGACGTAGTGGATGTTGTTAAAAAATAAAAAATAATAATAATAATAACAAAGTGATTTTGTTTAAAAATTAAATTAAAAAATTGCATTGTTAATCTTTTATCATAAATTTATATATATATATATATATATATATATATATATATATATATATATATTTTTTTTTTTTACTTTTCAAGATAAAATGTTTATTTTGTAATTAATTGAATGTAATTTATTTTGTCCTAATTCTGTAAGAAGAGGGAAAGAGTTACCGTGCACAGAACGTTTTGACCACAAAGCGTACAGAATAAATAATCACTTTGCGTCATGACTTTGACGGAACTTTTGACACAATTACGACACTGCACTGACATTCGATTTTTATAAAGCAACATTTACAAGTGTGACATTTGTGATTCTGGGCGTTACAGGTTTATAAGTAGCTGGCCATTTTCTGTGTGTGTGTGACATTTGGTATATATATATTTTTTTATTATAAATGATCCGTTATATGACCAACGGTTTGTAGGCATCTGTCCATCTTACGTTTAAATCCGTACGTGTTTGGACATTGACACACTTTTCATCATTGATCTCCGCTCAGATTGTACCTACTGCGCAACGGTGCAAAAAGTTGGAATTGTCATCGGCACCCGTGCGCACTGCCCACTCCATGTGTAAAAGATGATGCTGTGTGCTTCGGAACATGAGCCTTTCCATTCCTTCTCTCTACAGTTTACTTATTCAATTCAATTCAGTTCAATTTTATTTCTATAGCGCTTTTAACAATGGTCCTTGTCTCAAAGCAGCTTCACAGAAATGAAAAGAAAATGAAAAGAAGACTTGTGGAAATGTATATATGTGTAAGAAAAATGTGTCTAGATAATGAGATTGTCCCTGATGAGCAAGCCAAGGGTGACGGCGACAGTGGCAAGGAAAAACTCCCTGAGATGGCAATAGGAAGAAACCTTGAGAGGAACCAGACTCAACAGGGAACCCATCCTCATCTGGGTGATGACAGATAACAGAAATTGTAGAACATCATGTGTGTTATGCAGATGAAAGTTCGATATAACAGAAGTTATTTAAATTAACACAAAGTCCAGTTCAGCTCAGGGATGAGTCAGCAGGTGCAGAGGGCAGATGAGGGTCTGGATCACTGGGAGCTCAGGAGCAGCATGTGTATCATCCAATCATTATTAGTTCAAGTTAATCTTGTATCAGACATGTGGATTCTTTTTTTTTTTTTTTTTTTTAGAGGAAGATTTTCTTGTTTGTTTTTTCTTCTTCCTTTTTGCAAAGTCTAATCTGGGATTTTTTTTTTCTTCTGTTTTTCAGTGATACGAATGATTTGCATCTTGAGGTTAACCTTCCCTCTTGGTGAATTTACATTCATCAAGATGCCTGCTGATTGTAGTCTTTAGCAATGATTTTTTTTTTACCTACCTCCTCCAGAGTGTCTTTGACTTGGTTAGATGTGTTGAAGATTTTTTTTTCTTCATGAAGGAAAGAATGCTGTGATCATCCACTTTAGTTGTCTTCTGTGTCTTCTGTTGTTGCTTACCAGTTTCCCAGTGCATTCTTTCTTTTTAAGAATTTGTCAAATTGTCAATTTAGTTACTCCTAACGTTCCTGTTATTTCACTGATACATCTGTTTTTCTTTCCTCTTATTTGCTAGCATTGGTATCTCTTTGGACTGCATATTGGGAGCTCCCATGAACTGCTACTTAATGCAAAAGCAATGCCAGACCTTTCATCTCCTAAATATCTCATGAATAAGTAAATAACAGACCACAGCTGGCTATTCAACTTTAGGACCATTGACCAATTACATTTGCTCCTGGGAAAATGGAGGAACTTGGAGAAGAAAAAAAATGGCTGTAATTCCTAAATGGTTAACGGTTTCGTCCCAAATCCATTGTGGTGGTGTACAGAAGCAAATTTCAAATTTGAAAATCTAATCACCACCCAAATACTTATAGACATGACGTATTGTATGCGCTATTAGAATGGCAAATTTCAAATTTAACCATGCTTTACGATAAATGTAACTCTGCTTTTTTAATGTCATAAATAGGGTAGTGGTTCAAGGTTCACTAGAAAATAATGAAGCTGTTCCACTCCACCGTGTTGGACCATGTCTTTGTGGAGCTTGCACTGTGCGGAGGAGCATTGTAATACTGAAACAGGTTTAGCATACAAAAACATCCTACACAACTATGCGTTTCCAACTATGATGAAGAACTGCTTATGGATGTGATGATTAGGTATCACCAAACCTTTGGCCATGTAGTGTACTTTTTATGAAATTTTTTTGAGTTGTATCACAACTGATCATAACTGATTAATAATAATAATAATAATAAGATCCATTTTGGTTGCTGTTTTTATGTAATAATATGTAATAATAATAATTTATATGCAAGTCAAATATAAGAACATTAATAAGAATCCTTTTTGATCTTATATATTGTGAAGGATGTAAGTGGACACACAAGTGTCATGAAAGAGTCAACTCGAGTCAAGTGTCCATCTGAATGCTGCAGAAGAAAGATATATTGCATTCTTTCTTCCTTTTTTTATGCTTGAACTTTACACCAAAGCAATTCTGCATATGCATATCTGTTTATAATATAAACATATAACTATATACAAATGTATGTCTCTAAAATAAGTTAGCTCCTGTCACATTGTAGCAAGTTTAAACAGCTGTTCTCTCACCAGGCATTTTTCCATCTGGAGGAATGATAATGCAAACTATACTTGTATGCCAATATTTACCCTTACATTACAATGCACATATTCCACTGAATCTGTATTGTATTCCTACTATAGGTTATTTAATATAATGAAAAGTCTTGGTTACGTTAACAACAACCACTGAGGGGGAAAATGCATATGACATAGATTTTTGCTTATGTTACAGAGCATTTTTAAATAATACACATACAAAACCCTAAATTATGCTTCTGGATATGCTGCTTACAATTATGTGATTAATAAATGCACATTGCATACAAGTATGCTCTAAGGAGGTACGTTTTTCCTGTATGTTGTGAGACAAGCACTGTATGCAAGCCAAGTCAACATTATTTCTGACAAACTTACTTTGCAAAACCAGTCAGCAAGTGGTTTTTAAGGCTTCGATCTTGATGGTGAGAGTTTGCACACTACCTTTGCGCTTTTCGGAGTAAGACAAGCCTGATACTAAAAAAAAATATACACAACGAAGAATCGCTTGAACATATGCATACTGGCCAGAGAAGCTATTTCTGAATTCAACAGGCCCACCACATGCTCAAAAACATCAAAGCCACTGATGTTGTCAAAAGCAGAAGTGAGAAGTTTCAGGAAAACAAAAAAAAGTGTATTTTCCAAAGGTTCCCTCATTCAGTGTGAGGCCTAGTATAACTGTAATTTCTTTGTGTAGTGTCAAACAAATGGGTTTAAAGTCAACACATTCTAGGCCATGTAAATTTTACGTGAATCAATCTTAGTGCAATGCTGTCTTGTTTTCTCTTTCACCCATATAGATTTTTTCCCCTTCATAAAGCCATTTACAGGTAAGGATCCTCTAGTGACGATTCTCTACTGGACTGAAGGGAATCCAGATGTGTGCAGCACGGGCCTGTTGCTCTGGGATTTTTAGCAGGAGGTTGCTTCTTCTTGCATCAGATGACATGTAACCCCCATTTCCCCAGAGAGAACCCTCATCATGCTTGTAAGCGAGAATGAGTAAAGCTTAATGTGCAATATCCCTGTCACGTTTTCTATGAAATATTCAAACATGGACATCATTTTTTTTTTTACTATTTCAATTATATTTGATTAAATATGTTCATAGGCCAGTCACACTTCACTTTCAGTTTTCACTTGTATAATTTTAGTTGAATGTAAAACATGAGGACAAATTAATTAAGCAACCACTCATCATTTTTCTGTGTGTGTAAGTGTGTGTCCTAATGACATTTATATTCACAATGTGGATTTCTATGCCCTATTTTCAGTTCCTGTCATGTCAAATTTTTGTCTACAGTATCCTTTCAGTGAATAGAATCCATGTGTGTCTAAACTTAGGTACTCAGGTGTCCTCTTGTTTGCTTGATCTTCTCAGTCCCAGTTCTACTATACTAATGGTTTGTTTTCCTCATGTAGATAGTACATGATATATATTACCAAATTTAAATCAGCTTGCAAGTGTGTGCAAAAATACAATTTAATAACAAAATCAGAAATGCATATTAAATCATTTAGAATAAGCAACAAGGGATGTTTACTATTTCTTATCTAACATAAATGTATTTGCAAAAATGATTTAGGAAAAGAGGCTAAACGTTATACAACTCTTTAAGCGCGTAACAGCTTCTGTGTGTCTTCTGAGACAAAAGAGTGCATGAGAGAGAAATGAAGTGGCGCCTGAGTGAAGTCTGCTGCAACCAATGGTGTGGTCAGTGGGTGGAGTTATGCTAATGACTTTTCAAAGCAGATGCTAGTGTATGAACAGCTGGAGGATGATGTGTATGTAGTCAAGCATCGCACAGACTCAGAGCTGCTGTTTGTCCTGTACTCTTCATCTCAGCATCAGGTGAGTGAGATGTTAATATTCATTTAAGGTTGTTTTTTTTTAGTTTTCTATTATTACATATTTGCTGAGTTGCAGCAGGGGCAGCAAATGACCTTGGCTGCTGTCTTTATAGGTAGTCTTTCTAGGCAAACTAATTCTTTCCAAATTAAATTCATCTTAATCAATATGTCTTAAGTAGTATGCATAACCAAACCCATAGCCAAACTGCATGTAATACTCGAAAAGTTCCCTCCAAATGGATGAAGCCTACAATTTTGTCGACATGCTAAGTTACTTATTTTAGAGCCATGACTGTGAAAGGAATGTTGGCACCTTCAAGTTTGGAAAACATATTGAGTCAGGGTTTATTTCCTTTTTTTATGTATTTTTAATGCAGACTTTCTGTCCGCCAGTTAGAGACTTGCTAATGGTGTAACCATAGGACTGATCAGTAGATCAAATAAGCCACCAATTGTAAGTATAATTGCTGGTAAAACTGTGAAAGTGAGGTTATAAAACATTCCATGTAGAAGGCAGAGGAGGTGTAATTTTTACTATATTAACTGTAAATATTCTTTTGCTGGTGCACATGGGTCATATATAAATGTAGGAAAAGAGCATGTGACAAATAATATAATAAGTAATTTCCTCTTCCACTTAGTTTTATTAAGGCTTTGTAGAATGCTGATGGGAAATAATGCAAAATTATACTTTATATGCACATCGGTTTATCATTTAGAGATGGTATCAATTGTATAAATTGCCGCAGACCGTAGCTACTTGTACAAATTGTCTTAGTTCTTGTTCTATTACTAACTATTATAAATAGCAGTGCTGATATTATTCTTCCAAAATATAAAATGTATTATCAGTTTATCAGAGTTTATCGTATTCTCTAAGATGGAACTTGTGGTGGAATCACAGTGTAAACCCCAAACTATAATGGGCAATAATATGTGGACATCTGCCCATCAAACCTGAACATACCCACTTCAAAACCATGGGCATTAACACAGAGTTGGGTCCCCCTTGCAGTCATAAGAGTGTGCAGTCTTCTAAGAAGGCTTTCCACTTGTTATTTCGAACATGGCCATGGGGATTTGTCCATTCAGCCACAAGAGCATTGATAATGTTGGGTGAGGAGGCCTGGGGTGTGGAGTTCTAGTTCATCTCAAAGCGTTAAATGAGGTTGAGGCTAGCGCTTCAACCACTTAAATTCATACACTCCAATCCTGGCAAACAACTTTTGCATTGTCATGCTGGAACAGGTTTGTAACCCACGATTCAAGTGAAAGGGTTCTTAATGCTACGACCTACAAAGATATTCTAGACCTTTGCATGCTTACAACTTTGCGGCAACAGGTTGTGGAAGAACCACATGAATTTTTTTATAGAATTGTGAGAGTGAGTAATGTCAATTTAGAACACACTGACAGTTCCTGGATGTTTACAGGACAGACATGTAGAAATAACCATTATGCTTGCTGCACAAAGAACATAAAACTCATTAAAGAAACAGGTACTAGTCAAAATGGGGCCACCTTAGGTATGAGGTAAAGACATGTTCTGTTTTTTCTTACCACACCAAGCGTTAATGCATGTTTGCTAATAAAAATAAATTAATAAATGTTTTGTGCTTCATGGTCCGTATGAGATCTTCACTCATTCTCCTATTTGTCTCAGTCATATCTCTGCGCCAGCGTTGTGGATGTATGTATTTCATATGCAAATGGGAGTCTAGGTTGCTATTTCGGGCAAAGCTTAGTTTCTTATCTCATCTGTGTCTCTGAGGAGTTGAACATTTGATACCTGAAATTAGCTTTCTGTCTGCTGATTTCAAATGACAAACACAAATTACTTAAAATGAATATTTCTTTTATGCTAGTAAAGTATTATTTAAAAAAAAACACACACACACACACAGCTAAAGTGATCAATTTATATCCGTTTACTTATACTCTTATGTCCATCAGGTGTTTTTTTTTTTGTTTTTTGTTTTTTTTTACAAAAAAAGCATACAAAAATATTATTCTGGACTAAACTTTGATGGCATAGTCAATAATTTTTCCTCTTTATGTAAAATGCCTTCTCCAGGATTTGACTTTATCAGCTGCGGAAGAGGCCATGATGAAACATTTTCTGTTTTTTTGTTAGTACTAAGACAGTGTAATCCCTATGACGGTTGTAGTAATTAGTCTCCTCGGGCTCCTGTGGGAGAGAAATGCTGTGGTGTTGAAGCTCCTCTATGGTTGCGCATCTTCTTTTCCACTGTTTGACTTCTGGGAAGTCTTCAGAGGAAGCAGCACTGCTAAAGGCTACAAAGAGAAGGCGAGCATAAAGGTGCAAGTGTCGAGTAACTGGGTGATCAAACAATAAATATAGTCTTAGAGCTGTGGGGAGATTGTTGTTCATACTTCTGCATTGGTGCTTACATGGTTTTCATTAAAGTAAGTCTTTCAAAGGTGTTACAGAAGTTTGCATTAAAAAAAAAGACGTAAACCAACTCGCGCAAATTCTGTCAAAAACATGGCAGTTTAATTGAAATGGACATTTAGCATGTTGATATATATGTAAGGACTCTTAGGATATTTAAGGGTTCTTCGATTCCTAACAGGGGTTTGTTCTGGAACTGTCTCTCACAGATAAACCGTTAAGTGAGGAACAAGCAAAAGAACTGAAATAAGCGTACCTGAAGTGTTAAAAAATACAAAAATTCAAATATCAACATTCTACATTATTATGTTGTAGTACTGGGATTTTGAAACAGAATTTTACATTTAGAATGTCAACATTTAAAAATGTTAATGCATTAGTTTCTGAATTCAAAAAAGCAAAATTAAAAAAAAAATTAAAAAAAAAAAAAAAAATATATATATATATATATATATATATATATATATATATATATATATATATATATTTCTTAAAATAGTTATATAGTAGGAGTTAGTAGGAAAGTATTTTACTTGACTCAAAAGTTGGGTCAAAGTCTGAATACTGAGCTGCACTTGCACCGATGTATAGCTCTGATTATGAATGTACCCTTTTGCTGATGCATTAGCAAATTTGAGGAACTAGGATTTAAAGCGACAGATGTGGAGGTTTGTGATAAAGATCTCTTGTCAGAAAGACCACTTCCCTGCATTTCTATTCATATCTGTACATGCTAACTGTCCGGTGTGAACATGCAGTCACCTGTGAAATGAATAGGCGCCAACATTTGTGCTTTACACAGCGTAGGCCAGCATCTGCTTTATAAGGTAAGAATGGCACAAAATATGGATTCCTCTGGATTCCTCAAACTCCTGGGTGCCAGGACGGAAGCGGGCATTGCTGGGTCATGGGAACCGCAGCACTGTATCCGCTCACCATTGAGTTGGAAATACCCAAAATAGCTGAGGTCAAACATGTTTAATATGAGAGGCCGGAGGGAAGAAGGGATGGATGGCTCAGAGAGTTTTTGCATTAGAAGATAGATTCTTTCGACTGCATAGCAGCCTCTATGCAGAGGGAAACAAGACAATTAATAATGCAAACATAAAAAAAGGGCCTAGCATGGATTTTGTAAGGATGTTTCTTATTCTCATTATGGGCTGAAGAGTCCAGGTTTTTTAGTATGAGTTAAGGTTGAATATATTGATTTTGGAAATATGTAGTCAGGCATAAACAACTCATACATATGAATGGATGATTTTTTCAAAAAGATCTTTGGATGGTTAATTTTTTTTAAAATGACCAACCTTGAACTTTTTCTTTCTTTAACAGAGAAACCATCTGCAGTGTGATGTATTATTGTTAAACATACATTCAATAACCATCTTGGTCAGGGTTGTGGCGGATCCGGAGTGTATGCCAAGCGTGCAACTGGATGGAATGTATCTATATCATAAGACATCATGCATGTAGCAATTCCAAAAATTGCTAGGAGAAAACACACAATCACGCCATATCCCACCCAGGTAGTGACTGAGCAAACTGAACCGGGAATCCTAGAGCTGTAAGGCAGCAACAACGTCCAGCCGTACCACCTTACGGCAATAATAAATTCATCATTTTCATCTTCTATAATCGCTTATCATGTACAGGGTCGTGGAGGCCTGGAACGTATCCCAGAAGACTTTGGGCATGAGCTGGGGTACACCCTGCACTGGGCACACATACAAACAATAAATTATTAAAGATTTTTTAATTGTTAAATATTTTCTATATCATTCAGCATTGGGCTTCATCTTCTGGAACTTTCATCACGATTTTATGTAGAACTTTACAATTAAGGGTTTTCTATCGCTTTAATCTTTTCATGTAGATTAACTGTACATACAATTTCTTTCTGTATTATGGAATTTTCTCCCTCTCTCTCTCTCTCTCTCTCTCTCTCCATATCTGTCTTTTTTTGGCTGCAGTTCCTCAGCGCACAAACTTTTACCCGTTTGCAGTTTGCTCATGGGAGAACAGGGGGTGGACATGAACTAAACCAGCACCGAGACGTGCTGCTGTTATTTTAATGGTGGCGCACCCTTGCTTGTCGCACTCCTTTAAATGGAGATGGCATATATTTAACCCATGCCCAGTGGAAATGCAAACACGCACACTGGGATTGTTCAGACTTTGGGGGCGGTAGTCTGTACTAACTTTAGCCTTTTCCGCCTCAGGGGTGTACATACACACCCACCTGTCCAAGGCAAGGAGGCAGTGGGACCAGTTGCATCAGGACCAAACACCAATTCCCAACTTACAAAACGTACAAACAATACTTTGTGCCTGTGTGGACCGAATAATATTGTACTTTCTATGTTTGTTAAAAAAAGATTGTGTTATTGTGTAATAATGATCAATTAGAGATTTTTAATAACCTGCTTGGAAAAGACAAAATCTAAGCAAAACCATGATATTTTTACAGAACGATTCCTTGTATAAAAGAACATCATGGGGCGAAAGAAAATACAGATCTCACGGATTCTTGACCAGCGAAACCGTCAGGTACGATTGTATTACTGATTATCATGGTTAATGATGGTTAATGATTATCATTAGTTTTTTCACTGAGAACACAGACATAAAATATAACATATAGTCCGAGGCAAAAGTTTACATGCAAATGTTATACATATATATTGTTTTACTTTTAATATTTTCAACACATACTTATGATAATGATGGAACACCTGTTGTGATCGCACCTCTCGTTTCTATGATGGCTTGAAACCAGATCAAATGAATGATTTTGTGATGTAACTTTCGGGAAAATTTTGACTTTTCACTTAAACCTGTTGGTAGAGCCGAGAGGTTCTTCTCAGCAGCAGTTTTACTGTTAGTCGGCCAGCTTTAAAACGTCAAGTCTTGTGAACCCCCTTTCTGTGGTTTCTCTAGGTGACATTCACCAAGCGTAAGTTTGGCCTGATGAAAAAAGCATATGAGCTGAGTGTGCTGTGTGACTGCGAAATTGCTCTCATCATCTTCAACAGCACCAATCGTCTCTTCCAGTACGCTAGCACTGACATGGACAAAGTGCTGCTTAAGTACACTGAGTACAGCGAGCCTCACGAGAGCCGAACTAACACCGATATACTGGAGGTACACACCCACACACACACACACCCACACCCACACACACACACCCACACACACACACACACCCACACACACACACACACACACACACACACACACACACACACACACACACACACACACACACACACACACACACACACACACACACACACACACACACACACACACACACACACACAGCCTGTCATCAACTTTCCCCATATAAATAAATACCCAATAATATCTTTAGCTGGAAACTGAAAGAACAAAATTGTTCTTGTGTAGCCTGTAAGTATTATCATAAAGCATATGGAAGGTAATGTGTACATTTCAAACTAGGACACAGTTATGAAAGTAAAAACTACCTTTATTTCTCTATATAATCCCCTGCTACAATAATTCACTACTCCCTGCGTTTCACTGGATACCATCAAGGTATAAAGATTTCCTACTTAATTTCCTACTACACTGGCCTCCCAGGAGATCCTCTAATGGCCCAAATATGTAGAAATTGCTCGGCTCAAGGTCAATGGCAATATCTCCCAGCCAAGTTTGTGTAATGTGCAAGAGGTGTTCCTGAATGATTGTGTGTATAGTTTCCACAGAGAGATGCGTCTCTTCTGCAAGTTTTCTGTCGATTTTTAGGGATCCACTCGCCAAACGTTCACTGGAACAACTGTAGCGGGCTCTGAGCCACCTCAACCCGAACAACACGTACAGCCTTATTTAAAACATTTATACCACTATTCAAATGTTTTACTGCGGCTAAGAGTCTGATCACCGTACTGTACCGTATTGAAGTCTTCCGTAAATGTCAATTGTTCAAAATATCGAAATAAATATCAATGGTTCAAAATGTCTTCAGTTCAAAATATCATTGGTGCCTCGCATGCAAAAGATCAGGGTGTCACACAAGCAATGTTTTATTGACGGTCTGCTGTTAAAGGAAAATAGTCAATCATAAAGTTAAGCATCTTTACTATAACAACACATATGTTTTATTCCACTTGTCTCTCAGCAATTTGGCAGCATTAACAATTACTGAACGTAATTAAACAATTCATGTCAAACTCTTTCATGTTTGTTGTTATGTTTAATGTTGTGGAGTTTCTGTGAAACAAGTTAGTTCCTGTTATCACTTATGATACAGCAGCTATAAATAGTCGTTCCCTGACTAGCATCTTTTTCCGACGTCAAAGGCAACTTCACAATGTCCACGATTATACATTTTATAATCCGTTTATGTGTAGTGGCCCTCATAAAAGTTCCCATGTTAGTCATTATTAAAAACATCAACATAGAGCTTCTATTAGAGCTGCTGTTATGGAAAAAGTTCTAATTAAGGATTTGCATACAGCAGCGTGGGTAAATCTAGTCACTAATGAGTTAGCTGTACATCTATGAGACTTACAAATAATTATGAAAACTCTATTTGACAGTTTGCCAGGATGTGCTATCTAATTTATAATTATCACTATCACACATTACACGGATCAGCAGCTGTATGTGAATTATAGTTTTACTTTTAATAGTAGCCGCGTCTGTCGTTCAATTATTCACCTTCAGTAGTATGCAAATCCAATCCCACGGATGCACAAGACAAACCACTTGATCATGAGAGACAAGCAGATACACACATGGCAGCTATATCTGTGCCAAGGCAGTGAATGAATGTACAGCACTATATTAAGATTTTAAATTATTGAAAAAAATTAAATAGTAAAAAAAAAAAAAAAAACACAGCATTGAGACACTCATTGTACTTTATTTGAAACAATTTCTTTCTGTCTTGTGTTTGCTGATGGCTTAAGACCTTACGGAGAAAAGGGCTGGGCCTGGATGGAACTGAGCTGGATCATGAGGACAGCATGCAGACAGGCCAGGAGAAATATTTGCTGAATGAGGGCATGGATCTCTCAATTTCCAGGCAACGTTACTATGTCAGTATGCACAACAACAACAACAAAAAAAAATTCAAAATGTTAAAAATAACAGGTTTGCTTGTCTCGTTATATAGAATTGTTTATGTTCCTATAAACCACAAATACAATTTTTATTCCATAATGTATTCCATGCCCTGACATACAGTATGTCAGAATATATTGCCTATACTGTTTGTTTACCAATATTTACAGCCATATTGCTTATTTAAAAAAAAAAAAGTCTCGGTGCATCCTTTTTTGAACACCTATAAAGCATCAAAGCCCATATTATTGTTTTGTCAAATTTGCTCACAGAGTACAGCAATCATTATATCTCATATTCTTATTATCTTATATTGTATTCTCTGGATCGTAAGCTGGTGTTAAGCTCTGTTCTTTTCTTCGCAGCCTCCCTCTATACTTCCTTCAGAGTCTCAGATGCTGATGGGTGTTGGCTGTGAGAACGGTTACCCAACAAACACGAATCTGGTAGCAAATAGATCATCATCCTTCAAACCCCTGAGCTCCAGGCCTGGTTCAGCTGGTCCTACTGGAACCAACACTCACTCCTCACTCATGGGCACACATTCAGGTTAGGACAAAACTTTATTTTTTTTTTATTTATATATGTACCTCTTATAAGTGCAATATCAGTTCCGAAACTGCGAGCACTGGGGTAAAACTGTATAAATATAATGTGGATTGATGTTTGGTGCTGTCTCTGCAATCCGTCCTGATGGCCTCTGTCAAAAGGTTTATCACTGCTTGTATTGTGTTTTATTTGTGTTTTTGCGCACATGCTAATTATAACCAGATATGCTGTGTGTCAACCGGCAAGGCAGGTAAATGCTTGTTGCCCCGGGCCAGTAGGGGGCTCCCAAGGACTGACAAACTTATTTATTATTGAATGGTAATGAATGCTGGCTGTTGAGGCCCCCTCCCTGCAATTTTTTATTTTTTTGCCTAAGCCTCCAACATCTGATTATAACTGTCTATAAACCGTACCTGACTTCTGACTCACTTTCATATACACTATGTATACATTAATGAAGTATTATGGCTTATAACCTCTGATATTTTTTGCACTTTTCACACAGGAAATACAGCTATGAAACAGCCCCTACACTCATGCGCACACACACACACACACACACACACTCATGAAATCACATGTGAAACAGTAGTTGTAGGCAGAGGCTGTGGTTTTTATGCAGAATTTTGCACCTGCTGGACATCTTGAAACAGCCTCCTCATAAAACCCCTCCACTGCTATTAGTAGTAAAGAACATGCATCCACAGAGTAAACCACAAGGTCAGAGTCCACTTCTCAGTGTTCGCTGCGATGCTATGTTTGGAAGCTGGTGGCACAGACTTCAGTTTAACCCATACGATAGTAAACCTGTAGACCGAGAACTAGATGTGGGGCTACATATTTAAACGTGGTTTTCTTGAATCTGAGAATCTGTAGAGCTGCTTGAATGTGTCTAGGGTGCACTTGACACTTCTTGCTGCTACCACCACATATACAGATGTGACTGAACGAAAAAGGTCAGCTGTTACAATGACTTCTCCTTTCAGGCAAGAGAGAGTGTGAGAGGTTGAGATGGTGGGTGGATAGGGGTGAAAAAGAAATTCGCCCACATCTTGTTTTCACTTCCCATATGTCTGCGCGTGGGCGAAGGCTTCGGCTACTCGATGTTTTCCCATGGCAACCTGAGCCGAGCGCTGGATATGAAGACTCCGCCTCCACTGAGCTTGACCAATGATGGGCGGCGTGGAGAGATTCACCCAGGACTGGGTGTCGCTCGTGGCAATCTGACCAATGCGGTAAGAGATTCTTCTAGAGAAGTCACTCATGTAAAACATTACAAATCTTTATTTTTTGAGTGTGTGTGTGTGTGTGTGTGTGTGTGTGTGTGAGCTTTTCTAATCCTGTCTTGTAGTGATCTATTCCTATTTATACCATAATGCTGTTGAATTCTTGAAGTAAAAGCTCTTTTACGTGGTTGGACATAATCTAAGCCTTACCATAAAGACACAGCTTTCACTATTACAAGCATATTAAGTTCAGCCACATATACATTACCCCACAGTGAAATTCTTTATTCTTCGCATTTCCCAGCTTTATGATAATAGACAGGGGTCAGAGCGGAAGGTCAGCCATTTTATGTTGCCCCTGGAGCAGACAGGGTTAGGGGCCCTTGCTCAAGGGCCCAACAGCAGCAACATAGCAGAGTTGGGGCTCGAACCACCAACCTTCTGAACAGTAACTCAGAGTCTTAACACAATGAGCCACCACCCCCTTGAAAAAAGATGCCCGAGAGGGAATGACCGCTTACAGCTCCGAGAACATAAGTGTAAAAGCGGATTAACTTGTCTTGTGAATGATTCATAACATTAAATGATCACTTTTAAGTAAAAGATTGTTTTATATTATTATATTAAAAAAAATTAGGCCTGGTGTAAAAGAATAATGAAAGAATATAGGCCTTGCTGCTATTGGACATATCTATATATCGAGCATATAAACACTCAGATTATATGTATGATATGTTTGGTTTCTTCATTTTTGTGATGTAAGCATAATGCTGCTAACAAGTCATGAAAGCTACCATTTGATAGTTTCATCGGTTTAAATTTAGTTTGCGTAAATGAGAGTAAGGTTTTAAAAATATATATATATATAGTTTTAGTCACCTTAACACCTCGTTTTAACATCTTTCAACTAAATTAATGGACATCATAATAGTGCCTTGCTGATTTTACATAATAATTTGCATGTACAAAACAGCCATATAGTTACACTGCAATGAATAAGATCACAGCAAGTGAAACTAGCTTTAAATGTAGTCAAATTTATACGGTGGCCCTGAAGTACAAAACAGCGACATTTCCCAAAACACAACCGCATTTTACAAAACACAACCACATTTCAAAGAACGCAACATTTCCCAAAATACAACCACATTTAGCAAAAAAAAAAAAAAAAAAAAAAACGCAACCGCATTTCACAAAATATGACATTTCCCCAAACACAACTGCTTTCCGCAAAACATGACCACATTCCACAAAACACAACATTTCACAAAGCACAAACACAAAAGTTTTGTAGTTTTTGAAATTTTGTGTGTATTATGTCATTGTGTTTTGTACATCGGGCCACTGTAAATGTATCTATCGTTTACTAATATAGAGTTGCAGCAAGCCAAATATAATATTACCCCCCCCCCCCCCCCCCCCCAAGCATATTTTACTCTAGTTTTAAGCAGAATGTCCTTGTTTTATTGGCAGATAATTTGTTCAGTTTAAACATAATTTCTAGAAATTAGCTAAATTAACTGTCAATAGAACAAGACATTTATGCTTAGAAATTGGCTTGGACTTTGATGAGGCCATTTCAAAACCTTGATGTATTTTATGTAGATTGACTGGTGTGCTTGACCAGATTTTGACCAAGCTTATATTTGCTAAGAATACTCTGGTATACAGAGGAGTTCATGGTCGACTCAATAACTGCTCAAGTCCGGTGGCTGCAAAACTTTGGTTCCATCCTTTCTATGGGACATTGTATCAGAAGCCTTGTGCTTAGTCCAGGTGGAGTCATTTTTTATTATTTTTTTATTTCTCTGAGCAATGCAGAGCAATTGCGTCTTTAGGAACACTGCTTACGTCTTTTCCTCTTGGCATTGTGTTAACAGTTTGAGAAAAGTGCCAAAAACGTCTGCTTTTTATAGAGAGTCTGCACACCTGCTGATGATCAATTAAACAGCGTCATATTTTGGTTTCATTTTTGGAAAATAAGCGAAACAAGTTATATGTCGTTGTTCATTTGAGGTTGTATTTGCCTAATACTAAGACCCGCTAAAATTTTATTATGTTTTTACAAAAAAGTATAGAGAATTAAAAGAAGGGTACTAACTTTTGTATATGATCGTATAGTACAAATTTGTCCAGTTTAGAAAAGAGATAAACGGCAATAAGTGGAATGAGTCGACTTTTAATGGTGATCAGGAGCAAAAGATTTGACTCACTAAAAGGTTAAAAGTACAGCATTATATAAATGTGTATTATATTATATTATCTGAGGAGACAGGCAATGCTTTCTAATTCTAGCGTGCAATAATTTGGACATGCAGTCATTCAGACTGCTTCCCTTAAATGTTAGCTACATTTCCCTCGTAGACGTCAGCCATCATAGATCCATCCATATGATATTAGCAGACATTACAATGATTGATACTTATGATTAATCTTATTAGTCTTGCTAAGTACACATGACATATTATTACTCTTGTCTAAAGAGAGTTTTGTTTTGTGTGTATCAGAGAGCGCTCTATCAGAGCATGCACACTGGAGGCCACATGATGCCCATAGGGAAGGCCTGGAATTATGGGACTTCAGGTAAACACCGAGCTCTCTTCGAATCAGTGTCGAGATCTTATTCTAAATTCTGTGGATCATAAAAGTAATGGACGATTGTCGCTTTCTAAAGAGTTTTGCCACCCGGGTTACGCAGTGGGTTTTCAGCGCAGCTCTGCAAACTCATGGCAGCCTCTCACACAGCAGGAGCCACAGCAATCCGTGATCCACGCAGGGTGAGATTTCCACTAGAGGTTTGAGGGGGGAAATACGTTCAGTGTTTGAGGTATACATGTATTATGTTGTATTTGTATCTCTATGTACAGGATGTCTTCAGGAGGAGGCTGTTCTTACTCATCCCAAGGCTCATCCCCGTCATCCCCGTCCCTCTCCTCCCTTAACCTGAATATCAAATCAGAGCGTGCCTCTCCTGAACACACTGTCTCCCCAGCCACACCTTCCTCCCATCATTCACCAGCGGGTGGTCCTGACAGAATGAGCCGGCCGCCTCCCGGGCCGTACGCATCCATGGATAAGGAGGAGAGTGAGTCAACTTTAAAGCACATGGAGTCCGGTGATGGCTGGCAGAGATAACGGACCCGTACACACAGCCGGTCTGTTATTAGCTGGAATGGCAAACTGTACAAAACCAGCCTCGATGAGACAAGTCCATGTACAGTACAATGTTAACATAAGCAGTGTTTCTAGATTTCTTTCAGAATGGAAACGCAAAACCTGACCGCTCTAAACATGTTGTCTTTTGTTATGAAAAATTGGTCAAGACCAATTATAGATCCATCTCTTCACTGGTTTATAAGAAATGACTGTAAAATGGTTCACTCATAACAGAGCCCTAAATCATTGCACCCTCTTACATTGAGCAGCCATTGTGCTGATTTATTTTCGTCTGTTTCTGATTGAGGCTTTGAATAATTTTAAAAAGGACGTACTAGAGATGTCAAATGTCCTCCAGACAGAGTTAGAGTGCGTGCAAGTTTAATTCCAAACATGCAGTCTGATAGTCTGTTAAAAGGGAAGAACAACCAGTTAAACAGGTGGTATTTAGGTGTAGCTTCTGCTTGGTTTTAATGAAAACCTGCACACGCACAGACACACACACACCACCACCACTTTCTGGAGAAGATTTGACACCTGTGCTCTAAACTGTCTAAAGCCGCTGTTGCTTGATGAACCAAAAACTCTCAGGGACTCTGTAAACATCATCAATCTGTACTGCACCTCATTTTCTACCTTTTTCCCCCCATTGGATTTCTCTCTCTTTTATTGAATGGCCAAAAAAATGTAAAGAATTTGTTGAAATATGATACCCATTACACACCAACACTTTCTGATAAAACACAGGGCACATTGTTACATGACTGTAGTCCAGAAATGTCTCTGAAATCTATTTTCATAAAAAAAAAAATTAAACAGACTGTACATATATTTTGCATACATGACCGTAAATGGACTGAAATATCCAACTGTTTTATACTTGTCTGTTGATCATGACTATTTTTATTTTATTTTATTCTATTTTATTTTATTATGAAATTATGTTTTTACATATTTTTATGAATATTATACTTAGCATAAGCATAATTATATTTGTTATTGTTTTTTGCTCTCCTTTTTGCTCACACTGTGTCAATTATATGGATTTACGGTATATATAGAGTTGTTTCTGTCTATGAAACAAAGCCAGGCTTTTTTATTATTATGATGATGATGATGATGATTATTATTATTATTATTATTATTATTATTTGTTCAGGCTTTTCACAGTTTTTCCACAAGAGGGCAGCACATATCAACCACAGAGCATTTGGCTCAGTTTTAGCTTGTGTGGATTGTTTCCATTTTGTAAAAAAAAATAATAAAAAGAAAATAAAAAGTAGTTTCTACACTTGGTGTGTGGCTGAGTTGAGTATTATTAATATCAGCATGTGAATGAAGCAATATGAATCATGGAAAGCCTTATGCCTTGTACATTTGCAGCAAAACCCGTCGAGTTGTTCATGATCTCAGATGCGCTAATGGCTAATGTGGTTTTCTCTAAAAAGAAAAAAAAAAAGCTTTTTGCTAAGATAAAATGTTTTCCATCTCATGCAACAACCTCTCCTTTTTTTATACAATATTGCTTAATGCTCTTAGATAAGTAATATGTTGAGTTTTAAGCACAGATTTAGCAAATACACAAATTGTTGTTATCTAGCATTAAAGCTAATGAAATGAGAACATTGTGGACATTTACTTGACTTACTTGGACATTGAATGATTTACTTAAATTTAATTGTTCAGTCTCGGCAGATAGAATTACAACATCATAGAAGATGAGAGGGAAATAAAAGACAAGTTTTTTAATGATTATATTGTGAAAGTGTAGTGATAGTTGGCTCAAACAGGCAAAATTATTTTCTGGAGATAAGGTAAATAATATTTTAATGGTTCATCTAAAATATTCATGAGGAAAATTAACTCATGTTTTGAATGTCTTTTACCTTTACTTTACATACATATTTGTAAATCAAATATCAGAGACACAAATGGTAAACCGTCACAGGGGTCGGGATGCATGTATGTATAAGGATTTAGTCTTAGATCATTTTCTAATTGTGTGTTAATAGTCATTCATGAATAATTCTGCAACATGGCAGTGTAGCCAGCTGTTTTGTCTGTCTGGTCCAGAACTGCAGGGTGACATTCATAAAGAATCTGACTAGAACAATGCACAAGGTGTCTGGTCCGATGGCTAGGATGTTCTTTAGCTGGTTGTATCCTGTTGAGAGTTATTTAGCCCCATTTAAACATTATATGTAATATAATATAATAATACAGATGTTTATAATGTCTGCATAAGTATGTATTATGTACAAAACCATGTAATATTTTCAAGCATAACTTTCAAATTAATCAATAACTAACATTACAGAAAAATATTTTCAGCCTGTAAAGAAAGCAATCTTTGTACTCCCTAGCATTTTTTCCTGATTAGTCTGCCGTCTGCCTAAGTGGTTTTCTTATAGCCACACAGCTGTTTAGTCCCACTTTTGAGTTCTCAACACATGATGCATGTGGAAATGCTCTAACATTAACTATTAAACTATGAGTTGTGATTTTTACAGTCAGTTTTTATTTCTTTTTTTTTATCATGCATCTATCATGCATATTAAGCATTTCCATTCATATGATTTCCATTCCTAAAAATCTTACCACATTTCTTCCATGATGTTGAAGGTTGTTCTTGTTCTTACAAGTTTTATTGTGTTGAAGAGATCTTAACCCAATTCCAGTAACTTGATGCAGGTACTTAATGGAGGCCAATAATTTGACCCTTATGAAGTGACTTTTTTTTTTCTTTTTTCGGGAAGTCAAAATGTAAATGGAAGCTGCATAATACAAAAAAATTCCTGAAGATCACAGAAAGAAGAAAAGTCTTCACTCATTTATTGATTTTTTTTACTTTATAACTTAAATTTTAAAAAGTAAAAATGCAATGAAAAATAGATTTTTAATAGATCATTATAATGTCCTTAATTTCCTCAGTTATTATGGATGCTATTACACACCTTATTTGATCACTTTAAAAACAACCCCATCTTGATGCTTTTACCACTGTGCAGAATTACCCTTAAAAAGACACTACAGTACATACACCCCAATCACAATTTGCATACCTCCATGCGGCTTCAGTTGTCAATAAGCATTCTAACAGACCTCGAGCACCCAGTCAACCTGAACGGCTTTCCCACATCAGGGCGGCTGTTGACGCGTCTGGGACGAGTGAATGGTGTGATGAAGTAGAAGGCGATAGGGTTGACGTATCTGTATAATCACATTCATTATGAGCATCTGCAAGGAGGCCAAGGCTGTTGCTATAGGGACTAGACTGAGGCCTATTGAGCTGACGGGCCATGCAGACGAGCCCTAGACCCCTAGGGAGGAGCCCAGACATGACCTCTGGAGCCCCCCGAGCTGCTGAACGAGCACAGGGTGGAGATGCTGATGAGTTACAACGGCCTAACTCCCACCCGGTAACCTGCTCTGGAAACTGTGGGAGACTGAGCTGTGGTCAGATGTGTGTGAAGTGTAATCGCATCATGTCACTCTGGGGTTCACGTGTGCTCACATGCGAAGTACATCACGCTGTGTTCCTGTTCTGATTTGGATAAAAATATTTCAATAGGATGATACAGTAAGGAAATAGATTTTTAGAATGCTTGGATTTTTTTTTTTTTTTTTTTTACATTTTCTGCTATTATAACTGCTCTGCTAATGCGCTGCTAACACTTTGAATGTTTTTTTATTCTTAGTATAATCTCACCCCCCCCCCCCCCAAAGATAGCAACCATTAGATTAAAAAAAAAAAAAAAAAAAATGTTGGATTATTTTTAAAAGAACGCTAAAATAATCATCTCTGCTGCTCATATAACAGCGGTTCTATTAAGAAAATGTAAGAACCATATAGCCATTGTCACAACTGCTTTATTTCACAGAGCTTATGTAAGCTTATGTTTTGCATGAATTTGGAGTTTTAGAGTTATCATATAGTTGTATCATAAAAGCCTGCAGGAAATAACTCCTGACTGGGAATTTCCAAATACTATTATGCACTATAGGATATAAAGAGTGCACCAAAGCAATATCTTTTTCTCCTTTGAAATTTTGTTAAGGAAAAAAGCAGGCCATTTTTAAAACTGCAAGCACTTTCGAGGCATTCTGAATTTTAATAAAACACTCTCTGTCAAACAGTTCTGTCACACCATGCATTTTATTGTAAAAACCGCTCAGATCTCCTCATTCTAAATTGTTTGGTCATTCAATGGGACCAGGAGAAATAAATACATTAGAACAAAAAATAATTCAACTAAACTTTGTTATTTTAGCCTGATTCTGGGATTGAGCAAAACTGGATAAGTGGATACTGCATAAGTACCAAGACATTTAATGCATCATCACTCAGTTTACAGAAAACAGGAGTGATTGAGCAAACCTGCAATCTGCTATTTTGTGCCGCGGTGTTTAAAATTCCAGGATCAAGGTAAGCAGTTCATAATTGGTTCAGTGCCGGCAGAGAAAATACTGAATTCAAATCCCTGAGATACCAGGCACTTAGTTTTACATCACATGAACTTTAACTAATTGTGAATAACAAAGTAACTCCCAAAAAATTATTAAGTGATTCAATTTGTAGTAAAGTCTTACACACAAAACATCCGTCATACAACTTTCATAATGCACTCTCTATTTGATTTAAAAACGTGTAGCAAAATCAAACTCATCTGTTTTAATAAAAATGCTTCAAAATCAATATTTCAACATTCTGTTTGGCTTAGACCAAACACATTACCATCTCTGGGAAAGATCAAACCCTCTGAGGCCTAAACACACCTAGTGTGTGCTGATTGAGCCCACCAAGTGTTCTCCCTCAAGAGCTCGTTGCGCTTGTTACAGTACACGCGGACTGCACACGGGGAATTCCTCGGCTCTGCTCAGCTCTGCATGAGATACTGGTGAAAGTAGATGCCAAACAGACTGCTGATGAGCTGGCAGGCTGCCACCCACCAAGTAAGGAAGGCAAAGATCCCCCTGAAAAAGACAGGAGTGAGGACAGAACGTAGTGCAGAAAAGACCTCGGCCAGGTGGGCTACGGTGACTTGGATATCTTCCTCCATGTCCTCTATATCGTCCTCATCTCCTGAGCTGGGTGAAGGAGGAGCAGAGGTGGGAAGAACTGGTGCCAGCGTTACACCTGGAGTCTCCTTACTCAGTCCCCATGAATAATCACCTAGGGAATAGGAAACCAATCAGAGACAGGGAGTCAAAAACCTTATGTGCATTCTTTGCAGGCAGCCAAATTCTAACACCAACATCTAAGAACCTTAGAAGAAATGGAGATTCATCAGACAAGGCTACATTTTACAAATCTTTAACTATTCAGCTTTGGTCAGCCAGTGGCCACTGATTTAAAAAAAAAAAAAAGAGAAATAAAGTTTTAGATTTTTGTATTTTTGTTCCTGGATGACAGAAGTGGAACCTGACATGGTCTCCTGCTGCTCTGGCCCATCTGCCTCAATTTTGGACATGTTATGCAAACTGAAATGCTCATCAAAACTGTACAGAGTTTCTGTAATCTGAGTTACTGTAGCCTTTGTCAGCGCGAGTCTCTACTGACCTCCCTCATCAGCAAGATGTTTCCATCCGCAGAACTGCCACTTACTGAATGTTTTCTGTTTTTACCGTTATTGCACCAAACTCTAGAGACTGCAAGAAAATCGTTGAGTTCACATTCTTCCCCCCTCATTCTGATGGTTGATGTGAAGATCATCCAAAGCTGTTGCGCTGTATCTGCATCTGATTTTATGCACTGCAATGATGCCATGCAATTGGCTGATCTGATGCAAAGCTAAAAAGAAGCCTAGCACCGCATGCAAATCAAGCAACCGATTTCACACTGATTAGTGCATTCTTTCATTTGTTCTTCACTAGTTAGTTTTAGAAAATATATACAGTATGTATCTACTACATTTTCTCATCAGAACGAAAAAGAAAATGCCAAAAAATTACAAAAGCATCGGTCAGTACAAAAGCGCAAGAGACCAACTACAAGCAATTTGAGCTTCTGAGTGTTAATGTGTGTTTACGCATTATCACATAAATATAGGCCTTTGATTTCTTTGCGCAACACCCACACAGTCACAATATTCCCATCAAAACACACAGCATAATCCATATTTATAAATATTTATTACATTGTTAGCTTTTTCCACTGTAACTACCTCAGCTCAGTGTTGTACAGAAGAGCATTGCACATACAACCGCACAAATGTGCACATTATTTCACATAGTCTTTTTATTTCTATGCAATAAATTCTGTTTTTATGTATTTTTTTTATGTTGCTGGACAGTCATAAACATTTCATTTTCATTACACTTTGGTTTGTATGTGATTGCATGTTTACAAAAAAAAAAAAAGTATGTCCAAGTGCATTCTTATATACACCGTATAGACCTAGAAAAAGAACATCCTTTATTTTCTGTGGCTTTCTTTGCAAGTTATGATCCTACTCTGGAAATGCATACATAATAGGGTTAGAATGAAATTCAATTATCAACTAGCTCATGTTTTCCTATTATCAGGTTACCTTTGAACATTTGCTGTACAAATTATTGCAAAATCTGCATTTTCATATGTTCCGTTTATCAGATTTTCTACGTGTAAACTCATTGTAGCACTGAAGTGGAATTTAGAGAGCTGAACCAACTGAACTCAGGGCATACAGACACACCGAATACATTTACACAGAACTCACATACAAGCTAACGGCTCAGTTTCTCTGGGCTAAAGCAAAGTGGGACATAAATTGTCCTTAATGGTTAAGCAGCCTTAAATGAGACAAATAACGAAAAAAACTTGGTTGACAATGAGACCGATCACTGATCGCACTGGTCCTATACGCATGAAATATTTGCATGTTCTATGCCAACATATACTTTTTCATCACATCTTAATGCTTAAATCACTTGGATTTTTTTCCCCCAAAGTCTCTGGCCTAAAGCTATTGCTAGGCAAAGTACACTTGTGTGTGCATGTGTTGGCTATAGACATTCATTACTGCAGCACCTTTATAGAACCGCAGGGGCAAATTGTAGTTGAAAAACTCACCTTGTACCTGCAATTTTTAAAATTAAACAAACCTGGCTGTTGAAGCTTTCATCTTCGGTATCCTGCTCTACAACCCTTGCATGTTGCACACTTTAGCAGTGATCTCTATGTTGAATACTGTTCGATAACTTGTAATAGTAAATACAACTACTAAATTGTCACTACTGAAAGTAAAACAACTGGATTTACTGCATCAACATACATGGATCTATCATTTGTCTTTTATTAATTAAAGTGCAAATTTGTTTTGTTGTGCATATAAAAAATATGCATTACATAAACATATCTATCTATCTATCTATCTATCCACACACACTGTGTGAGTGTATATATATATATCTATATAAAAAACAGATGGCCACTGTTACGAAATACACTTTGTGTTGTCAATTGTGTTGCAATGTAATTTATCACTATACTGACATCATATTATATTGCTCAGGACAAAAAAACAAGACAATACTGTGTGAGCAAATCTGCTAAACTAAAGACCATCAATAGGTTCAATTATTAGTCTGACAACGGTAACACTTCCTGTAGTCACGACAACTGATGAGGAAATTCATGTCTGATAATAAGTGAAACTCTACCTAGAGTCTTTAGTGCCAGGGTTGAGAAGAGCACGAGCAGAACAGGAATGAGGTACTGTAGTGTTACTACAGTCAGGTAGCAGTACACACGGGTCACCTGAGGAAACAGAAATAAATGGAAAATGAATTAATTATGACCTAAAGCATCTGTGCATCTAATGCAAGATCTGTGCGTATTAGGTTATTGAAAAACGTCCTGATTAGCCAATTTGATTAGCTACATTTGCACATGTTAGGAAACAAATCAAGTGTTTATAATAAAATTAATAAACCTATGCTACAGCTCCAACATAAAAAGAAGAAAAATACTCTTGTCCATCTTATGGATGTTTAGAGTTTAGGACAGCTGCTTCATGCCTTTCTCTGGATGTCAATAGCGGCAATACGACCCGCCTCCTTCTTCATCTGCTCCACCCACTTGGGGGCGAGGTTCAGGTAAGCTTGCAGATGATGGCGAGTGAGCAGCAGCCTCAGGGCACACAACCCCACGATCATCCACAGACGCACTGAATCGAAGGCTGAGCTAGAAAGCCTGAGGAACACAAACACATTTAAGATTAAAGCAAAAGCACTGAGGTGGGTGTAATAGTGAAACAACACCAGTTGTGCAACAGTGCCTAGCTGTAAGAGGACATTATCTTTGCTCAGAGTGGGTGGATCAGATCTGTGTGGTGCAGCAAAAGCACCAGAGCATTCGAGACAAAGCATCAGACATCTATGTTGTGGCTCACATCAGTTCAATTTCATGCTGAACATAAGGAGAGCCAATATAAATCTGACAAAAAAGCTAAATATGAGTGATGAAAATAACGATTAGATTTTTCTTCATGACTTGGCAAATCCCCATGAACTTTGCATAACTGGTTCAAATATCTGCATTTCATTATCATATAAAAGAATTAAAAAGAAATCAATAAATAAACTAATATGATATAAAAATATAAAATAAATATTTATATAAAAATATTTGTAAAATGTTTATTAAATAATTTAATGTTTATTAAAATAATTTTAATGGTATGAATCAATTCAGAATCGAAAACTGACCATTAAATTAAAATCAATCGACAAAATAGAGATTAAAGAGATTTTTAAAGTTTTTTCAAGTCTGTCTTAAATCAAAATTGAGGTGCATACTGTATAATTAAATTATCATACGTCTTGGTTGTTATACATTTTTGTGCTCTGCTCACTTTCTGTGAAGTTCGTTATCCGGAATATGAGTACAATGTAAATATTCAGGGCCAAATTCCAGTTTGTTCCATGAACACATTCCAGAAAAACTTTCCAAAGTTGGAAGCTGAGACTCATACGAAGCTACTGCAGTCCCACTGAGCTAAAATGAATTTATGAGTTATAAAGCTAGTAATACGGCTAGTTGTACAGTCTTGCGTAAGAATTTAAATATATTTTAACTTTGTTTTTTTTTTGTGTGTGTGTGTGTGTATAAAAACATCTGATCATAGTGGGTCTTAGGCAAATTACAACCTCAGACAAACACCAAATATTTTTCACCGTATTTTTCAACGTAAGATTTTTAACAAAAATGAAGCATAGATATTAGGCCCTACAGGACACACTGAGCATGTTAAACGTCTTTTAAAGAACAATTAGAAGAAGACTGAGCAAGTACAATTTGTTTGTAATGGCGGCTACAAGAAAACCTCTTCTGTCTAAAGAGAACATGACAGCAATTTTGTGAAAACCAACCAGCATTTCAGCAGAAACACTTTATACCCACGGTCAAGCACGGCAATTGTGATGTGTGTCCAACAGCTAAAACTTGTCTGAGACTTCTTTCTATTTGATGCTAAAGATGGATCTAAAAGCTATGAAACATGAGGGTACTTTATGTTGTCTACATGTGTTTTTTCTTTTTGGCTTCATTTTTGCTAAATAATGAATGGCATGATGAAAAAAAATGTTTTCCGTCTAAGGTTGCATTTGCCTAATACTGAGATATGATATGATCAGATTATATATAAAAAATAAAAAAAATTAAAGAATAAAAAGAAGGGGCAACTTTTACACATGACTGTAGGGCTATTTCCAGAGGAAAGAAGAGAGTGAAATTTGTAACTGATAACTTATTTCTCAATTCCAACCACTGTACCAGTAATGGTGGATTACATTACTATATTTTTATTTGTAAAGTTTAACAGCTCTGACCTAGCTAACACTAATAAATACAGATAAAGTATTAAAAGTTCGTAATTCACATACAAATGACTGTAACCGTATCTCCGTTTCGAGATGAACTGAGGCCTTTCATACTCACAACGTGACTGAAGTCTTTCCCATAGGAGCGTTTCCTAAGAAGTCACGAGCAAGAGGCTTGATCCAGAACACAACTATAACCAACGGAGACAAAAAACTGGTGTGCAGAAGAAGTCTGTGAACACAAAAAAACAACCAATTAACTTACATGGTTTGTGAATGTGATTTTAAATGTACAGTACATACACACACACAAAAATAATTATGTTCTTACTGAATGATTGGTTTATTAGCATTCATCTGTACAGCGTCTAAGTGCGTTTGGGCTAAGCGAAGTCCAGGGAAAACAAGCAGAGCTCCAAGGAAGGCACAAATGAAAGCCAAGCCCAACTTCACTCCCAGTTTGGTGAAAGGAACGCTACAAAATGCAAATAAAAGACCTTCAGATACAGGACATACTGTTACTGTGTACTCACGAGACAACAAAAAGTAGATGAACAACTTACGACCACTCAAATCCTTGTTGTTTGGCAAAAGCTTCAAAGTTATCAAAAACACTGGTGAAACCTGAAATGTCAGAAATTGACTTCTGAGGCTGAGGGCAAAATAAAGGTCTGCTTGATTTTAAGTAAACAAATCTAAGGCTGTACCAGACTCAAGGCCAAACTCCAAATAGTCCTCTCTCACCACCAGCACCAACATGGCCAAGAGCAAAGAGAGGAAGCCAAACGCCAAGCACACAGAGCGCTCTCCGCCCTCGTCTGAGCGGAAGTAGTGGCTCATCAGCACATGCAGAGTCCTCCTGGGAACCTGAGTCAAGGATTATAAGAAAGACAGGAAAGTAGGAGTACCCAGAAAGAGGAAAAAGCCTGGAGAAGAAGAGCAGAAGACTGATTTTAACAAGTTTTTATATGCATCACTCATCACATCACACTTCTTAGATTTTATCAATACTTTTGGAATATTGAAGCATAATTGAACATAATTGATTGGTTTAGGTTAAACCTTTTTCCGTCTCATTGCATGCATGGCAGGAAAGGTTTTAAGGATACAGGCAGAAGAACACCATCAGGACACACCAGATGGCCCCGATGTTGACCTCTTTACTGGCATCCACAACAAAATAGTAGCCCTCAGTAAAAAGGTAGATGCCCATTGAATAGATGGCAAAGTCGATCAACCACTGGTACTCCACGAAGAACCGCAAAACTACACACAAAAACTAGAATGATTAATGTGGAAACCGCCCGACAACTAAGCACCATGACAGCGAGATATCTATCTTACACACTAATCACCTAATATTACCTCCACGTAGGGCAAACGTGCAGAAATAATATTTTAGATCAATTGTTTACTTGGCTATGGATGATATTTAGCTACTGACCAGATTATCAAAAGGTTTACACCACCCCTCTCATTTCTACTGAAAATTTGTCCTGATTAGCCAGGATAAATGACAATGTTTACATGATTTATTCTGAATTAGCCATTATTCCCAATATTAGTGCAATATTAAGGTCCTTGTAAAACCCAGCTCTTAACTCTACTGTCACTGATCATACCAGATTGTAGCAAGTTTGATAATTAAATTATTTATTTATTTGGGTTTTAAGCAGTTGCTAAATTGTTGGTAAATAAAGAAAACTGTTTAGCCTACCTCAACAGAACTACTGTGTGTGCTACACACTGAGAATCACTAAAAAACATATAAAGCAGTGTTATACAATACTTTTTACATTATAAACCACAGCTCAATTCTGAATGGTCACAATGTACAAATTAAATTCCTCCAAGAGCAGTTCAACCAATAGTTTAATGTCCAAAGTGTATATTGATGTGCTTCCTCTAATATGTTACCTCTTTATAGTAACAAAATTAATTAAAAGTGCATGAATTTGTTGTTTTGAAGTTATAGCAATTTTAGTAGGAGTCTCCAGTGTCAGCTTTTTGGACAGGACGAACAGGACTAACAAGATGCTGAGGGGTAATATGTAGGTATAAGGTATAGTAGTATCAGAAATGCACATCTTTCCCCGACCTTCCATAATTAATGTAATGTAACCATAAGCAGATAAAAAAAAAAAAGTAAAAATGGCATTTAAAATGAGTAAAAATGGTTAGTGTTGGCACTGCTATCGTGTGTATATATATATATATATATATATATATATATACACACACACACACACACACACACACACATACATACATACACACACATATACACACTGTCAACTAAATCTAAATATTTTAAATGCTCCATTCATTCTACTGATTAACTTCTGAGATTTTTGGCACATGGTGTTCATTCTCTCTCTCTCTGTGTATTTTAGATTAAACTACTGTGACCAACAGCCAGATCTACACAGAATCATTAAGGACAAATATGTTATGCATTGCTCTTAGCATTTTAAATAATTTGGAAAAATGCAAATAAAAACATATTTTGGTGAAATAACGCTATCTACTTATTACACTACTGAATAAACCATGAAACTTTTATTATAGTTATCTTGATTACCAAATGTATGAATTTATTAATTTATGTAAGTAAACATCTTACAAAATCTTATACACCCTTACCCAGAGCATCTATAACATTCACAGGGGTGCTCTCCAAGTGTAAATCAATGTCCTTCGGAACTGTAAGGGGTTTGGTCTCTCCGTGGCCATTCTGCCTCCTGAAAACAGCCCAGGTTAGAGGAAGCAAGAACGACAAAAAGTTTTGCACACACATGATCAGGTCAGCTCTCACCTGTCTCTCCTGCCAGTCTTGCTGGGCATCTGCTTGCCTGCAAGTGCACAAAGTTCTCCTTCTGAAGGATGTTTGAACCTTAAGAGACTGAAAGAAACAACTGTTGGTAACGATGACAGATGCACGCTGAATAAGAATCATCCGTAAAGCTCTGACACTCACCTGCCATTGCATAGGAGCCAGCGTGCGAAGGAGCAATGCGGGGCCATTTTCTGCATTATGCTGACCGCCAGCAAGCTGACTACCAGCTGAACTCCCATCAGTGCCTACTCAAGAAAAAATAAACACCAAAGACAAATGATATATTTTTTGCAACTTGAAAGCATGACAAGATTGATTTAACTTGAAAAAAGTGTTTATTGGGTCTTGATGGATCTATTTTCCCAGTAATGGAAACGACAAACTTTATTAAACACACACACACACACACACACACACACCAATCTGCATAGTTTTAACCTGTCGGCTTAATCTTTTACTTTCTGTGATAAGCTTTCCTGAAAGCATATAAACATCAAATCTGATAGTTTTATAACTTTCAGCACTGGTAAGGGAAAACCATACCAAATGGCTCCACTTTAAAAACATAGTGCACTATCTAGTGTGCATCAGCCATCATTTTAATAACCTGTGTAGTGCACTCGAGTAGGGAGTAGTAAAGATTTGGCCTTAGCTAATGCAGCTTCTCTATAACTAGTCTTAAGATGCTAACCAGGCTGCTGCAGATGATAAAACAGAAGACGTTTTAAAGAAACAACCAAAAGGTTTAATTCTATGCTTTGTATAATGTTCTTGATACTGCTTATTTTATTTTTATTTGACTCAACAAGCTAGCGAGCAAATCAACTAGCAGCTAAAGGTCTCCCAGCTAGCATAGCATCTCTACAGCTAACACAGGCTAAGATAACTATCTTTCTGAAGTGTAAAAGGAGACCGGAAAAACAAAAGAAACCACTTTGTTTTAAATGCACTTACCATTTTGGGCGTATTAGTAGGTTTAATTAACGTGCGTGGTCCCATACAGCGCTCAGCACCTACTGCACTGCAGGCATTTGAGTACTAGAAACAGCTGAATGAGTTTTGAATGACATCGTGACCCTGCGTTGCAGGGCGGGATTTCCAAGAGATATGGAATCCTATTGGTCAGAACCAATCACTGAGCTGAAAGACGATTGGCCCAAAGATACACATCGCCGATTTTTAGCTCCGAACGAAAATGCAGATGGCTAAAAATAGGCACACGCTGCTGCTCAAGTAACTGCTAACTTAGTCTTATTTTTCTGAATGCGTTATGCCGTTTCCTGTTTAAAAAGTAATAAAACTGATTAAAATGTAATGCTTGAAAATGGCGTTCGAACCATGAGGAGCGGTTTGGGTTTCCTGCTTGTGTTAGATATCTGTACAGGTGCACAGGTGAGCCAGGTCATCACACGGTTACACCGGCGATTTCTGTATATATGTGTGAGTATGAAGTTTACTTTGGATAAAAATTTATAAGACTACAGTTAGGATTATAATAATAATAATAATATTAATAATTTTATTAAAAGAAAAGCCCCACCCTAAAGGACTTGCAAATGAAAATTTATAAATCAATAAACTATGTGATCTTCCTTTGTGCAAGACATTTAAAAAAATGTCTATAAACTACTGACATGTCTCCCATATTCTAAATAAAAATATTGTTATTTAGTCCATTTATTGAAAGAAAATGATGACAAATCAAAATAAAAAGATGCATTGTTTGCAGATCTTGAATAATGCAACAACAACAACAAAAATAATGCTTATGCTAATGCTTTAACTAAGGAACTTTCAGTAATCAGTTTTTGGTAGAATAGCCCAAATTTGCAATCAATATGCATATGTCTTGGAATAATCTCGACCAGTCTTTCACATTACTGTTGGGTAAATTTCTGCACAAGCTTATAAAATATTCATGGTTTGTGAACATCCACATTTCTCTCGATAACGTTCCAGAGGTTTTCCGTGGGATTCAGATCTGCAGATTGGCGCTCGATGACAGGACTTTGATCTGGCGGTAACCAGCAACACCATAATTGACGTGGCTGTTTGGCAGGGATCATTGTCCTGTTAGACAAAACAGTCCTTAGACTTGGGGAACATAGTCAGAGCCAAAGGAAGCGAATATTCTTCCAGGATAACCCTGTACATTAGGATCAAACCCTGTTTGATTTACAGTATGCTTCCTTTACAAAATCCACCTGATTCCAACTCTGCAAAAGCAGCCTAGATCACCGATCCTCCTCCACATTTCAAAGTTGATATGAGACACTGTGGCTTGTAGGCCTGGTCCAGGTCTCTGGCTAACCATAAGATGAGTAGATGATGGCTACAGCTTTTGCAAACCTCAGCCTGGCTCTTCTTCTCATTGCATTACTTCAGCCCTGCCTCTGGGACCCTTTTTCGAACCATCCATAACGTGCACATCACTGTGTTTGAAGGTCACTCGATGTCATCCTACAGTTGTTGAGTGACATTCAATGAGTTTGCAGTCATCCCTGTCAGTAGAGATTTGTTTTTGCCCTCTGCCAGTCTGTAGCTTTGTTGTCCTCAGTGTCAGTTGATTGACCTTGTTCTTGTCTACTGCCATCTTTGAAGTATTATGGATGGAGGCAGCCTGATGCTTGCTGTATCCCTGTGATAAACTTTTCTCTTCTTCAAGCAAAACACTTTTGGCAGGGTCAGTGGTTATTTTTCAATTCCAATTACCTTTGAGTTACTAGCACTGTTCTGCCATCCAGCTGGTCACACTGCAAGAGTTATCATTACAGCAGTGTTTCTTTATACATCTCCTTATTAAATAAGATTTGATTCACATGCTCACATAAACAGTATTTTATAAAGCAGAATGATGTGTGCTTGTGTTGGAATACAACAGACACTTGAATGGAATGGTTACGAGATGCTGATTTAAGAAAAATCTGCAGTGATATCTTTTTTCCAGAGCTGTATTTTATGTTATATAATCACAATAAATGTGTAATAATTTTAATGGTGGAATGTTTACATGACAAAACCATATTTAATTAGTTAAAACAATTAGTATAACATGACATTTTTTTTTTTAAATAAATACTTTTAAAGTTTTTTTTAATATGCAAGATTTTTTCCAACATTTCCACACAGTTTTGAAAGGCGCCATAGTCATGGGACAAGGGATTGTTATAATAAAAAAGTTAAAGTAAAAAAAAAAGAAGAAAGAAACAAAGGCTAAGAGATTCTGCAAAGATGAGACATCATCTGTCAAAAAGATATCTTTTCAGTCTCTATCCAGTCAAAGTAGAGTTCACATAAAAGAGCAGTTTGAAAGAAAGTGAAAACATGATTTTAAACGTCTTTACATAGCATTTAATGTAATTTAATTAAAATTTTTATTCAGTCATGTTGATTGAATGAAATAAATAGAAACAAATGTTTTACTGCTACACGCTTTTATATAACAACTTCAGCAGGAACCTCATTTCCCCTCTCGTCTGTTCCAACCACCATTCAGCATCACATGTATATTAATCACCGGCCTGATCATCTATAATCATCTGTACCTGTTTCTCTCTGGTTCATGCATTAAGGTAGATGTTTTTTTATGCTTGAATGATTAAACAAAAAACATTCCTGAAACAGGTATATGGACTGGACTAAAAATAAGACCCCAAAACTTGCCAAAAATGACAGCCAAAAAAGTCTTGGAGAACTATTTTTCCACTACATAAAAGTACAAGAAAATCTGGCTCTTTGGAGGCAAAATATGAAGAAATGAGGGGAGGAACAAGACTTTTGCACAGTACTGTATGTACATTCTGCTAAAAATAGATAGGGTTCAAAAGCATATTTAATTTTGATATTATACACTATAATAGCTATGATGCTTGTCATCTTAGATTCCTTACTAGTTGAGCCTCTACCATAACTGTGACATAAGCTGCTAATTAATATGACACTAATGGCATTAGAAAAAAATGGTACGGTATCAAGTTAGCACCAGAATTCTCTCTTCGACAACACAAATATTTCAATACAATTCATATTTCAAAACATATTTAATTTGTTTCATGTTGAAGATTTTTTTAAACCTGAGAAGTCCAGAAAGGGTCTTGGTAATATGGACATACTGTATGTACTCAACACCGCTCCAACCTGATTTTCATGCAACATAAACATACCCATAAGATAGATATAAAAAGTCTACACTCCACTGTTAAAATGGTGGTGTTGTTGTTTTTTTTATTATTGTGAGAGAATGAAACTCCATTCAAAATCAATTTTATGTGATCTAGTGACCAACTAAGTTCCCGTGAAAAACAAATAGAAACATTCAAGAAAAAAAAAGGAAAGTACTTACAATAACCTTTGAATATAAATGGTGGGACCCCTTTAACTAATACTTTGCTCTACAACCCTCTTCAGATAATTCCACAGCTTTGGACATACACTCTGACAAGGCCTGTTGAAAAATGGTAAATCTTTTTCTGAGGCCATACCTTTGCTGACCTCAGTTTGTGCTTTGGATCATTATCATGCTAGAGGTAAAAATAAATAAATAAATCAAACTTCAGCTTAATAAAAGTTTGACTAGAGCCCCATTCCCAGGTGACGAGAAGCAGTCCCAGTTGTGGACCATGTCTTCAGTAATCATATGAAATCAAGAAAATCCTACAGTGACATCCGGTCTGTATTTGGTTAAACACCATCATTTCACTGAGGACAGGAGGCTGATAATTAATTACATTTGAATGTAAGTTAATTTTCAAAAAGAGCAAAGCTATCCATAGTTTATGTCTATGATATTTTGGATCACCAAATGAGGAGTTTAACCGTTAGCTATTATGACCTTAATTTCTAAATGCATTTTATTTGCTCATATTTATTGTTTTGTTTTGTTGTTTTTTTTGTAGCGAGAAGATTTGCAAGTTCTATATCCATTACCAATAAGGAAATTATATTGTAGACCCTGCTTTGACTGTTTGCACCTGTTTTATAGTTTGACTCACAGCCATGTGACTAGAGAAGTGAACACATACAGGTTTTGTGCTTAATTATAGCTTCCTCTGTCCTTCTTACACCTACATGTGTATTTGTTTCTTGACGGGAGGTAGAACCTTTCACCACGCATACTGCAAACAAATTCACTGTAAGGTACTTTGAATTAATACATCTGACAAATAGTTAAACTGAAGAAAAAGAAATGAATAGAAAATACAAGGCTCTGACATAAATAAGAAGAAGGTATATTTACAGTAGGAGACTGTAAATATACATTGACATAATGTTGGTATTATCTGATTTCCAAGTGGAAATGGTAATTTTACTCCAATAATCTTCCATTTTGAAAATAGATCATTTTGTTGCAAATGTTGCATTAGCTTCACGCTCTCATCTTTCAATGGTGCACTGAAATCACTGAAAAATTACACAAAATTATGTAGGAAGTCCACAGCAAGAGCTTTTTTTCTTTTTGACATTGTGGAAAGTGATTTTAAACCACTTTTTGTGATTCTCAAACATATTACGAGCACAATCCAAATGTAATATTGAAATGTGCAGAAATGCGGTGCCCTTTATTCCACCCTGAATAGGAAATAGCCTACTTGGCTGCATAAAAGAAAACAGCAGCTTTGCAGTGAGCTCTTTGTTTCCGTGCATTTATGTGCTAGCTCAAACCGGGGCTGTTTTCCTTCACTGATGCGCAGAAAAGTAACCCCTCTGTAAGTCTGCCAGCATGCACGGCTTTATTGAAATCAGAATCTCGCATGTGCTTGCATTTGTTTGGAGGATATAGTTTGGGTTTGAAAGGACGATGCGTCTTTGTTATAATTGCTTGCTTTTGTCACATTGCTGATTTATTTATTTATTTTAATCAGCAAGGGAAATCAAGCACTGTAAATCCATTACAAACATTGCAGAAGTAAATGCAAGCCATTGTATTCATGCACAGTGTTGTTAGTTGTAATTTATTGTTGAGTCATACTTTATCTGCAGTAATAAATGTACGTTGTTTGGTGCCATCCTTGTGCCATAATGTAAACAATGTTGAAAATATAATCCATGTACAGTATTGTGTTATGGTAAGCACTGCCATCCTGTACCTCCAGGGTTGAGGGTTCTGAGTTTACATGTTCTCCCAATACTTGTGGGGTTTCTTTCTGGCACTCCAGTTTCCTACCTCAGTCCAAAGTCATGCAGTGTAGTCTGCTGTTTTGCTGTTTCCTATGATTGCCACATGTGTGAGTGTGTGTATTTTGTTCCCTGCAATGGATTTGCACCTCACCCAGGAAGGATTCCTTGTGCCCTGAGTTCACTGGAATATAGGCTCCCATGATCCTATATACTGTAGGACAAGCAGTGTAGACAATTGATTTATTATTGAAAAATATTTTGCAGCTATTTATTTTTCACATTGGATGGTGGCTATTTTTTCAGCTGTCTTTCTCTTTCTTTTTGGGAGGTAATATAATATTCTGTACTTTACGTTATATATTATGTACTTCCTTTCAGCGTTAAAATTCAGCTCATTTTGACACAAAAGGCTCTTGAGCAGTAAAGTAGGAGCAAATTCTGTCGTCTCCACCTCCATGCTTTGCACTTTGCCGTACTTGTAGATGATTTTTGGTTTGTATACTGATCCCCAGGGTAACCACAGACATTTATTTCTGATTCACTTGTCACAACTTTGTTCCAGAGTTTTTTCCCTTGCTTTCGAATAAAATTCAGATATGTTTGCTAATTAAGTAAGATGTCTTTCTCCATGCTCCATTTATTTTAGCTAGCTCTGCGCATAAAATTAACTGTGAGATTGAATTAGACTCATTGAATTAGAAAGTCATTGTTTATTTTCAAGTATTTGATCATCATCATGCTGTAAAATACTGGTTGGTTGGTGATCTTTCAGCTGCTCCCAGCAAGGGGTCACCACAGCGGACCATCCAATCTGCGCACAAGCCTGGCACAGTTTTTATGCCGGATGCCCTTCTTGACGCAACCCTCCCTTTCTCCGGACTTGGGACCGGCACTGCATCCAATGGCTGGGGTTTGGGAACTGGCTGGGTATCAAACCCGGGCCTGTGCTATAAAATAATATAAACTGGATTTACTATTTACATATATACAGTTCCCTTGGTCAACTAAACCCTTAAAATTTATTTTTGTTTTTAATGAAACAGAATCACTTTAAATGCAAACCTCTTTAGAAGATAACATGTTTTGCAAGCCAAATTCATGGCCACCCATACACAACGAGAACAAAACATTATACAGTGTACAAATGATACCTCACATGGGCCTCACTTTTCTCACAGTCCTAAGCTTGGCCTCTAAGGAGAAAGATTCAGTCTGAGGTGCTGGTGGGAGTGAGCATGTATTGTTCAATGGTTATGCATATTAGTCACGCTTTATTTGAATATATGTAAATGAGGATACGCCCACACGTTCCCACACACCCAGATCCTTCTCTTGGTGGAAAGTCGTGGTAATGTATTCATGGGATTTAAAGATGATGAGGTTTGTGCTTCAGCAAATTGTAGAACTGTAAATAGTGTTGGGAACATGAACAAACTGTATGGCCAATTCACCCATTTGTAAAAATGTAAATACGTATGACTTGACATGATTTTTAAAATCACACCACAAAGACATAAAAGTGTATTATGGAGAATTTTCTTTTAAATATATTACACTGTTGCAATATAATGTAGCAATCTTGTTATTTGTACCATTTATAATAGGAGGAAGTTCTTCAAAAGGTTATTTGTGTAATATTGGGCTCTAAAAAGTCACAAAAACTTGGAAATATCTCTAAGGTGTTCACATAGAAACTTTAAAGATTCCACCACCAAATACCTCTTACAGATTGAATATGTGTATTACGTTTCAGAAAAATGTGTGTTTGTGTGTGAAATATTCTCCCCTAAATATTTTATTAGAGAAAACAACATACTCAGATATCACATCTAATCTACTTGTCCTCACTTCCTGCTTTAAACACATCTATTTCTTCAGAAACGGTTTTCAAACAACCATCTGTCATTTAGAACATGTCCATAAAATTTTTCATACGTTTTCTTTTTGAAGCTAATTTTTATTTGTAATATGATCATTGGTTCATTTGTTTACATGGCCTGCTTTAAAACATTACACGCTTATGACTGTCAGACGTTAAAATATAAATAACTTGCAACAAAAAATACAATTCTCAATTAAACTTATTATTATTTTAAGTGAACAGTTTCAAACTAAAGTTAGATAACGTTACACATCGAGGCCCAGATGCACGTGTACAGGGCCCAACAGCGCCGAGTTTTCAAAAGCATATAGCGCAGACTGGTGGAGCCTCTCCCAATCTGGCAACCCCGGTACCAAGGGACTGGCGCTATGCGCTTGAACTTGACCGAGGGGAGCTTCAGAGGTAAAGATCTGGAATTTATTCGCCCCGTCTCCTCTTTTATTCGGGATAAGTCTTTAAGACTTGATGTGAGTGCTCATTTCCATAACATGTTGCCCAGCGCCAATTAAAGCTCAGTGCGCGTCCCTTCTCTAGGAGCCACAGGCTGGTAATGCTGAAGAGGCGCACTGAGGGTGAGTAGATCTCCACTATTCTGTTTGTATTTATGGATTGATTCGTTAATTAATTGACCGATTGGCTCATTGCAGATGTGCCATTTCCTTTATTTCAGTTCCCCAACTGTCAAAATTTCAAACATAATGTTACTTATTTAATTTGAGTGAGTGCTCTCAATACATATTGATAATTAGGGAGTCAATTGAAAAGAAGAGCTGATTAGGATGAGAATTCTTTAAATTATATTTATTTCAATTTCATGTTAGTAACACATGAGAGAGTAAAGTGCATGGATGCCCAATTCTCGGTGTGTATTAATTATTTTACCCTGAGTACATGTTAATGTTCAGCAGTGTGCACAGTGTGCCTTCAACTACAGAAAGTGTCAATTTAAAATAGTTACTGTTTTCTCTTGATTTGCTAAAAAGTGCATTGTTAGAAAAACAAATGATTCGATAACTATCTACGCGACTTTTATCAATAATAATAGGATTGAACAAAATATTGGAGCGTTTGGTCACTCTGTAGTGTTTAGTTGGCGTTTTAAAAGTAAAACCTGTTGCACAATGTGCGGTTTGACCCTTAATCTATGGATTTACACTAATTATGGTCATATTTGTTAGTCTGGTGATATATCTAAGGTAAAACTGAAGAAAAAAAATGTCTATACACTATTTTAATGTTTTTTTCACAAGCAAATCTGTGCCAGTCTAAAATTCAGGTCAAATTTATTTGTATCAGAATGATATTATTGTTATTATTGAATTTAATTATAGAGAAGACTGAGTGTTTTATGTTAATTTAACAATTATTTTTATAAACCAAAACCCATGATGGGTTATTGGCGAATAACCAGAATAGTCAGGCTGTTTTTTTACAGCTACAAGCAAAATCATGCAAGGTTGTAGCCATTACAACTTACTACGCTGTTGCAGAGGGTCTTGAAACATGAATGGTTCCAAAATTTCAATAATATCAGACTGTTATTGAAAGTTTCACTTAATATAGCATTAAATTTAGAGCTTTCTGTATGCGGTTGTTCCAAACAACGTATCAACACTGGGTTTGTTGTGTACGCCAAGATTTTTGTGCCTATACGTGATAACTGTTGGATAGCACTAAAAGAACATTATATTAACGCAAATAGTTCAGATTAGTTTGTCAAATGATGGGATAAATGTATATGGTGCATATGCAACGAATTCATTTAAAATGTTTGTGATATAACTGCGTTAAAGAAACCCGACATCCAGCAAGACCAGGTTTCTGACCAATGACCATAATAAAAACAAGCTCTCTCAAAGCGTTACAGCATGGCAGAAAATGGGGGTGCTGTTTTCAATGTACTGAGCTCTTAGCAGCTCATAGCTTGTGACAATATTTATGTAACAACACGCCATCTTCCTTGCATATGCTTGCAATTACTCCCGCGCAATAATTTCACTATGACAATAATCACTACATCATACAATACGATTTCATGAATTATTTCAGTCTCCTATATATAGACTCTATTACACACTCTGTAATAGGGTCATTATAGCGTATGCTGTAATAAGAGCTATTATGCCTATTATGACGATGGCATGTGAACCGTTATTAGTGTTAAAAATACTGCATGTGTAAGCATCAACATGCTTCAAATTCATTTCCCGACGTTGTAGGGACCCATCTTTTAACCTGAAGAATTTGACGCGTTAAAGTATTCACGATTTTTTAAATAACATTAAATGATTTGCACGGCTGTTCTCTGGCCCCTTTTATTAACACATGGCCATTTTAAAATCTGTTCATCTTTAAAACATTTGAATTTTTTAAAAAATATTTTCCCCTAGGAATCTATTTATTTGTTTATTTTATGTTATTCTAAAGTTTTTTAAGGTTTGTTTTCCCCCACATAAGCAGTGTATTTTTTATTATTTATTTATTGTAAATAACTAGATTTAACACCAGAAGTGCGAAATGTCCAGAAAAAAATCGATCACTTCATATTCACGTCATATATTTACTTCAACAGGCCTACTCTGGCCAACATTTTATCCTTGTATTTTTTATTGGTCCACATTTAACTGCATGCACCAGATCCCCCCCATAAAAAAAGGGGCAAACTGGAAGATTCCTGCAGACAGCATTCACGTGGTTGCCAGATAGGTCTTTTATTATCTAATCAAAGCTTAAACTGTGAGAAAGAATGTCATATTATAGAATACATATTGTTTTTCCATTTTGTCATTTCCTTTCCTTCAACTTACAAATTTCTTATTTTATATATACAGTTAATATGCATTTGCTATATTATTATGTGCAATATTTTAGGAGGTTTTCATACTTTCTGTACCTTAATTAATTGCTTGAATGGTTTCATCAAAATAAATTGCTATCTGTTTATAATAAGGAAAAATTCATAATAACGTCAAAATATTTTGCATATCTTCCTTCATGAGCATGTGCTGTGCGTAATACTGTACAACGGCCTTGCCATGTAAACATTTTTATTACGCCTTTTCGCCGATGGGTGTCGCTATGTCTGCTTTTGTGCCCACATCATCCATTGAGATTCCGCTTATACTCTGGGATGTAGATTTTATAATGTTAAAATAAATCTACAAAGCGTGCTAGAGCCCAAATGAAAAAGTACAAATGTGTGAAATATTGTTTTTATTTAAATAAATATCAGTATTAGGAAAATTTCAGATTTAATTTGTATTAAAAAACTAAATGGAAATTCAACTCTGGGGATTTTATGTGCATTCTCAGAATAACCACACAATAATACCGATTCATTGTTTTAAAATAAAACATGCAATAAAAACAGGTGAATTAACATAAAAGAACTCTCTTATAAGCTCTTAACATACTTCTGGGAATCAAACAGGATCCCGCATCCCCAAATCCCGTTGACTGCTTTCTGTAGCTCGCAAGATTACCTATAATTTTGACTCGGGATTTTATGATTGGTTTTAAATAGGATATTAATTATTAAAAAAAACAAAAATATATTTAATCATAAGCGTTGTATTGGCACTTTTGAAGCTATTGTCGTTTACTTACCAAAATAGTAAATTCATTTTCTTTTTTTTTTTGTCCTAAAATTAAACAAAATATTTAAAGAATCATGAAATAGAACAATTTTACTTTCCAAAAAAATATTTATATAAATTGATAGGAGACACTGGTGGGAAAAGAACATCGACTTAACATAAACGACTTGAAATAATAATAATAAAATATTTATTATTATTATTATTATTATTATTATTATTATTATTATTAATGAATATTATTATGTATTTCAGATCCGGAATAGATGCAATGAAGTACCTTAAAACCTGGTAATGTATTTACTCATATACTGTTACTACTACACTACTACTCCCATACTACTACTACTACTACTACTAATAATAATAATAATAATAATTGTAACTTGTTTGTATTGCTTGATGTATTATTATTTTTGCATTAAAATTAGCTGTGGGTTTTTCTTCACATTTTAGGTTTATAGCTAGAAACGATGCATAGATCTTAAAAATTCGTTCACTTTCTTTCACCACTAAGGACATCGCCTGCTGTTCTTTAACAACCAATGAACAAGACGACCAGTGTAGTCATTATCTATGAGATTATGACTGTTTAATAACAGGATGTAGTGTCAGTATGCACTATAGGATAGCTTTAGCATTATATGCGAGATTTAAGAGCAAAACTCGAATGTTAAAAGACAAGTCAGTTTGGACAGCTGATAATGAACTTCAATTATTGCATTAGGGACCTTTTAATATGCACAATGACATTGAAAGGTTATTGTTTTTATGTTTTAGTTATTGAGATATTTTAGTCTTTCTAAAAAAAACAATAAAAAAACAAGGGAAGCAAATACAACACCCGGGCGAACTAAACAATAAAGAATTATTCTGAGTCGTGTGACATTATAACGTAAAACGTTGAGGACAGTGACGTCAAGACGCATGCGTGCGTACGGCTGAGTGGAGACAGTTAGCCAGTCAGAGCTTCCCTTGCGTCGTGGTTTGACGTGTTGAGAAGGTGCAACATAGCAACGGTTTCTGGGTGCGCGCCTTGTGGATGCGGAACTGAGAGCGCGCGTTTCCGAGGCAACGCAACTCATCAGGGCGCTTTTTCTTTCACAAACCTGCGGGTCAATTGAAGATGTGGCGTTTGTCCTGGGCTCCGATCCTGCCCTTAGTACACGTTTGCTACATATCGCGCTGCTCACCTGTATCAAAGGATAATCTTTATTGACTCGTCTCAACTGTGACTCACCCCAAAGCGGTAAGGTGAAAAGGTCTGATCAGTAAGTTATATCACTCTTTGCCTAGTTCAAAGTTAAACTGTCATCAAGGAGGATTGTATATTTAATTGAATTGTGTTTATTACTTAACTGTTGGTTAATGCTACAAACAAGCTCCAGCATTCGGGCTGAAAAAAATGGGTTAAAAGATGTTTGTTAGTTTCATAGGCTCCAGGGGAAAACTATATGGGTTATTTAACTTTTCTCTTCATTGTACCTCTGCACTGCATAGGCTGAGATTAATGAACAGTAGTGATCAGTTGACAATGCTAAGGTTATTCGAGTTCCTGCACCCATATTAGCATGGGGTAGGCTACTACAAGAGACACAGATAAACCTGATGTCAAGCCCATAAACTGAGGTTAATACAGAAAGCAGAAGAGATTACTATTTTAAACAAATATTGGTCATTACTTAAAGTCTTTAAAAGACCATCAAATGACAACTGGAGATGTGAATTAGTTTTAGCCTACTGGAGTGTGCGGGCATTGTATTTTTTCATTCTGTATAATATTCTTGAACAACTCCCTCTTGCAGTAACTGGGTAGCTATTTAAAAGATACCGAGTTGTTATGATATAGCGTCTATATTATATCAAAGTTTATTTAATATTGGACTTTTGCCACAAAAAAAGCCTCTTCTGGTCAACAGTTTATAATCAGTATTTTTGTAGCTCAAAAAAGTCTTTAGCTCGGAGTTAATGTGCCGCATTTTAACCAAATTGTCCCCATGATTTAATCTCCACGGGTGCTCAGAGATGAAATATTGAGCCATAGGGCTGTGGAGGTAATCCCCGCTCCTCCAGAAAAAGCAAACAGTTGTGCGATTGTTGCAGGAGCCTGGGAAAATGTCCCGGAGCGCATTGACGCCCGAGTCTGTTGTTCAGAAAGACTTTGTGTGCTCTCAGACGCCATTGTCATGTTAATGAGCGCGTGCACGCTGTTGAACTTGATGTTGACTTCTTTCTTTTCGGCCTACATGTTCTTCCCCTTCTCGATCACTTGTTTGTGGGAAAGAAATGTTCAGCAGAACTGCGGTGTGAAATTCATTAATCAGTTTCTTTTTTTTCGGGGGGGGGGGGGGGGGGGTGGCATGGAGGCGATATGGGCTGTTTAAGACTGGACAGGTGGAACAGATAAACTATTGAAGAACATGGTAAATAGCAGTGAGTTTAGTTATATACTAAACGACGACTTATTACTCTTCTCTTTTGTCTTCTGGGCTACACTTGTAGGTGTGCGTAAATGATAAGAAAGTGTAATTGACTAAAAATAAATTTAGGTGTGTGTGTGTGTGTGTGTGTGTGTGTGTGTGTGTGTGTGTAAAACTTTATATATAATTTTGTTCTCATTATTAATAGAAATATCTCTGTGGTACGAGGTATTTTAAGGGACTTACATACCACTAAAATGCTATTTAAAAGCTTAACTCATATAATACGTATACGTATATACGTATAATAATATGTACTACTGTGTTATATTTATTGTATGTGTATTATTATTATTATTATTATTATTATTATTAACAACCCTTTATAAAAACAAACAAAAAATATGCAATGCAAAAAAAAAAAAACTTTTTTTAGAATCCATGAGGAAGAAAATAATTTCAGATAATTTGTGACGAGGTCAGATGCAGTAAAAACAACATTCGTTGTGACTTTATCGTGAAATCGAAAAGAGCTTACAGTAAATTAAAGGGAGCGGAAGTGATTTCAGCACCATGGACAGGGGCACGAGAAGTTCGCGCTTTACCTAAGTAATGAACTCATCCATATAGAAAGAGACAGAGAGAGAGAGACAGAGAGAGAGAAATCACGTGACCAATATTTCAGCCTGAAGCTTAATTATTTCCAGGTAGTTGAAATGCTATTGCTAAAACTTCTAGGCGTAAGCAGTCGATTATTCGTATAGAACAAAAGAAAAAATGCGTTGATAACATTTTTTAATATTGGCGACAATAAACCTGTATTTATTTCTGAAATTACTTAGCTATTTTGTCATAATGTTATATCATTTGCAACAGGACGTGACGTAAGAACAGGATCCTGGAGATCTTGCAGAAAGGTGTGTGTGTGTGTGTGTGTGTGTGTGTGTGTGTGTGTGTGTGTGTGTGTGTGTGTGTGTGTGTGTGTGTGTGTGTGTGTGTGTGTAAAAGAGAGAGACAGCGAGAGAGAGCGTGAGAGATATTTCAATACTGTTCCTTCTACTTTATGCAGGAATAATTTGATTTGTCTTACTGTTCGTATTTTGTTTCGCATTTTTTATATTTTAATAATGTTCTGGGTCCTCATAGTCAAGATCTAGCATAGGTCTGTGGAACTGGGCTGTGGAACTGGTAAATCACCGGATGTGCATTAAAAATACAAATATATATAATAAAAAAAACAGTGTTAATTTCATGTTGTAAATCGTAGTCTCTGATTCCTCCAAAGACTCCAAGGCCTGGTTTCAATATTCAATATCGTATAATAATAATAATAATAATTATTATTATTATTATTATTATTATTATTATTATTATTACCCATTCAAACATTCATATATAGTTACGGCTGTCTTTTTTATTTACACTTATTGATCAATCTAAATACAATATTTCCAACATTTTACCTGTTATTTAAATTTTTTTATTAACTAAAGCATTTCTCTTTAGCACTTTCTTTCCCTCCCTCTCTCTCTGTCCCAGTGTCTTTGCCTCTCTCTCTCTCTCTCTGTCATTTGGACTGTACAGTACACACAAAGTCACATCGTGTCAGGCTACAATATAGTCCTGATCAAATCACACTAAAACATCCAAGTTTTCGCGCTGTAATTATGTAGTAATATCACGTTTTTCAAGAAAAATTTAAAAAAGAGGCAAAAACAGGAAATATATAGTAGGCTGTCTAACCGGAGAGCAAACATGATGTTTTTGGGTTCTCATTCCAAATGTTTTAAATGGATGTGTTGTGGTTGAATAACAAAATCAGCTTTATCTTCTAATCATCATAATTATGAGCATTTAGCAATAGTCAGAGTGTCCTGTTGCCTGTAGGTTATTACTATAATCTACACTAAATGTTTACTAATCTACACTAAATGTTTCTGTGGCATAATGAGCAAATTCAGCCCCTTACCTGAAGATGACTTTGTTGAATTTATTGTTAAAAGCGTAACCCCAGTTGACCCCATGGGTAACGATATCGCTTCTCTATCAGCATGTGCTGGTTTTTAAACAGTAGGCTACGTATCAAATGCAGAGGAGAATCATTGAATAAAATAAAACATTACACAATATATTTAATGCGTGGTAACAGGCTGCTCGGTGTTTGATTTTGCTCAGCCATGTGTTATCAATAAGCATGGCGAAATGGTGATGACATCACAGCGTGTTGACCCCCAGTGGCCCAGTCCTGCCCCCCGGGGGTGGCAGTTACAGCTCGTGTCGCTTTCCTTTCACGTCGTCCTTCTCCAAACTGCCTAAAGATTTTCTAAGATCTGCTTGGGCTAGCTCTTATGGAGCTACCAGAGAAAATGGAGAAACCAGAGAAAATAACATACGTAGAGAAAGGAAGAGAGAAGCTATTGTGGAAAAAAACAACGCAAATTTCGGTGCAAAATCGGATAAATAGGACCTTGCTAATGTTAGTGTGCTCATAGTGGGATCCGGTTTACACTCAAACATTTTGGTGCCTTGTTTATTTTTAAACACCATGTTTATTATAAACGCACGTGATCTAGGACGCAGTCTGATTTTTATTTCTGTCGTCGGGAGCAAATTGTGGGTTTGTAGCATCGTATAACTTCTCTAGAGCTTCTCTTCCATCTGGACATGTGGAGTAGGACACACGTGGAAAGAAGGAATTAAAACAGTAAGAAGGCGTAAGTTATTCTGTAAGTTATTATTATTATTATTATTATTATTATTAATACTGGTAATATAGTAATACTAGTCATGTCTATTCTAGTAACTATAGTTTCACCAATAAAGGTTTAAAGGGTTTACATTTAAAAGGCAACAATGTTATTTTATTTTGTATTGCAAGACTTTATTTTACACATTATGCGTTACAACTATTTTCGATTAAAACATCATGATCGGGACCGAGGAGTGCATTGTGAATTGTGTTGACAATTGTGTGGTCTTATCAAGCAGCCTGCTTTTTAGTTGTATGATGTATGTAGTTTTAGTTATAGATTGTAGAACCTATATGATTGTAGAACCTATATTATTGGTACCTATAGCGTAAGTGAAATGAAAAAAAAAAAGCCCGATCTGCTCATTGGTTGGTCGTAACTGGGAAATTATGCTGTCAAGAGCTTACACACCGCTGTTTCACATCACATCTCCTACAATACATTTAGCTACCAGTCATCTACGCTTTTGTTCTGTAATAATATTCATTCTTTGCTATTTTACCAGAATGTCGTTATATATACCTCAGAACTCAGAATTGTAAAACGATAGTCTGGTTTGTACACCGATGGCCCGGGGCTCTTTATTAGAGAGATGAATTATGAAGCTCTTCAGGGACACGTTTTATTTAGTTACGAATTTGGGGTAAAACGTTTCAAGGCCTACTGTACCAGAGAGATCCTCTCTCTCTCTCTCTCTCGCGCGCGCTCTCTCTCTCACACACGCGCGCGCGCGCACGCACACCTGGTTGTACTGCATTAAGGTCAGCGTTTAACATGAACCGTCTGTGTGTGTGTGTGTGTGTGTGTGTGTACACTGCTGGGTGTATAATGTAATATCTAACTGCTTAGTGAAGATCATTTTTTATGGCCATGTGCGCATATGCTGTATGAGAGTGCGCGGTGTGTGTGTGTGTGTGTGTGCGTGTGTCAGCACTGCACGCGAACGAACGCGACAGCTCCATGTGACCACAACTGAAGCTGCATATCCGGCACGCAGCGGTGCCTTTAAGAGCCATGGATTAGTTTTTCTCTTTGGTTATCTAGCTGTATGAGTTTTATGCGATATCATAAAGCTAGAGAACCGAATGTAGAAACTAATTCACACCACTTCGGGCCGATTCGGATGCTCTTGGAATCGCGAGGAAAAGAAGGGGGAAGGAAAACGGAGAGCCTCGGCGCTGAGCTCCGGGGATGTGCACGGGAGAAACGGTGGTGCTCGCTACAGCAGCACCGCGGACGGTAGGCGACACCGGGACACTCGGTTCACTTTCACTCCGTGTCTGAGTCATCATCTGAGGCAATCCACGTGAGGGAAATGTGTTTTTTCTATTGCGTGGTGCGTAAATGCAGGTGTCTGCCTCATAGCCCTGTGTTTAAAGCTCGGCATTCGCACTAGATGGTTGCGCTTGAAGATCCGTGTTGCCAGATTGATTTATTTCCTTCTGTCAAGGCTGTTTTTAAATCACAAGGACTGGAACTTGATATACTTTATTCTGGATGTACAGTGGTTGATTGCTGTTGGGTTCATGACTTACACTCACCTGAGACTGGTTTTTCCACCCTATTAGGTTTGGAAACAGATATTCTGGCAACCCAGCATATATATATGTATTTTCTCAATATAATATGAGTAGATATTTAAGTGTTGAAGAAGTACAGTCCTGTTCTGCAGGGTGTGTGGCACACATTCCACCATAGACCATGCTCATGTGGATTTTAGACGATGATAAAAGGGTTAAGGGAGTTCTTTTAGATGATTGGTCCGATCCTGTGTCACGTGGTCTGGTGTGCAGTCGCTCGTGTGTGCATCCATATATGCTAGAGATTATGGAGAAGCACAAGCCAATGTAAGCATAAGTCAATGTGTGTGTTTGTGCATATTGGAGTTCTCCTTTAATATGCGTAAGTATTGGGTTATTTTAGACCACACTGGGTCCAAATAATGAGCCTGATTGCCTGTTGATAGAGAGTTATTAAATAAAACAAGTATGCTTTTTAAACCTTGTAGTGTATTAGAAAGAACTGATAAATTGATATTAGATTTAAAAAATGCTAAATCTGTAGTCAGCGAAGTTTTTAACTTCAAAATTGTTGGCCTATGTGACAAAACCATGACTGTTATACATGTTAGTGAAATACTCTTCAACACTGAACATTTTTCTCCATAGTGATTTACAAATTGGCATTTATCGTGTACTTGTTAAATAAAAAAAATGCTCCAGGATATAATAAAGAATTGTGATATGGATGCATATCATTGGATGTAGAGATGAAAGAGATGCAAGGTTAATAAAATAACACACTTTGAAATGAGTAAGAATTTACACAACTCAATCCAGTGTGAACAATGATGTTAGTAGACTAGTGTTACTGAAAGTTTGCATCTCCAGGTATTTCTATGCAATGATAATTTTCTCTCTGGAATATAAACAAACTTTTGGCTATCGAAAGATCTTTTTCCACTTTGTTTGTCAAGACAGACGTGGCCTTTTATGGAATTGCTGTACTCACCGTTTCATTTTATGTATGGCATGCTGCTTACATGGATCGAATAGGTCAGAGTAGATCCTGCGCTGTGGGAAGCCATTGTGTAAAAAACAATCAGGTGTTTTAAGATCAGAGTGACATTGCATTTGTCCATGACCTTGAATGGATGAGCACATGTGTTTTAAATCCCCTATTTTGTTCTCATTATAAGCTTTATAAGAGATCTATCATCAGGATCCATGCTTTATGTTTTGTTTTAATCTTTAATCTTGTTTAAATGTTTTGTATAGAGTATATTAGTATATACAGAATACCTACTATTCTGTATGAACAAAGACATTTTACCCTTGTCATGAACATGAACTTGTGAGAAAGGGAATGCTGGGAATTTATATGAGTGAGAGGCAACACAGCAGGTTACTTGCCTACCATGTTGTCTAGAGCAGTTATATTATTTGAGTGTGAAATGCTAGCTTTGTTGCAGTAAGCATTTCAAATACATGCCCTACAACATGACAAATTGTATTGCTTTTATATTTTATGTACAAAACTCCTTTAACAAGGATGCTACCATGAAAATATATGGTATACATAGTGTTGTATTGGAAAATAAGATGTGCACAACAGATTTCAAGTTCAAAGTGAAGTGCTTCAGGCTAAATGTCATTAAAAGACCCACATTCACATCTCTTTAGCATTGCTGTTTAGCTTTCACATGGAGAATAAACAATGCAATGACATATTACAGATATTACACATATGCCATGTCTATAATGACTGATGTAAATATGCCCCAGAGATGGACATCCAGTCTGAGGCCTGCCTGTCTGCATGAGGGGTGTCCCAGACGTTTTCCCACATTAATATGTGTCTGGGCCTGCAGTGAGAGCCGGCAGATGGAGTCTTGTCTTAGCACCTGGCATATGCAGCGCTACTATTGTCTACACCCATGACTAATCTCGGTTATATGTAACCAACTCTGAATTTCAATTTTGCTACAGATTAAAAATATATTAGGAGGAAAATAAGGGCAAAAACACGTGTGCAGGTTAGAGAATGAGAATCTTAAGTTAAGAGGATCTGTTTATGGAAACAATATTTTTGGATATGGCTGTTGTTACAATATACAACTGATTAAGGAAAAAGAAAACGGAGCAACTATTATCATACAAATTGTGCATCCAATTTGGTTTATTGTTAAAGGAGGTAGGCTGAGTGTTATACCTTCCCAGTGTGTGGCTTGCTGTAAGAGGATGGCTAACAAAGCGGTATTTGTGCTACACGCTGTTAAAATGCTCTCTGAGTAAAGGCTTGTCAAAATTTAGTAAATACAACTGTCACCAGAGGAAAATGACATTCTGATATTTTTGTTGAGGTTTTTAGTAACATTATTTGTAAGTAGCTAGAGGTGAGGTGGTCAGTACCTTACTTCGAATAATCCCATAGATACACATCTAAGTGTGCATTGCATGTGTGAATGTTTGTTTGCAGGTATTCACATGCTATTAGACAATCTTCCTGTTGTAAACAGGCATGTTATCCATCTTATTTTTAACATTTTGACTTAATGGATATTGAGACGAAGATGGATATGCAATTCCTTGTAAAACAGTGCCGTTACGTGGAAGAGACTGTATTAAGTATGCATAGGCTTTTTAAGTTTAGCTAATGTAATCTTTGTCTTAATTGGCCTTCTGTAACCTTTGTTTGCACAAGACTGGACATAGGATTATAACTTTAGTTGTATGATTATAAGTCCAGTTACTTAATATAAAGAAACATACGCACACACGCAAAACCCACAATAAAAAAAACTAAAAAGAATTTGCTCTGTTACATTGATATGATGTGGATATTTTTAGCCTGTTTGGTTTAAAAAGGCATGTAGCATAGTTCAAATAAATCTAAAATACTTCGCTGTTCGTCAGTGTAAAATAAGCTTCATATTCATTTCATATTTTTCTATTCGTGTTCTATTTAGGATTTTCTCCATTAAATACTGTATTTCGATTCATCATAATTAAACATAGCAACTCTGCTTTTTGTGCATATTCTTAGCAGTAAGTTATGGTGTAAATGTAAAAAAAAAATCAAACATCTGAAGGGTTGTTTAGGTTTATTTGTTAAAGATGATTAAACTGTGGCAAAAAAAAGGTTATAAATAAATTATTTCAGATATTCTTTGCGCAGTAACCTATCTCACTGTCGCACCTCTAACACAGACACTTTTACGTCAGTGTAACAAAATGAATTTCACGCTGATGTACCACGACATATTTTTAAACGGACTAACTAGTTTGGCCTGTTATCCTTCATTCGAGTCGAACCGGCGCAGTGAAATGGACTTTCCTCCCTCATTATCATTCAGTTTTCATTTTTCTCTTTTTCGCTTCAGAAAGCAAATGTCACTCATTTCCCGTCTGAGCTCGTGAATCCGGAGTGCGGTAGCTTAGCAACCGCCTCTGATCCATCAAATGAAACAGGAAGGAAAAGCCGCCGTGTGCGTTATTACATCTCCAAGACTGAACAAGAGCCGCACTAAACTACACCTTTTAATCAGCTGAAGGTGAAGTTGAAATTCCTCTCGCAGAATAAGGAAACAAAAGTTTTTACCCTAACCTTTTTTCTTCTTCTTCCAGAACAGTCCACCTACTTCACGTGACCTAGACTCACGTTAGGCTAAACAGGCGCATGGGAGCAGGAAGTTAGCTTGGTTCTAAAATTATAATTTTTAAATTTTTGTTAAAATTTTTTTTTTTTTTAACAAGAGGTCAAATTCGTCGATTAATCATAACATATTCCGCGTTTACGTTAGATTAGAGTAAATTAGATTCAACTTTATTGTCATTGCACATAGTTACAAGGCAACGAAATGCAGTTAGCATCTAACTAACTAGCTATCTAACTATCTAGCTGTGTCCTACAAAAACAGACTGCTGAAATAATAATAATAGTATAACTAGTATTAGTCTTAACAGTGGGAAATAAGAGAACTTACATAATAATGTACCTCTGTTCTTCTTAGTGCCGTTGGATGAGAGTCTGTATTTAGCCTTCTACAATTTTCTTGTTTTTATGTTGTTATTTTTTTCTCTATTGGACTAATTCAGTTTAAAAGTTTCACATTTATTAAAGTTTGATTAGACACACAGAAAACTTGGGAGTAATGCAGCACCTTTCCTTTATAAAGTAAAAACTTGCTATTCTTTCTTTCTTTCTTTCTTTCTTTCTTTCCATCTATCAATCTCTCTCATACACAAACACATATACTGTGTGTATGTATGTGTATATATATATATATATATATATACATACACACACACACACACACAGATTACAAATGGGTCTCTAAGAGTGGTTAAATATTTTTACTGTTACATATGTTACATGTATAATATAAACATGCATGAAGTGCATAAAAAGGTCTAATTTAATCTAATTTATGTGGTTTATTTGAATTTAAATGAATCCAAAAGCCATAAGCCGTAAGGCAGCTGCATTATCAACTCACTGCCTAATTGTGAAGGTTTACTTAACCTTGTTGCAGTAGACATGGCCATTGCTTTTTAAATAGATTAGCAGAATTAGTGAGCAGTATTACAAGCCTGTTGTAAAATTGCTTCTCACTTTTTGTGAACGTCATCTACACCGATCCATTATTATTTTATTTTTTTTAAACATTCATTATTTTGGAGGTATATGTGGTCACAAGCAAATATATCTGCTTTGTTTTGTGCAGGAGATGTGGACCACAGCCTGAGATGCTGAAAGTCAAGGCCAAAAACACAAACCAGATGCAAGAGTACTGGGTTTAGGTGAGTATTGAAGCCCCTGGGGCTTTAATATATCTGGCAATGTGACCTTGAGTTCCACTCTGACTTCAGTTATGCACAGAACTACATACTCAGAAAGCAATGCAGGTTAACACAGCAGAAAGAGATAGAAATAGGAATCTCATGGAACTGCATACTTGGTGCTAACGGCACCATGACGATTCATGCTCATGAGATTTAGAAATAGATTTGTATTATTTGAAGTACAGTGTTTTAAATGATGTGAGAAAGCAGTCATCCTCTTTCACAAAAAAAGCTCGGTGCAGGATAGCAAACATTCAGGGGATTACTATGGCAACAGCATTTGAACTCGCTCATTGGTGGCAAACTGTAAGGCTGGGGAAAGTCACATGACTCGAGTCAGAGTGAAATTCTTCATGGCGGCGGCTCCTACGTTTATTTCACGGGTTCTGTTTGTGCTCATCCATAAAGAGACATGGCACTCCCCTGCACTAACCCATATGCTGCTTGTCATTTCTGTCACACACTGCAAATCTGTCATGATTTTCAAGTCAAGATTTGCACTCATTCTCATGCTCAGGTGACAAATTTAAGAACTGCCTGTTTTTGCATTCACAAATTGAGAGATCAGTTTAAACACACACTGCCTAAACCTAAACTGAATCATTCTTATGAGATTCCTATGAGAATTCCCACAAAGTTTTATGATTCTTATGAAGCTGCAGTAATTATTAGCAGTTAGTCTGATCAGTTTTAATTACCTTACGGTAAAAGTCATTTTAAAGCCACTAGGTTATTTGGATGAGTTAACAGTAAGGAGCTCTACATTTTATGATTATGAGATGAAGTATCTCACCTTGTGAGATGGTGATATGCATTTGCTCTCCATTTTCTTCCTACACTTTGCCACATTATGCCCTGATCCAATTTAGTTAGTTTCCTTGCTGTTGGCAGAAAAGCCAGTGTGGAGGTCATTTCTGAAATCTATAGTTTAATTCTCATGTCCATCCCCCTATCCCTTTACGATATTGCATGGGGTGTTTATAAGGTGTGCTCATGTGGAAAGGCTGTAAGGGTGGCTTAGTCCCTCACCTTCCTAATTCCCTTGCCTCCTTCTCTCCGTTCCTCTCACCCATCTTCCCTCCCTCCATCTCCTCCACTTCATCCTGAAGCTCTCTCCCTCCAAGCCACTCCAGACTCACTCTCTTCTTTTGCCTCACAATCTCAAGTCAGAGTTCAATGGCACATTTTTCCCTTCTTTTTCACTCCCCCACAACTCTAGTGGTTTTTTGCAAGATGGGGGCAGGCACCTAGTCTGAACTTTAGCTGCAATTCTCCAGGCACACATGCATTGTGAAACACAGATTGAAAAAGAAATGAGTACCTTTTTCCGTCTTCTTCTGCCAGCACATAAAAAAATCTCAGACTTGCTTTCTTACTCTCTCTCCTTTTGCGCCAGCGTTTTCCTTTTGAACTAGAGTGGTCTTACCATGGTTTTTGTAGTATTTGGTAGCGAAAACATATCTAGGCACATTTGAAAAATCTTGTTTTGATGTTTCAAATGTACCCATTAATAAATGTAATAGCAGTTTTTGTTTGTATTTTGCTAGGAAAAAAATCAACTAATGATAAGACTATGTTGTCTATTGTCTTAAAGTTCCACTAGGAAAGTATGTCACAGCCCCAGCCAATTAACTGCCAACATAGTAGTTTGATCTATTAATTAAAATAATATTTAATAATAATAATACATTAATTAAGCCATAATCCTTGAAACATTGTGGTTCCAGTGCCCCTACGTCACTAGTGCAATGCTTTGAAGAAAGCATGTGTAAGTCCAGATATGACTGGATGTGTTTCTGACTTTTGGGAACGATATCAACTCCTCTTAAATACTGGTTCTCAACGTGGATTGTGGGGACAGACAGGAATCTGCAGTGTTTAGCTGTTACAGTGATGGAAATCACAAGCTCCCAGTACCCAAGTTATTATATTACTTATAGTTATTTGTATTTTTCATTAAATTTATATTTTCATCATTGTTTCCAGTGTCCTCCGTGTTCAAAATCAAAAACATCCTTTTACTAATTAGCGCAATTAGTTAGTAGGATTTCACTGGTCACATGAATTAACACCATACAGAGGGCTGTTGCGGAAATTTCGAACTCCAATAGATAGGAAAAATATTTTGGGTATTATTAATGTGTAGGGTACACATTTAAATAATTAACCTATTGATAATATGTTTATTAATATATCTTGAAGATATATCTTTACAATTTTTACAGTTAAAGACATCCCTGTTTGAAAAAAAAGGTTTGATAACCCCTCCCTTTAAGATCCAAGAAGCTGCTTTTTTATACAGTCTTTAAATAATATTTGATACTACACACAGTGTAATATTGTATTTTTTGGTAGGCTACAGTTCACAATTCAAAGTACATATTGAGACGTTGCTGTAGTATTGATCCAGTTTTGTGATGGAAGAATGTGTTGTGATCCATTTTGCACTGTGGCTGACAAGGCTCTTGTAAAATGGCCAGACATCCTAATTCTGTCACATTTGTCAGATCGTGACAGGAATTCTCCTTCTTCATCCTATTTCTTGAAGAAATGGAGGAGAACGTTAGCAGTACAGATCCATTGATCACCTACAATATTCGAGCGCATTAGTCACTGCAAAAGTGAAAGCTGAGGGTAGAAGAGCACAAACTTACACACACAGCAGGCTTCAGCTCAGAGTGAGACCTATCATGAAAAGATGGCTTTCCATCATGGAGAGAAAGAAATCTCTCTTTTTTCAGTTTTAGGACAGAGAAACAGTCTGTGACATTGGCCTAGTTCTAGCTCAGCTTTGCCCAGAGGAAGAATTGAATTGAGGAATCAGAGAGAGAGGATCAGAGGGGACTCGGTTGCCTGTGGCTATCTCCCCCCACTCTATAGCATCTAACTACCTTTCAGCCTCAGTCTCCTCTCACCCTTCTTCTGCCTCACACATCTGAGCTGCCTGCTTCATATTAGCTCACCAAATCGAACGCAGAGAGTACACAGATCAATCAAAAGCAGCATTTTTGAAGCAATTAAAGTGAGAGAGAAGAGGCTGCATAGCTAAACAAATTCTATATGAAAAGGAGAATCTATAAAATTGAGTGATTTTGAAATTGCTGTCTGTACAAAAGTTAGTCGCTGGATATAAGTGCAGTAAACTGTGCCTCATTACATGTAATGTTCTAGCTCAAGTCATGTATCAGGAAATAAACATTCAGTGTAAAATGACATTCAGAGCAGTTTTGTGTGGTGTACTGGGGATTCTCGGGGGTCTTGTTGAGAGAAGAGGCACATGTATCTTGTAGTTCATGTCTTCAGTTTGTACATCACACCTTAGTTTACCTGTCAGGAGATAGATTTTTATAGAGAAAAACATCCTGTTAAGAGAATTTTATTTAGGTCTGCAACTTCTACTGTAATTACTGTAAGAAAAAGAAGGAAAAGAAAAAAGACTCTAATCACGTTATGGTTATATTTAAGTATTTCCAGTAGCTTTGCATCAAAAATGATTTGCCTAAAAATAGATGCAAAAGCTCCAAAAGTATTTTCAGTTTAGATGTCAGTGCATGGCTGTCTGTGTAAGTTGATTTAAAGTAAAGCTGTTGCATTATACAGCTTGAAAGCAAATAAATCTTTTTAAATGAATACGCTGATTGGCTGAAAGGGAAAGCTGGCGAGTGGCTGCTGCATGCGGAGTGAGCGAATGCTGACATAAATTAAGGCCTGCATATTTCTCCTTTCTTGCTTAAGATAAAGGTTTAAATAATGTCCTTTATTCGTTAAAGGGTAGGACAAAAACCTATTTTCCTCGAAAAAAGCTAGCCATTTTAGGCTGAAAAACATCTCCAGTGACTGAAGAGGCAGTTGATTTTCTCAGGAAGAGAATGGCCCAGGCAGGCCCCTCTGACAGCGCCATGCAACGCGCTGCTTCAATAGCGAGGTGTATTTCTGAAGATGGAAGGGGTGGGTGGGGGGTTCAAGGAGTGAGGGAGGAGGGGGAGGATGAGGGAAGCGCTGTGAAAAGGCAGCAGGCTGCAGCGTGAATGGGGGCACCAGGGAGGGGGCGACGTCTCCGCTCCTCCATTGGCCGAATGCAGCAGCCGCAGCGGCTGTGAAAAGAGGTCTCCCCTTTTTCCCACGACCCCGCAAACGGGCCCAAACAGTGGCCCAGGCCCGTCAGGGTCAAGTCACAGCGCTAATATATACACTGGGCTTGTGTGCGCACAATACGGACACACAGCTCATTTATTCAGTGTGTGCAGACAGACATGTGCACACACAGCCACCTCCAGACCAAGACAGGGAGGGGGCAAGCAAGGACCCTGACACTAATTTTGATCACATTGAGGCCATTGTCTAGTTCTATTCCAGTTCTAGATTTTGCAACTTAACAAGCATTTGGTAGGGGTGGGACACGCACACACACACACACACACACACACACACACACACACACACACACACACACACACACACACACACTCAGTCAAATGCTTGCCATCTAGACCTGCATTTAAAAAAAAAATTTTATTATAATATTATGGGTATTATACTGAGAAAGCTAAAATGTAACGTATATTGAACAAAATGCTTTCATTATATTCTTTGCTATTACTAATTAAATCATTGTGTAGTTCAGTTAAATGTGGCGTCAGCATTACACAGTAAACTGAAAATGGCCTCAAATACGTTTCATAATTTGTGCATTTTGCTTAGAAAATGAATTTAGTTTTGCATGCATTTGCTTTGAATACACAGAGCAAAATCCCATCAGCTTTGTTGTCTTGAAGACTTGGTGGTGAAGTCACTAGACTGTCAAGGCCTTGGGAGGAACTTGACTGTGAGTCCCGTGTGTGTGTATGTGTGTGCGTTAGGGCTCTGCAGAATTACGTATGTCTCCTCTAAGACTGAAGTGCAGCAGAGTTTAGAGCGCCTGCTTTGACTGAAGCGTGAAAGACAGCTACTTTAGACAATGGCGAAGAGAGGGGACGGCAAGAGCACATAGCAACTCTCCTAGCAACTCCTGCACCGACAGGAATTTAGATGAGACCTCTGCTCTGTCTATAGTAGCCTAGGAGTATAATAAAAGGCAAGTATAAAACAACCAAGGCTTTCTGCTTTCTGTAGAAAAGTCTACCGGCAGTTAAGTAGGGAAAGAAATATCTGTATAGCATATGCATGAAAGTGATACAAATCATGCTTTGTTTTCATCATATCACGGTTATAGTGTGCGCAGCAAAAGTGTTGATAATTTTATTTATTGACATTTGATAACATTTTATAGATGTTTTAAACACACTCCTGTGGCATCCTTTGTTTTGCTAATATGAGAAATATGTTCTGTGATTACGTGCTGTATTATTTTTATTATAATAAAGATTACAAGGACCACGTCTAGGCGAGTACATGTTTTTATGACCTCACAGTCCATTAGGGAATACAAACCTAACATTCCCTTCACAATAATGGGTGCCATCTTGTTAAAGCAGGTCATACACGTTTCGGCACTGTGTATAACTCCATCCACACCACCCCTACACACCCACCTTGTCCAGTTTACACCCTTTTATGGGACATTTGTCCCATAGTACGCCTCATTCTTTTGGTAAACAAGCACCAGCACACCAGCCGTCTTCCTCTGTGCTTTCTTTCTCCTGTTCAAAGGCTCCTGGAGTGCAGCGAGACAAAGGGGAGACTCACTTAATTAGCTGGGCGAGAAGATGCATTGTGGCAATTACCCAGCACAATGAGGGAAAGCTCACGGCCTGTTAATTTGGTGTGGGGCTAGAGAGCGGTTCCTCAGGCCCAGAATAGCCCTTTGTTAGATACAGAGGTCTCGTAATAGATCACATAGACTTCGATTAAGGCTCGGAGAATCTTACGGCAAGGTTTTAGATGCGTGTTATGCATCTAAAGATACAGCTGTGGGCAGTAAAGTTTATATATACATGAAACACAGCCTCAACCCTCAGCTCCTCTTTGAACCGAAACTGAAAATGTAAATTCCAAGGTCGAGATGCTGATGTACAGAGTCTATGTTAAGTAATTACAGAACTCCTGTTCATGCAGCTGCAAGGGGTCCTTACCCTAAGCAAAATGTTATACTTCCTCAACACTGATCTGTATTTTTTTTCTGGGTTTGAGTGGGAGGGTTCTGGTGGTCGGAGCGAGATGGCGCATCGAGGATGCCTCTTTCCCAGTAGGGCCCTCAGGCAGTCACTTTCATGAAGTCAGATAACATTCTCCTCTCTTTTTCTGGAGAGTTCTTTAACCTTGATGAGTGCGATGATGGGGTCGGAGAGGACGCGAGTAGTGGGCAGCGTGGTGGAGATGGTAGCAGAGCTTGCGCTCACTCGCAGAATCAATACGAGAGCAGTGCGTGTTGGGAAGCTGAGCACCGAGGGAGGTGGGAGTAGGGAAGTCCCATTGAGGCCTGTAATAAGTCGTCCACGCTGCTGCTTGTGTGTGCGTTCCTACAAAGACTGTCCTATTACAGAGCTACAGTATGAGCTGCATTAAAATAACTGCACAATATAGAGTTTCAGGGGTTGACAATGTCATGATAGGAGGAGTTCTACAATATGCGAAAAGTGTCACGACACGCAGGGTTGCTGAGAGACTGCCTGCAAAAAATAGTTTTGCTCTAAAAACTGTATGCTAAAAAAACATTTCAGACTATAATATTCCAGAAAAATGCATGTTGTATTTAATATATACTAAAGATACCGAGCATATCTCAGAAAAAATGTATGTGAAAGAAATTATCATAGAATTGTACCATGGCAAAGGTGAAAAGGTGATGAAAGCTTTAAAAGTAGTTCTGGCTGTAACATACTGAAAACGACAGGTTTATATTAATGCACTCGTTCTAATACATTATGCCTTTTTTAGTAACTGCTTGGTTATAGATGGATGTGTCTAGTAAATGATTGGTTTCTTAATAAAATGGCATATATATATATATATATATATATATATATATATATATATATACATATAATTTTTCAGAGAGTGGTTTCCAGAGTTGGGTAGTAACGAGTTACATTTACTCCGTTACATTTACAATTGTTAAAAATTGAGTATTTCTACCGCACCATACTTTTTACTTTTACTTGAGTAGATTTGTGAAGAAAAAACGCTACTCTTACTCCGCTACATTTGGCTACACTTGACTCGTAACTTTTCTAACCATTTATTCGACACTTTAGATATCCTTTGTGTTTCCCGGAGAAATGCAGCCTGTGGATCTACCACATGACTGTTTCACCAATCAGACAGAGCGACAATAATCACATGACTTTTAGATTAGGAAATTTGTGTTTCGGAAATTAAGAAATCTGTGTTTCTTGTTCCTTAATTTGCTATTTTGTAAAGATATTTAGTTTCATTCATTTATTTTATTAAAGTTGTTTCATTAATTTTATTATTCGTAAATGTCGCAATTTGTACATTATTTCATCATTTTATCTGACTGCTTACATAATTTCGAAAAAAAATTATTACGATACATTATATAATACATTATGATGACTCAGTACTTGAGTAGTCTTTTCACCAAATATTTTTTACTCTTACTTGAGTAATATTTTGGATAAATACTTTTTACTTCTACTTGAGTAATATTATTTTGAAGTACAGCTACTCTTACTTGAGTACATTTTTTGGCTATTCTACCCACCTCTGGCGGTTTCGGACAGAGTGTGTGAAGGAGCGACTGTATAACTTTGCTATAACATAAATATGAACAAAAATATTTTGTTGATGTTGGGCATCATTTAGTTAATAAACTGTTAATATGGTTGAAATATGATGTAGTAATAAATAAAAAATTTAATCTCTGTCAAATGTGGTATAAAAGGAATAACACAGCTCAGACCATGCTGCTGTAAAAAAAAAAAATCCTCTGTTTTATGTTGGGCCAGGTCACACCTCTATGACATGTATTATTTTTGTAAAAGAGCATGGCCTCTCATGTACTCAGTGATCGCTCTTAAATAGTGTTGCACTGTTTTCCTGTATGATGAAAACTATCAAATATATTCTTTGTGTCACATTAATAATTCACTGAAATACATATTATACTTGCAGTGTGTTACAGTTTAATCTCAATGTTGTGCAGCCCTAGTTGGAGTTCTTACAGTGCGTGCCATTGTCTCTGACTTCACTAGGAGACCTGCTCTTCGTTTTTTCGAAAATCTCTGCAGTTATCCGTTCTGATTGAAGGCGCATTTAACCATCAAGCATGAGGAGTAGTCACAAATAAAACATCATGTTTCACCTGCCCACACTGCACTGCCTCAGTTTTCACTTTCAAGGTTGGAGGAACCTGATCTCACAAAGCATTTGAACATGTTTGAATGAGTAATGGTGAAGTGGTCGGATTTCTTTAGATTTCATATTACAGAAATTCCTAAGATGCACGTACAGATGATAATCCTGATTCTTACCGTCATAACATGAGTTGAATCCTGTGAATTGTCAGAGCTTTCTTTTGCTATTATTCAATATTTATCTATCATTGCACTGCCGTGTGGTCTGATTCAGACGTGTCACATCCATAATGCAACAATATTCATCCATCTCAGTACTATACAACAAAACAAGTAACCGCATTTACACATCATGGTTTCTGCTATGGATCATATAATTAATTTTTATTGAAAAAAGTCTTGCGAAACTTAATGTCACATTAAAAAAGCCATTTACGATGATCAAGGAAGTCCTGAGCTCCACATTTTTAGTACTTTGCTCTCACTTTCACATCTTTTCCTGTCCAACCAGGCCATTTTAGCCTGCTTTCTTTCTCATTCTTTCATCATCATATCCCTCCTCTAATCCTGTGTTAAACCCCTGAGTCCGTTACTCTCGCTCTCTCTCCCTCTCCATCCTTCTCTGTCATCCTTACTCATATTACCCATTTCTCCTTTCTCTTGCTCAGGGCTCTTTACTTCTGCCCAACTTAGCTAATTGAGTTGGTGAGAAGTTAACCGCCCCCTTCATTGGCAGGGAAGCTTGCTAACCCTCCCTCACAGGAGTGTCACATTGTCAGGTCCCTTTCGCCCCGGTGTAATCCCCTCCACTGGGACAATGGAACAGCCCACTGGCCACTGAGATACATTATGCCCCCCCCCCCTCCCAACCAGAGAGCTCCCGGATCATCGAGTCCCGCTCCATCCAGCTCCACTCACAGCTTCAAAGCTTCGGGCCGAGTCTGTGCACCTCGTTACTTATTCATGTGGGCCTGGGAGAGGAGAGAGGGTCCGCTGAGATGAAATGGCAGCACGGAGAAGATGTGGAGAGCTGAACAGCTCCCTGGTGGGCTCCACCGGCGAGTATGGAGAGCACGAGCCACCACCTGCCCTGCTCTGATCTCCAACATCTACATCAAACATCTTGTCTCAATAACTCGACCTATTAACAGCAACGACCACAGCTGGGCTTCACTGCTACACCCCTGCTGTAGGGCTTTTGCTTTGACAGGGCTGGATGTTCAGATTTCTCATTCCTGATATTTCATCTAATATTTTAGGTCTTTATATTAAATCCTAATCCAATGATTGAGACATTAAAGTCTCACACAGTCCCTGGAAAATATATAAAAGCATATAATGATAGTGTTAATATGCAGAATATGCTCTGTAACATGATGGTGAAGAAGTGCTGTGGGTTGTGTTGAAATCGGGGGCGTGGCTTCAGCTTCATGTCAATCAGAGGCAGAAAAGGAGGTTGGGTTGCCATGGGAACAGATGCTGAGTGTTAACCAGAAAGGAAACAAACAAAGTAGTGCTCATAAAAACCTCATAAAAAGCAGGTTGAAGTGTGTGTGTGTGTGTGTGTGTGTGTGTGTGTGTGTGTCTGTTGAGAATATTAAATGAACTTGTCTTTTCTCACTCAAGTCTATACCACATGACTGTTCGCTCATAGAAAGATTTTGTAGCTTTGTAGTAAAATCACATGGTTTTATGTTGCTGTTGCTCACATTGGTAACAAAATTATCTGCATGCTATGTAGTTCTCAGTGTACCCTCTCTGAAACCTTGAGCCCATGAGTAAAGCTCAACTCCTAACTCTGCCTGGCGGTCCTGCAGGAAGATCCCCCTGCCACTAAACTATCATTATTTAGCCCTGCTTTTGTGAAGAGAAAGCACAAATATGCTTGGTATTCTCTATGCTAACATGCATTCTTGTCCCCATCAATCCTATACCGCTTCTTCTTTCCCCTTCCATGCAATTCTCATTCTGTACTCCATCCGAGACCCAAGGATAGGAAAGTGACGTGAAGCTTCTGGTAAGTCAGGCCTTATTTGCCTGATTTCAGCCATGAACCCACTGCATCAGCTGCTTTCACTCTGTTTCCTTTCATTCCTTCTCCTGCTTGGATGCTCCCTGTATTGCATGCCGTTCTGCTGTTCCTTGTGCATAACTTGTACATATTTAAATATGTAAAGATATATATTTAAATAGTCTGCTCAAATGTAAGCTTCACCTTAAATTTGGATTTTTGGTTTTCCCTTTTGTGCCCCCCCCTCCCTCCCTCCCCGTCTCCATGCCTCTTTAGCTCCATGCTGGGCTGCTTCAATAATATTTATAGCGCAATCTTTATCTCTCCAGCCTCTCTTTTCTTTTCATTTTTCCCCTCAAGTCCAGTGCCATGGGGCAAACCCTCCTACCCTCATTTCCCTCCAACCCCCTCTGTGTTGCCCCTGGCCCCCCTTTCCCTTCAAGCTGACAGATAGACAAACGCACCGTTCTCTCTTTCTTTGCCTTTCACCTCTCAAGCCTCCCTTCGTCCATTCTGCTGCTTGGACACAATGCTGGCTCTTTCTCACGCAGCCGTCCGACCGCAGCCCTGAACTAACAGTATCACTGGGGCTGTCTCAATGCCGCCGAGCACCATTGTGCGCAGCCAGAGGGGAGTTAACACCCATGTCTGAGCTCAATGAATAGTATTATTGTGTCTGAGACACAACCCCGGTTCCACCCCATGCCCATCTGAGCTACACTGCGCCCCTTTTCCCCCAAACTCCCCCAAACTAACCCACTTGCTACAACTTAGCAAAATTATTTACTCCTCTATTTCTTCTTCCTTTAAAAACCTGCACCAGTTTTCTTTTTTAAACCGACCGGGGAATGCTTTTAAGAACATAATTGACTCTGAAGTCTATCAAAATATAAATCATTTAATAATTTTGATCAAAATAACAGCCTAAAAGAAGATAAATATGTTTTAGATGTGACAAGTATAGACTTTCTATATTCTATTGTCAATGCACAATATTTTTGGCCAAAAAATCTTTTTTTACTGCAAGCAAAGAAACATCAGAGGTAGTGGCATTAAGTGCACTTGGCAGGCTGTTTCTTTCAGTCTGACATCCTAAACTCAAAAAATCTTCAGCTTCAGCATGTTAAAAATCGGAGGTCAGGAAGTTCACCTTACAAACTGTGAGAAGATGCCAAAACATCCACCTTACACATCTTTCTGATCAAAGTCATGGATTGACACTCAGATTGAAAGTTAAGCTGAACTTGTTTTTTTTTTTTTTTTTTGTTCTCCCCCCCCAATTCTTGTTGTTTGCTGGCAGGAGGCAGAGAACGAGGCGAGAGTGGGAGTAAGAATATGGGATGATGGAGGACTGAACTGAGAGCAGGTGAACACAGCTGTGGACCGCCGCCGGCTCTCTTCTTCCTCTCCTCCCTCTCTTTTTCCTCTTCTCATGAGGCTCCGGCTCTGTGTCTCGGGGTCTCAGGGAGACAGCAGGGGCCGGCCAGGCTTCACCGGAGTGGGCAGCAGAGGCGGGCAGTTGCACCCACTGGGCACATGCTCCTCAGCAGAGCAATCAATATGGAGAGAAGAGGCTGCCAGGGGTCAGGCGACGCAGCCCCAGGCCATGGTGCCAAGGGATCACCAGCGCTCATCTCTCCCTTTACCAGTCAACTTGCATCAGCCAAAGGCAGACCATGTGTGAGAGCAAGTGTGTGTGTGTGTGTGTGTGTGTGTGTGTGTGTGTGTGTGTGTGTGTGGTTCTGCCGGAGGGACCTTCAGTCCCAACACCACTTGATAAAACTTTGTCTGCAGGAGAATGAACAGAAAAAGAGAGTCAAAGGTCTTTTTCCCTCTCCTCAATTCCTTTTCTACTGTGAATGCACATTCCCAGTGACTGTTTGAATGAGGGCTTGACGTACAATCCCTCTTACAGGCCCTCCTCCAAGCCTCTACATCAGATGAGCTGGCAAGAGAGGACAACTTGAACTTTTGTCTTTTTTGGACGACATTTTTTTTTTTTTTGCCTTTTCTGTTGTAGATTGAATTAGATGATTTAAAAAAAATCCTCACCACTGTTTGAGAGCTTCTAAAAGGGCTTTGGTTTTAATCTACATGAAGAGGTTTGGCACTCTTGTCGACATACTTCAATACAGCTGGACCTCCACAGCACCAGGTTTTAATAAGATGACAATCAGAGGGAGCGCAAAGCAGAGGAGACTGAGCTCCAAAACTAGGACCAAAATACTCAGTACTCAGTAAACTTTCTCAGTATTTGTCAGACATTTTTTTTTCAACCTTTCACTGATTCAGAGCTGATTTTCTGATAAGGAAAGCTCAATTTCCTTCAATGAGACACAATGAGCGAAAGTGAAAGGAGTGCTTTTGTTGCTAAAGGTGGTGCCATGTTCTCATGGATTCTGTAAAGAAAGAAGTTTACTAGGAGATGATGGAGTGTAATCCTCTGAAACGGTAAGTCCACGCTTGTTAATCTGTTTTAGGCTTTGGTTAAAATTCATTTAGTATTTGTGCAGACAAAAAATGGTACGGTAAATCCTGAACACATAGGCTGCCTGTATACTAGTTAAATTGCTCATTATCATCAAGGAGCAGCTGTGGGAGAAAGCCTCCGCTTAGGTTCACAAAATCATCAAACTCATGCAATAAAGCAGTATATACGATGTAATTTCCTTTGTTTAACATCTGCATTTGTTCTGTTTCTGTAATCTTATTTGGCAGCTAACTATAATCGGCGTATCACCTCTGTTAGTCTGTTATTGTAGTGGGCACATGCCACATAGTAAATCACACACTAGCATAGCATCTACACACATGCCAGGCAGCGTCTGAGCTTGGCAGAGCCACCGACAAAATGGCCGCCACCGTCTGCCAGCTGTCTTCTTAACCAAGATGGCGCCACTCTGAACACCAGCCATCTGCTTAATCAGTGTCTCATGTAAATCTCATATAATTGCATTTGCATATTCACCCAACTGTTACTGTAGGATGAGCTCCCCCTACACAACACACACACACACACACACTCACGCTCACACACACACACATGCAAAGAAGAAGAAAAAAATCACACTGATCCATTGTGAGTGGCTTTTGAGCACTTTGGAACATGTACCTGCCCATCATGTCTTTTGTACTGTTTTACAATTTATTCGCCCTTATGTTAAGCCACGTTAGCATTCTGTTGCTTTAAATAAGAGAAACGTGGCTTTTCCAGTCACAAAGCACCTGACAACTGTACCATCTGTGACATCTGTGCCTGGGCTAGTTGAGCTAGCCGGTGCTACGTAAATCCCTCTGTCGCAGGGCCCAACTCCACACAGCCCTACATAATGGCCTCATTAGCATGCGCAGCACTCACCAGCATAGGCCTTGGTGCGCTGCTGCATCGTGGGACCCAGCAACGCTCGCCCTTCACACACGCACTCTCACCGGGCAACATTGTGTTCCTCCATACAATACAGCACTTTACATGTGTATTACCGTGCTGCAGATCAAGCAATCAGGGAGTTGATCCCTAGCAGTTTATGCAGATCAAGTGGGCCTCTACAAGAGCTACAATAAATGGTTCTCAATTGCTGTTAGAATAACAGAAAATTATATTTCATAAGAATAAGCATGGGGCTTTATGTAAAAAAATTGTTTATGCTTTCACTTTGCATTTTGTGGTTCCTTGGCTTTCTGGTTCAGCCTTACAACTGCGTTAGCTTCATATTGCAATTGTTTTCAGAGGACTGCTGTACAAAAGGCATCACTTGCAATCACTCTTTTGATTAAGAATTCTGTTCAGTGACAATTACATTTGACTTTTTACTAATTATGTAGTTTATATGCCACTTACATATCATGTTCCATGAGGGATTTCACAGATTTCCCACTTGTATGTGAGATTGTCTTTCTTTGAATTTCCTATTGATTCATTTTGTGTGATGAACACAGCAAAACTCTAATGCTTTTATTAGCGTTTCTATTTTCAGTTCAAGCAATATCATAATGATTATAAATTATTTTCCCAAGGATTTAAAGGCAGGTTTTTAAACATTTTGTTATTGATTTTACACAACTTGCTTGTGGAGGTTGTAGTTGTAATTCTTTAAGTATTTTATCCCTGTTGTGTAACAGAAAGGGCACATCACAAGAAAAATAAAGGAATGAATCGTACCAGATTTGAGTTTTTCCTGAAATTATTTAAATGTGCATTGTATTTGTTTTCTCAGTTTATGATTAGGTTAGTTTATTAATATAGTTTAATCTAGCTCTTTGCTGTACTTCACCCATTATAGAACAATGACTTTTCATCACTTGCTCTTTTGGTTTCTGAAGCTGTGGGGATTTATGGGGCTGTGATGGGGTTTAGAATTTGGGTTTACAGGGGGTGTACGTCTGGTCTAGGCTGGTCCCAGTCATGTAGAAGTCGTCTGGGTCAAACGGCTGGCTCTCATCAGCCCATTTACATATTTACAGCAGCTGGGAAGCCCATATGTTTTTAGTTGGGGTCAGACAACGTTATAGAAAGCCTTATAGTCTAGCCAGAACACCCCATGGCCTCTTTATTTGAACACACACACACACACATTTACCACAAATCACTTGCCGTTCTTTCTGTCTTGGAACCCCCCCACTGTCCTTTATAAAGAAAAGAAAAAACAGAGAGCTTTTATGCTAATCATGCTTGTAGCCATGTGTGCAAGTACACTAGCGCAATTATGCATAATTCAACACAAAGCCAGGCAGCGAGGCAACTACTGTAAATCCTGTTAGCAAGCCAAAAGGGGGCAAAGACTCGGCAGGGCTGAAAATAAGGGGTTTGTGTACTTGTAAGAAGATTCAGACAGATCCTTGACATTTTGTATTCACAGGTGCATAACGGAAACTCTGTGTGAGGCAAGTTACAGAATAATTTCTATAGGAAAGAGAGAACGGATTTACAATAATGTGATCTGCGTAGAGGTTTGTCACAGGCTAGAAATCTTACAAATCAGATTATTTCCCACTGGATTAGTGCTAATTGCATTATAGTTTCCAAATTGTACAATAAGAAATATAAACGTGTATTACTATAAACACTATTCATATACTTATGACATGTACAGTAAATGTAACATGTAACACTACTCATATAATTATAACATATACAGTAAATATTGGCATCTGTATTCTTGCAGCCTGTGAAGCCTGGACAGGGGATCTGTGACATTTTTATTGGACAATCCACCATTATCAAAAGTCAAAATAATTTTTGTCAGTGAGATACTAAAGTAATTATGCTGTTTGAATAGTTACATAAATAGGTTTAATCCTAATTCCGAAAACTTGTGTAATAAATAATCTCAATTTAATATGGACATCATGTGTTCCGTCAGGGCAAAAAAAATCCCGGAATGTAAAATCAGGGCTTCAGTAAGTAGTCAGAATATGACTGCACATGTGGATTTCTAAGCCGTATTGTATTTTACAGATGAAGGGGCTTTCTGAGAACTCTTGGTATCGTTAAATTAAGGATTGTATTGTATTGATACAAGAATATTTGGCTTCATCTACATTTAATATACTAGATAATCTCCAAAGAATGATGGTGCTATTTTGAGATTTCCTAATCATGCTTTTTATGCCAGCTACGCTGCAGAAATACCCCATGAGTTTAGCTTTCCTTCGGTATAATGTGAGGCACGTATGTTTAATGTTTGCGGTGTTTCAGTGCAAAGGGGTTCCTTAGCTCTGAGTGCTCAGTGCTTTTATTTGCTTGGATATTGATTGAATGTAGTTCACCCACAGAAGTAATAGTTGCTGAATGCATTTATTGCCATTGCTCAATTCGACCCATGCTGCATTTGCTTTTCCCTTTTTTTTATACACCTGATATGACAAGTGGTTTGATCTGCACTGAGCTAGATGTCTAAAACCGACCTGATTGATTAAAGCGTGTCAGTGCTGCGTGTGTGGAATTGATAGGAATTGCACGTATTTGAACGGAATATTTGACAGTTGTGCCAAATAGTTTTTCTTATTAAAAAGTAAATCGTTGTTTGTTCACTCACTTGTTACAGTACACCTCTAAAATGGTAAAGCCATAATAACTATGATGTGTATGAGCCAAGGGGTTTGGAAACATGTCGAGTCTGCCACCCCATCTGTTCGGTTTTCTATTAATAGACTTGTGCGTATTTCTAACTCGTGGCCTGGAGTAATTTCCTCCATGGTTTGTAACCACAGTAAGGAATAAATCGGAAATATTTAACGTAGTGCAGCCTATCCATAGTCTGAATGTTTTCTCTACTATATAATAGAGCTTTAGTAAGATGCAAACAGAAAGAGGGTTAAAAAACAACAACAGCGCTGCCTCTTTAAAAACCGAGACCTGTGTTCACCGAGCTGATTACAGTCTGAGGGAAAACAGTCATCCAAATCACTGATTATGTCATTTTAAAGCCCCCAAAACACAGGCATTGCACAGGAGCATGTAGAGCACAGAATTATGAAGCGGGGAGTGGAGTGTGTGAAGGAGAGAGGCGGAAATGGGAACCGAGCACTGTTTGTATGATTAAACTGTCGGCTTGGTGGCACAGGCCACGCTGAAGAGTCAGGTCTGAGATTTAGCCGTAATGAAAACAGTCCGAACCCTCCTCTCAGCGCAATTCTCTTCACAACACACTGCCTCAGTCTAACCCAGGTCTGTCCATTTACAGAAAGGAGAGGGGTGCGCGCGCAAACACACACACAGACAGGCAGACACACACACACGCACACAGAAAAGAGCTAGTTGTTTGCCAGAGGCAGGTTTTGTGCACATCCAGGGCAAGAGAAGCAGTCTGGGGGAGAAGTTGTCCACTTGATGAAGAGCGAATATTTGCATCCCACTGTTCTAAAAATGGCTGCTGCTTCTCGCTCAGCTGCATAAACACCAGTCCTGCCCGCGGCGACGACCTACTCGTCAAGCGTGGGAATAGACGAAAGTGTAAAATATTCTGTCAGGCACTGGCTAGACGGCCCAGCTGCTCTGAAGCCCCATTGAACAGCAGGTGAAGAAGGACCCTAGGGGTCAAGGTCAAAGGGGGCTCCTGTCTGCTTCATCCAATGACATGTCTGCTTGCACCCCCCCTGAAGTGTTTGCTCTTATTTGTGTAATCGCATGTGATTATTGATGACGGACACTGAACCCGTCCCTGTTGTTCTGGGACAATTCTTGGCTAATCCTTATCGACTGTGGTGCAAATGCACGTTATTTTCAGCATTTATGTACAAGCGTGCGTCGTTTCAGTTGCCGTCTTCCAACACAGAGAGCAATGAGACTTCTGTAAGAGTGACTAGCTGGCTGACATGTGGTTTTATGATTTGTTTTACGTTTGATTTGTCTCCCTGTCGCTTTTATTCGCGTCGTCCTCCCCTGCTGTGTAAACAATGATATCCCTTTAAGAGGAGGGCCCTCTCTCTGTCATGACACGTCTCTCCAAAGGCACCAAGTTGGTGAATAGCGGACGAAGACAGCGGCCCACCCTCTGGAAGATTCCATTATTCACCTCAGCATATGCTTCATTAGCTCGTCTGAAAAAGAGATCCCCTTCTCGCAGCCATGGCAGCATCTCAATGGAGCGTTCCCCCGTCTTTCACCCCGTCGTTTCTCCCCGGTCCCCCCTAATCGTCTCAGCTCCTCCCGCTGAAATCAAGCTTAGTGACGGCACTTTTGTGAGCACCCCTCTTTCTCTTTCCCCTTCTGCCTCAGCTCATTCTCTTGCCTGGCACACACCCACACACCCACCCACCCACTGCTTAAGTCCCTATCAGCATGCCAACAAAATGTCCGCCCAGCTGGGGTTGACACTCGCCCGCCTCTGGGGTTTCACCTCCTCCTTACTAAACCCACTCAGTTCCTTCAGTCTCTTTTCTCTCTTCCTTTCCAGTTTAAATACTTTATTATTTAGAAAGTGATCCTCTCAGAGATTATTATTATTATTACTATTATTATTATTATTATTATTTGTTTTTCTTGTTGTTGTTCCTGTGTTTTTCCAATTCCTTTACTTTTTTATGTCTATTATTACAGTGTCATTCATCTAGATTTGTTCCATGGTAAATATTTCCTCTAATTACACATTAATCTAATTTTTCTCCTATTTTCATGTATGGCGTATTCTCAGTGGTGCGAAGTATCCGCCGACGTAGCACAATGTGCATGCTAATATATTCTGATGAGCGCTCACAGCGCGATCACAAGCTCCGTTGGATTTTCAGCGCTAGAAATGAGCAGAGTGAAAGCTGCAGTTATAGATTGTTAGATGTATAAATGTAAATGTATCCGGGAAGCATCGGGATCGTTAAATCTCAAATGATGCCGAGTTAGATGTGTATAGTGTATGAGCTTCAGCGAGCACAATCCAGCTGTGTGTATGGTTTCAACAACCTTTGCTTAGCTTTTGCAGTTTTTGTCAGGCACGATGGAGGCAACAATGTGGTTGGAACCATGGGTCCTTGTGTTTGTGTGTCAACATAGCCTGGAGTGTGTGTGTGTGTGTGTGTGTGTGTGGGTGTGCATGTGAGGGAGGCAGAGAGCTGTGAGGTTTCCACTTCTTTCTGCTGCCTTCTTATGAGCTGAGAATATAGCTTTGTGCCTATGGAATAAAAAAAAAGAAAAAACTCAAAAATAGATCATCTGTGTTTACCCTCCCAGCGTACACACACATATACACACTCACACATAAAGCCCTGTGCGCACACGTCTCATAGACATGTTTGCTCAAGGACTGGGTGTCTATTGCCACGGATGCCACCTGGTTATGTGTTGCATTGTCATTCAGTTTGCACCGGGAGCTAGACAGGCTGGGTCCACTGGCACTACAGGTCTCTAAATAATAACTCTGTGCCTGATATAATTAAAGCTTCTACTGTGATAGTAATCTTGTAGATGAAGTAATCTTTATTGCACTTGTACTGACTGATGAGTGGTTTAAGAAAACGCCTTAAACAGAGCACCTGAATCACTTCAGGTCAATCTTAAGGGAAACATTTTTAAAGGTGTTCTTGTAACACCACTTGTCACAGGGGCTACTTCAAAAGTAAATGGACATAAAGGTTTGGCAGGGTTTTCTACAGATTAGAAAATATGCTTTTAATGATATTTTTAGTTATTGCCAGAAAGAAAAAACAAACCGAAGGAAAACTGTAAAAAAAAAATATTTTAAAAAAACAGTACATAAATAGATTTTAATCTTCAATCATTTATGTAAATGTAAGTAACAATGGAATTATGGCAGACGTAAAAAAAAAAAAAAAAGGAATATGACCACAATATTTTGTGTACTATAATGTAACTGATCACAATTTCAATATGATTATTAATATTATTAAATATTTTCTAACAACAATTTCAAAGGACAGTGGAAGCTCAGGCAGTTGAGGATCTGTGTTGCTGATTGGAGATTGAGGGCCAGTTGCCATTGTTGTGCCCTTGGGCAAGGCCTTTAACCCTATGCCTGTATAAAATAACTAGGCACTGAGATGCAGGGCATCTAAATTGCCAGTCCGGACGGTTGTGGCAGGAATGTGCATCCGGCATAAAACCTGTTCCAATAACTGGATTCAATGAAAAAGCTTTCTTGCAGTGCCATTTTTATCAATTTCATCTGTAAAAGGATTGTCTTCATTTTAATTTAATGCTAATTTTCTTTACTTTCATTTATTGCTAATTTTCTTTTTACATTTTTATTATTAGTATATTACTGTATAACACCTATACACCTGTTCATTCATGCAATTATCTTATCAATCATGTTGCTGCAGGACAATTTATAAATTCATACAAAGATCAGGAGCCTTAGTTATTGTTCATGAACATTGAAACCTTGACATCAGCTCATCTGATTCCTGTAGATTCCTGTTCTTGTGTGATAGGTGTAAATCCCAGTGTGGTTTTCTGCTCTCACAGTGCACCTATACTTGTGAGATGCTTTTCTGCTCATTATTCTTGTAGAGTGGTTATTTGAGTTACCATAACTCTACTGTCAGCTTGAACAAGTCACCTAAATTACTTGTCTGAACAACAAGGCATTTCTACCCAAAGATCTGAAATTGACATTTTTACACAACTCTGGATAAACCTAGAGATGGGGGCACATGAAAATCCTAGATCCCCAGTTTCTGAAATATTCAAACCACCCAGTGTGGAAACAACAGCCATACCATGGTCACTGTCTCTGAGATTACATTCTTGATGTTTGATGTGAACATTAACTGAAGCTCTTCACCGTATCTGCATGAGGTTATGTATGGTCCTGCTGACAGATTATTGGATGATTGGATTAACTGCATGAATAGCAGGTATTCTGGTTTTCCAGTAAGTGTTTTTGTTCCTTACAAGCAATGCAGATGGTGATATACTATTATGTTCAGTTCTACAATCATATAGTTGTCCTGTTTTCAGTCCAAGAGTTCCTTTTAGCTCCCAGTCTCAGTCCTGGTCACTTGGTCACATGGTCAGGTCTCTACATCTCTTCAGCTGTGATCTGATGCTATGTATTTTTAATGTGACTTCTGCTGTCTTTCCTGAACTGGTGCAGAACTTCAGGCAGACAGCCCGACAGGACAAACTGTCTCAGGGATTCAACTAACTGTCCAACTTCAAAACACTGGTAGACACAAACCTACCTTTTCCCCTTACTGATGTCTTTCCCAAAAATAGCAGGCTTTTTCCTTAAATAAACAAAATAGAAAATAACATTTAAAAAAAATATTTGATCAGGTTCAAATCAGATTTTTTTTTTGTAAACTTTTCATAGAGCCCAAGCAGAAACCCATGCTGGTGTTCACAGGTGTTGAAACACTGAAACTCTATTCCGAATAACTAATGCTTATTTAATTCCTCTTGGTAATATGCGTCTCCTATGTCTCCTTTATTTCATGGATTTGATTCATGAGTGTGCGGAGCAGAATTATTATGTCACCAACTGCCTGGCTTAAATAACAGTCTTGGAGGCATGGGGGGTTTTAACCTGTTTCCCTCAGTGATACTCGCAGTTCTTAATGGGACATCAAGTGCGACAGTCTCGACCGAGGCCTAGCAACCTCCCCTCCTCCTCAAAAAAATGCCCATCACCCCCTTCTGGTGGGTAGACGCACCCTTTTCGAAGCCCCCTTCTGTCTATTGAGAGGGTCTCAGACAGAGTGCAAACCCCCACTCTCTTCTCCTCAACCAAAAACTGCATACATTAAACTGATATTAAACTGGTATTATTTATGGAAGGCAGGACTCAACAAAATATCAGAGTTACTCATTAAGGGGTATACCAGTATGTATTTTTTTTTTTCAAAATGAAGTAAACTGAATATTTAAATATATTTTATAATAAAACAACTACAAATCATGTCTTAGTTCTACCCATTTTTATGCAATATTATGCTAAATTGTGATAAAATGGAAAGTTATTGGTTAGTGAGCACGGCGCAATACGCAGGCCTGAATTAATACTTTCAGATGGACTCAAACAAACACTGTACAGTAGACCAATCAGTTTAACATCTTGGCAGGAGGCTCTGTGTCTAAATATAGCTTGACTCACTTGGTACAGTCCACATTTTATTAGTGTTTTATGCACACTTTGTCATCGGATGCCAATTTGTTCTCCTGTAGGCTGCTTTTGTTTATGAATATTACAGGTTGTGTGACGCTTACGATGCTAAAATATTGACTTTTTAACAAAGTATTAGCTGTTTTCTTATCGTACAAATTGGTTGACTTTGTTACATCACTGTGCTGTCTTTCCTCTTCATGTCTCCTCTGCTGCAGTGGACTGTATTTTAGAGAAAACCCCTTTCTCATTTGTTCTGTAATTTGTTCTGCTGATGTATTTGATCCTCTTGAAATAATTTATCCACTGATAGCATGTTCAAAAATACATATACATAAATGCACACATACATGCATGATACTCATGTATGTCACAGACATTGCGTTTGGTTTTAATCATATTTCCACGTACATGCATGACTGTTCACCATGACAAAGCAGACACGAGCCCACAGTGCTAAGTGCTGATGAATAAGCAGCCACAGTCATCCCCTGTCTGCTTCCCAGTCCCCAGAGGAAACATTAAGGGCCCTAGACTGGAACCAGAAGTCCCTCCATCCCCCCCACTTGTCCCATGCTCCCGGGTAAAGCCTGGGGTCAAACCCAGTGCCCAGACAGTCTTACCCCTGACCCCTGTCTGGCTCTAGGCTCAGGGTCAACCCACAGAGCTGATAAACTCTGCTTCCCCACCCCTCGACCTATCTGCTTGTAAAAACATCCGCATCCATTTTGGCGTGGCGGTGGCTATAGACACGCAACCGCAGCATCATCTGAGGCCCCGCAGCATCTATGTGCTGTCAGTCAGCTCCCTGCCCCCACTGTAACCACACCTCATCCACACACACACACACACACACACACACACACACACACACACACACACACACACACTTTAAAGCGACACAGTCAGTTATTTGGAATAGCTGTGTATTAATTTTAATTTCATGCGTAAAACAATATATAATAATTATTATTATTTTTATAATAATTATTATTATTTATATCTTCTTATTGAGTGGAAGCAAAAAGAGAAAATGAAAAAGAGAATCCATTTGGTAATTGTAAAGCTTTCCGAGTTACTCACCGTTAACACAATAAATAGTCATAGTTATTGTTTTATATATGCGTATGGACATGTAGTGTATTATAACATATATACTTTTATAATTCTATGTGATAATATATGAAAATAATAAAACACTAAATGTTTTAGGTAGGTACATCTACAACATCATTACCACCATGACAGGTTTTATTCCTCTTATACCAAATAAAATAAAAATGTTCTATTATCAACAATTTTTCTTTTTTTTTTAAAGAACAACACAATATGTATAAAGTTAAATATATTTTTATTATAGAAACAATTAAATGAATGTAATCCTTGCAGCTGGAGCTACTGTCAGAGGCACTGTTGGCTGAACAGCTTGTGACCAGTCAGATTTAAGAACTGAACCATAATGTGATATAAATTGCAATAAAACATAGATATATACTGTTTATGATAATGCATATGAGCATTTTACATGGACAGATGGTTTACTTTTGTTTTTTCAGTGTGCTGTTCTGAGGAACTCTCAGTGATCTGCAGCTCTGATAACATCAGTAAAATTTTACTGTCAAAGAATTTTGCTTGTGCTTTCATACTGGTGAGTATTTCAATAAGGTAAGTTTCTGATCATAATGGTATGAATAGAAAAGACATTGGCCTTGCATACATATTAATGCCAAATAGATCATTTCAAATTCTTTTTATTTAAAATCAACCTTGGGCTGCAGGTTAGTCAGCGGAAAAAATATTCCGATGTTGTAATTTTTTTTTCAGATGCAGCAAGTAGGTTTTAATTTTTTTTCCCCCATTAGGATTGTATTGCCTCTAATCAGTATACTACCATTTGTACACATGATAAAGTACTAGATGATGATATGGAAACATACTTCCATTTTTGCACACAGACGAAAAAAGTTAAATCTGTTTATACAAATCATGACATCCGTATTGTCATATGTTTTTTATAGAGGTTTCTTGGCTTGTATGGTTACCATACTGTTTTTCTTTTGTCTCCTGTGACATCTCTGATATTTTTTGCAGTTGTATGTTATGTCTGAATTTTTTAGTAATAAATGTGTCAATCAAAATGAATAAACAATAAATCTGAAACCTGACTTTCTTGTTTTGTGTGTTTTTTTTTTTTAACTTATGGTTGTTCAAAACAATATAAAAATGTATCTCATTATACATGAAATGGAAATTATATATATATATTTTTCCATAAATATATTTTGCTTAATTAATTTTTATTTACACTTCACAGTGTAGTGCCACTATAGTTAGTGTTAGTGTTCATATCTGCATAAGATTATGCGCTCAGTAATATTCCAATGTGTTCAAATATTAAAACTTAAATTCATTTTTAGAGCCTGGTCTAGAATGTTGTGCTTTATATGAAATGATTTGTGATGTTTTATAGATTAATTTGATAAGAACAAATATCATAATTCTATGAAGAATTGATGTGTATCAAGTGTGGTGTTTGTTAAATGTAAAGTTCTCAAGCTGCCATGCTTGTACAAAGTACCTGCACATAGACACACACACACACACACACACACACACACAATCCCTCCTGACCTGCTTCATTGGCGATCCCGCTTTCTACAGTGTTTCCTGTACAGAAGCTGCCTCAGTGCCCTGCAGCACACACGCTAGTGCTCACACTCAAACCTGCCCCTTGTGTCCAAACCCCCCACATCCACTCTCATCCTGTGTCCCGCTAACACATCCTGACCTGGGAGCGTGGCTATGGCCTGAAAACATTGAGCAGGAGAGATTATCCTCCTCCAGGCCCGGGTCAGTGAGTGGTGGGGAGTTTGGGCCACCCACAGAGCGTCCAGTGGGCCGTGAGATGGTCTGATACACGTGCTTACCAAGCATGGCAGATTTTCTTACTCTCAGCAGCAGAAAGCCACACAGCACAGGCCTTTTCTTCATCATGGACCAGGAGATTAGGGCTGAAACACTCAGCCCACACTCGCACATGCACCCACCCACACACACACTTATACACACATCCCTCCCTTCAGTTATCGGCTGCACGGATACGGAGCTCTGAACAGATCAATCTGGACACTTCTTTCACTATTCTTTAGTAATTCTGCCACACATTTTTTTCTCTTTCTCTCTGCCATTTCAAGGAAGGGAGGGGCAAGTGAGAAGATCTCACATATTAGCACCATGTTATTAGCCAAGCTTGCTCATGGTGGTGATGTCAGGCAGCAGAAAGAAGTATCATCATGATAATTACTCCTATTATCCACCATTTTTGTACCTGTTTCTTCAGTCTAATGCTTCGACTTACATGTATATTATTAAAATATAATAAAGGAAGAGTAATGATTGCACCCAGAAATGCAGTTGTTTAAAGAGTAGATTCAGTTCCATCTCTGATTAAATGCGCTAATGACTATATACAGCAAAATTAGGCCCATACTAAAACATTATTTTCAAAGCAGAGCAGAAAAGACCATTTTTAGCAATGCGTCTTTCCTTTAAAAAAAAAAAAGAAGCAATTGTCATGTTCTTATATTTTTTATATTCACAATTTATAACCTCATCAGTGGAATAAACAGCATTGTTTATTTTCTTGATGTATACAAATAAACGACAAATATTGTTGACCGTCCTGATGACATTATTCATGACAGCTTTTCATTTTGAACGAAAAGTGTGTCTTAAGGGCAAATTGCTGTTTTAGACTCTCTTTTTTCCCCACTAGGAAGTCAGAATGTAATATAATTGTGATTTTGAACATCCAGGAAATAATAAAGCACCCACACTGCTGTCACTGTGTATAGGATAGCCGTCTGAAACAGAAAAGTTTGAAAGAGAAAGAGGTTTGTTCATCTGAGACATCATGATCATTTTTCATTAATAAACAGCTGAAAATAATTTTATAAACAAAAGGTGCAGATATACTGTAAGTATAGTTTAGTATTTCTTGGGTAAACAATTTAGAAAATAAAATTGAAAATGAATGTGATTTAGACTTCTCTTTATGTGATGTTCCTATATTAAATGTATTATTATTATTATTATTGTTGTTGTTGTTGTTGCATTATTATTATTATTATTATAGTTGCCGTCCCTTACTATTAATAATATTAGTTTTGGTTTAATATTAGTTTTAATAATAATAGAGTTTGCACTCTAGTTTTAGGCAGGAGGGGTGGTGTGTGTGTGTGTTGGGGGGGGGGTGAGGCCTGTGAACTTGAAGTGCAGTTTGTCATGCTAACCATGCTGCTGCTATTGAATACACACACACACACACACACAGGGAGCAGAGGATTCACAGGACCCCAGCTTTTCTCATGCAAAACCATGCAGGCCTGTACGCTCCAATACGCGCGCGCCTCTGAATGGCCCCGCATTCACACACACACACACACACACGCGCGCGCGCAAGCTTTCCTCAGCTCTACGGAGCACGTCACTCTTACACGCATTGACGGAAACGCCTCACCTTCCCTCACTGCCATAAGCAGTGTGTGAGCGGATGCGTGTGTGTGTGTGTGCGTGTTTGTGTGTTACCGAAGGTGAAGACGCGTCTTGTAAGCCACACTCCACACTCCACACTTCGACTTTTTAAATCCCGTCACGTGATCTCAGCTCACTCACGTTGCGTCATAATTAAAGCAAGACATATTTATAAAATTTCTATCAAATGAAAGCTTTCGTTTTTTGGTTTGATGGTTGGTTTGTTTGTTTGTTTGTTTGTTTTACAAAGTATAGCCTAAGGGCGTGTCAAAGATAGGAAGATTAAACCATTGCACAGAAAACGCTGAGTTCATTTAATTTATTTTCATTTAATTTTTGTTACAGTGAGCGAAGCCCCAAGCCAACCTTTTTAAAGTCAATGTTAACTAAATGTCAGTTACAGAAAAATTCAGGTAATTAACAATTGGCTTATGAAAAGTAATTGAACTGAATGAACAAAAATACTGTCTTCATTAAATATCTAAAATCTTATTGTCTCTATGGCAACAATACGATTTATTTAGTTTATTTATAAAAAAAAATAGATAAATCTGTACGTCAATTTCTTTCTTTAAAAAATATTTTCTTGCTACCTGGCAAGGTTCTCCTGATTTAGAGGACGTTATTAAAATCTATCCATCCATCCATCCATCCATCCATCCATCCATCTATCCATCTATCTATCTATCTATGAAATCAGAATATCAAGATCAGAAGATATATGATACATAATAAAACACAAGCTTTCTTGCAGAGATTGAACTGCCATATTTCTGAAACAAGATGCTAAACTCTAGCTTTGCTTGTTTCTGGGGTCGAATCTCGATGGTTGCACATTTTATACTTTCACCACATATATATTTTTTTACAAACTATACATGTAATATTCCTACAAAAATGCATGTAATATTTCTAAACACAAATATATAAAAACATATATTTCAAATATTTTTTTTAAATATAGATAAATATGTAGAAGTGTTTATTCTATATTATCAACATATTAAATACAGATACATGCAACTTGAGTTATCTTAAAAAAACAAATAAATAAAACCTCGGATTGGATGTGTGTATATATTTATATGATGAGCAGCTTTAGGAGTAGCTCTATAATATGAGTTTAATGAGTATTTTATTCTGGTACTACGCTATACGTGCATTATTGATGTCCACTCTGAATGTGCACGAGATATTTAAAAAAAAAAAAAATGATGCATTCGCTTTTATTCTCCTTCCTCCTTCCTGACTCTCTTTGTCTAGCCTTTTATTAATGAAATTGGAGGCTCTTTTCTCCCTCTTCACTGCCTTCATCTGAATGGCACATTCTATAGGGCATCCCATTTCTTCTTAATGCATCTCGTAAAATCAGTGCTCGCAAGAGTGGCGCAGTGGCAAAAAAAAAAAGAAAAAGAAAAAGAAAAAAGTGTTGTCTATAATCTTCTGATTCGAAATGTACAAGAGGCTGTGGAGAAGGTTTGTCAATTATGTGTCATTTATGTTCAAGTCGTATGAGGCTCTTTAAGAATGTGGGCCATCTACAGCTGGAACTAAAGCTGAGCGGACTGGCGGTACTGGTCGTGCTGTAAAAGCGCATTATACCGAACCGGGACTGGCGGAGAGCGGCTTTAATATCAGCGCAGATCCCGGTTCGGTATAACACGGTGTAATACAGCAGCAGCACCACAGCCAGTCTGTTCCGTCTCACCAAATTAACGAGAGTGTCGGACACTGGGCTGTGGGCTGAGGGGACAGGGACAAGGGTACGGAATTATGAGGCTGCATAAAATGAGGATGTGGCAGAATTGATTGTCTTGGTTGAATTCCTGACGTCGTGCGCCTTTTCGATTGTTTTTGCTGCTTTCGTTCACTTTAAACGGGCTGTTTATGTTGCCCTATAATGTCACCCAGGGTGTTAAAGTGGACACATTTATGAATGTTGCCTCGAGGTCCGGCACAACAAGCCCACACGTTCCGTGTTTCTGAGTTTAAAAAAAAATATATATATATATATTTTTTATTCTTCCACCAGCAAGCACGAGAGCTCCATAACGTTTCTATCATTTCCACTGCTCAAAGACTTCAGCAAACAAGTGTCAACGAGAGGTGAAAATAAAGGTAGACAGCAGGAAAAGCCAGGACAATACGCGCTGCTGTTTCTCCTTCAGAGCTGCATTTCAAACTTGACTCATTAAAAGACTTCTTTTCCGCCTCCATCCTTCCCTAATGACCTCCTCTCAGTTCCCACACAGGCACTGGACAAGAGCAATGTGGTCTGCGTGTGTGTGTGTGTGTGTGTGTCCGACTGCCTATTGATGCCCTGGTTTGAGGCCTCTCTAGTAAATTATTCATGCATCATTTAAATACATGCAAATGGCTTTTCATACCTCTCTGGCACGATGCCAGGTACCTATGGCAACCGTCCCTCCTCCATCAGCCTCCACTCACACAGTGACTGAGGATGCAGCTCAGGAAGCAAAATCAGCGTCACTTCACTATTTAACTAAATGCTGATTTTAATGCTGTTTTCATGCATAAAAAAAACAATATATTTCTATCATATGATCAGTTATATAACATATAATAGTGTGTGAGTGCGTGTGTGCAAACGGCAGAGTGTTAAAATATTTTTAATGAAAATACATTTTATAAATTGTAATAATAAAAACCTCTATATGTGGAAAAATAAGGGAATGTGCTATGGGTTATTTCGAGATCTAAAAACACCATGCATTATTGCAAGTGTTTATTATTTTTCAGCTTGACACAAATAAACACAAGCTATAACTTAAATAATAATAATAATAATAATAATAATAATAATAATAATAATAATAACCTTATAACTATTTCCTTTTTAATTAAATAAACTGTAAATAGTCCAATAATTTTTATTTTTTCACCTTTGTAAAATTTTATTTCAGTCAGATTGAAAGCAACTTATGCACATCTCATTCATCTTTATTATTTTCTTCAGTGCACTGTGTCAATGGTTCAGTATTGTTTTGGCTTTCCTCTTCAATCTGGACTGAAAGAAGCCATCAACACAATTAACAAAGGTTAAGGCATATTCAGGATATTTATGAACTAAATAATGTAATAATTAGAACAATGTTTAGGGTCGACATTTGTGAATCAGTTGGCAAAATATCACACAAAAAAAATCAGTATAATAAATTCATCATAATGATAATCTTAATAATCATAATTATTATGATTGCAACAACAATGCCTTAATTTATCTTTTATTTAGCACCTCTCTCATACTAAAATGTGGACACAATAAAAAAAAAAAGGTTGGAAAAAATTCTATTCACACCTGCGTATGATATTGAAAAAGAGGCAAGAAAAAACAATTTCAGAGACATCGTGGAATGACGTTCAGGCTCTTGGGCATTTAAGACTTGGTCTCAGTACAAATTCTGGGTTTCCAGACCACTACTGGCAGCTCAGCAGCAGTGTGTGTGTGTGTGTGTGTGTGTGTGTGCGCGCGCGTGCGTGTGTGTGTGTGTGTGTGTGCGCTTGTTTACATGAAGACCCCGAGTATAAATATCGGCAATATGTAGGGGATGAGTATGTTTCTGTAATTAATTAGCAAAGAGACAGACAGTCAGATAAAATACAGCTGCAGTACAGGTTATGGGCAAAGTGTTTGAATGAGGTTTAAATAGAGATTACCAAATGATATCGTACTATTACTGGACATAACACCTTAGGATGTTTGTTAATGAACGCTGTAACACGTAATTCCCATCACACAGTGTGGCTGCATTGTTCTTACAAGGTCAAGTTCAGGGCAGAATGTGACGCGGATGAAACGTTCATTAAATACACAGCACTGCCCTCTAGCGGAACTACTAATAACATCTGACGAGAGTGAGGTTAAAATATCTGTCTCAATTTGCCAGTACTGAAATCATTCAGGCACTGAATTAACTTAATTTTAACAGTTTATGCATGTTTCCAAATATCCTCTTTCTGAATGATGAATAATATTACAGGGTTAAAAAAAAACTGACTGGTGTTTGGGATATAATTCTAATTAATTCTAATATAATAGTAATAAAATAAATAACTTATAAAAGCATTATTAAATGATGGCATGATAATGAGGAGAAATTGTAGCACAGTGTCTCCCCAAGGGCTGTGGCATCTCACAGCTCCATGATGCTTGGTTTGATTCTAAGCTTTCCAAAACAGAAAGGTAGACAGACTGGATATGCTACTGTAAATTGACCATAGGTTTGAATGAGTGTGTGGATGTGTGTACATTAAATCTTCTTGCCATGTTTTGAGAAAGGTAAGAAAATACCTGAGATTTGCAAATCAGTGACTACATCAGCACACATAGTAATCATCCTCTCTCTAAACTCCTGCATCATCTTTCTCAGGGAAAAAAGGTCAAAGACTATTTTTACAAGTAACCCTGAGTATTGTGCTTGTTACCTGGAGAACTGGCCATAATCAGACATACATGAATGCAAACAAGAAATAATCATCTGTACACTGGGTCAGGATGAAGGGAACAGAGGAAGATCAGAGTTATAAGTATATGGACGAAGGGCCTGCCTCAAAATATTTCACATATAGTACATTTCAAATTAAACTACTTGGCACTTCCCACCTTTGTTTAAGAATATGCTGATTAATGCAACCTTTGTTTCTAACCAGACATAAGAAATCAGAATAAGAAATAAGAATCATCACTTGCTATTCCAAATGTTGTTAATTATGTTAATAATAATAATAATAATAATAATAATAATAATGTTAACAAGAGGGCCCTTAACACACTATGACATCAGCCTCACACACTATGACGACATAGGGCTGATGTCATAGTGCTTGGGCCCTAAATATGTCAATTCATTCATTGTCTAGTTTGCTGTGTATTCTGTGGACAATTTTTATAAACATTAAAATAATCTACTTAAATGTAAACAAACTAAAGGTTTTTAGCCCATCAAGAAATAAAATCATGGTCCCTTTAAATACCTTCTCAGTTTTTGGAATTTCTAATGTTTCTAACATGACTCTAAATTAATGTTTCATTTAAGCACACATGTTTGGTGAAGTAGTTACTTGAAGTCTGTACAGTGCATCCGGAAAGTATTCACAGCACTTCACATTTTGTTATGTTACAGTCTTATTTCAAAGCAGATTAAATTCATTATTTTTCGCAAAATTCTACAAGCAATTTTGAAATGGAAAGAAATTTGTTTAAAATCTTTGCAAATTTATTAAAAATGAAAAACAAAACAAAAACAACAACAACAACAAAAAATCATTATTCACAGCCTTTGCCATGAGACTCAAAATTGAGCTCAGGTGCATCCACTTTCGACTTTACTGATCATCCTTGAGATGTTTCTACAACTTAATTGGAGTCAACCTTGTGGTACAATAAGTTGATTGAACATTATTTCAAAAGAAACACACCTGTCTATATAAGGTCCCACAGTTAACAATGCATGTCAGAGCACAAACCAAGCCATGAGGTCCAAGGAATTGTCTGCAGACTTCTGAGACACGATTGTATCGAGGCACAGGTCATGGAGAGAGAAGAACCTTCCAGAAGATAAACCATTTTGTATCATCATACTCAAAAAGTCTTGAGGCTATAATTTGTGAGAAATTTGCTTCAATTAAATAAAATTGTTTCATTTGGCAAACTCCAGGCGCCTGTCACGTGCCTTTTACTGAAAATGGCTTCCATCTGGACACTCTACCATGCAGGCCTGATTGGTGGAATGCTGCAGAGAGGGTTGTTCTTCTGGAAGGTTCTCCTCTCTCTACAGAGAAACACTGGAGCTCTTTCAGAGTGACCATTGGGTTCTTGTTCACCTCCCTGACTAAGGCCCTTTCCCCCTGATAGCTCACTTTGGCCAGGCAGCCTGCTTTAGGAAGAGTCCCGGTGCTTCCAAACCTCTTCCATTTACGGATGATAAAGGCCACTGTGCACATCTGGACCTTCAATGCTGCAGAGATTTTTCTGTCCCCTTCCCCAAATCTGTGCCTCGATACAATCCTGTCTGAGAGGTCTACAGACAATTCCTTAGACTTCATGACTGGGTTTTTTCTCTGATTTGCAGTGTTAACTGTGGGACCTTAATCTAGTTGTAGAAACATCAAGGATGATGAGTGGAAAATGGATGCACCTGAACGCAATCTTGAGTGTCATGGCAAAGGCTGTGAATACTTACTGTATGTACATGTGATTTTTATTTTTTATTTGAATAAATTTGCAAAGATCTTTTCACATTGTCATTATGAGGTATTGTTTGTAGAATTTTGAGGAAAATAATGAATTTAATTTATTTTGTAATAAGGCTGTAACATAGCAAAATGGGGAAAAAGTGAAGTGCTGTGAATACTTTCCAGATGCACTGTATGTCGTCTATAAGACATAAGGTATGCGTAACCAGTGCTTTTTTAAAGTAAGCTGGTCAGATATAAAATACAAATTAAATGTTACATTTATCAGTTAACTTATATCCATGTTTAGCATTCATTTATATAAAGGCAATTGGTATAATAACCTTCAAACAGGTTCATTACTTGTTATGATGCGTTCCTAAGGAATTCTTCAAAATATTATATTTATGAAAAGACATTGCAGTTTATAACTGTATAGTTTTACACAGTCCATTTTAATCATATAAAATGGTTAAGAGAAAGTACTATATAAGCAGCGTTTGTATTATTACACATAAGTGATTGGTTTGTTCGGAAATTATTTGGATTATTTTGGTGTTACAGAATGTTATGTAGACTACTTACAATGCATCATGCAAACAGTTCAAAATGCAGAATAAATATCGTTCATAAATGCATATATCTGGCCATTTTAGGTTACACAAAACATACAGTGTAGTCCCACAACATTCATTTAGCCATATTACTCAAGTAAAATCACCTCTAGGAAACATCTAGAATATGCCAATATTCAGGCCAAGCATTTCTGTGATACTGTGATATCGATTAGATTATACATTATAGGTTATAAATTAACTAATTCATAATAATAAAATATAATTATATAAATTATAAATTATAATAACTAATAATTTGTAATTATATGCTTAAAAAGCTTAACTATTTATGGGCAATATTCATATAATGTCAGATAAAGACGTTCCGCCTGGCCAGAAAAAAAGTCATCTCCTGGATTTAACTAAGCAAATAGTTAAGAGCCTTCTATTGGATAATTACTCCAATGATTAATATGGTTCAGCTAGCAACAAGTTATTTATCCCTAACTAATGCGGTCAATAGCTCCTCAATTCTTAATCAACCATGTGGCAAATATGTTAAATTGTTTCAGAAGGGTCAAATTATTGTCCTGCAACAAGAAAAGAAAACAACTAAGGAGATTGCTGGAACTACGGAAAAAAAATTGGGTAAAGAATTTTAAAATGCATTATTAAAATCTGAAAGGATAGTGATTAGCTCAGTGTAGTCGGAAATGACTGAATGAGCATGATGGGAGGTCACTTCAAATTAAAATACTGTAAAATTCATGTCTATGTTTAATATTGTAGGTCAGACAATTTCTACATGCACAATACAAAAAGAACTCAAAGTATTGGGATGAAACTTCTGTGCATCCTTAACAAAACCACTTATCCCTGAGGCTAATCAAAAGAAATGCTTCAGTTTGCTAGGATGCATAAGGCATGATTTGAAAAATGGTCATGTGGTCTGATGAGTCCAGATGACTAGTGCAATGGAGGGTGGATCAGTACAAGCCTGTGGAGGCCGGGTTATGATCTGGTCTTACTTTTGTTGGTCAGGTCTAGGTTCAGCAATTTTATGTGCCAAAAAATTAGGTCAGTTGATTGATTACCTGTATATACTGAATGAGCAGGTTTTTTAGCCATAAATTCAGAGGAATCATTTCCTGTATGACTTTATCAGTCTTTAACACAGCACCGTAAAAAGGCTGTAAAAATGCTGACCATCCCCCCCTCCCCCCACCCCCAAATATGGAGCTGGGCATTAAGGCCAAAACAAAAAACACACCCTCCACTTTGGACTCATCTGTCCATAAGGCATTATTCCAGACACCTTGTGCTTTGTTCAGTTTCAGTTTTGCAAACCTCAGTCGTGCTTTCCTTTGGCAGCCACTCCAAGCAATCTGTATTTGTTTCCGTTTATCTTCTTCTAATTGTCTTGTCATGGACTTTTTAACATTTTTTACAATTTTTCTAAGCATGCATGGTCTGATCTTGGGGTGATTGTGCTGGGATTTCCACTCCTAGGAAGACTGGCAACTGTCTTGAATGCTTTTGACTTGTGAAAAATATCTCTCACTGTAGAATGCCATACTCCAAATTGTTTGGAGTTTCTTAACTATTTACCAAACGATGTGCAGCATCAAATTACATCTCTAAGACCATTGCTTATGTACTTCCATCTTGGCATTGTGTTAACACACACCTGAAAGGGGGTATTTAGTATTGCCCAATTGTTAAATATTTAGGTAATATTTAAATAATAAGGTGAAGAATGTTATATGCTGTTATTCTAATATACTAAGATAACTAAGATAACACACACACACACACACACACACACACACACACACACACACACACACACACACACACACACACACACACACACACACACCTATATAACATGTGCTTTATACATATTTTACAACCTTTACAAAAGTATTTTTTTTCTGAGTCATGGATAGTTTCTATCTGTGAAAGGAAATTGCTTTTACATTAACTCACCAGCAGGTGGCAGTAATGTCACACTGCTCTCCAACAGAACATTCTGTGTTTTCTTCTAAATAACGCAACTATTTCTTAGATTAATCAGGTGTGTTAAAGCATTAAATACAACTATAATCTTAATGTTCCATGGAAGGAGGTCTCCGGATTAGGATCTAATATATTGTCTTTTGGGAGACACGGTGGTGTAGTGGTTAGCTTCTCCCAGTGCTTGGTGGGTTTCCTCCCACAGGCCAAACACATGCAGATTAGGCTAATTGGCCAAAGTTTCCAAATTGCCCGTAGTGTGTGTGTGTGTGTGTGTGTGTGTGTGTGTGTGCGTGCCCTGCGATGGATTGTCACCCAGGCTGTACCCCGCCTAGTGCCCTAAGTCTCGAGGGCTATGCTCCAGACCCCCTGCGACCCTGTAAACTGGATAAAGCTGTATAGATGATAAGTCAGTGAGAGAGTGATCACAATATCAGTACAATATAATACAGCGGTATTTGTATTAGCTTCAAGAGGTTAATTTGATGTGCTTGTTTAAATAAAATGTAACAAGTTGATAACATTTTGTTCAAATGATCATTCACTTCAATAATCTACTTTTTGGACACTCTGAAGAAAAGGAGGTTGGCCTCTAGCAGCTTTTACATATTGATAATATACAAATGTATATCATATATCGAATATATTCTTATTGCTGTATTTATTTTTGGTCAGTTTAGGTATTTTACTTGAGTGGAAATGTGGTCTTTTTTCAGTGCACCTGCTCACATTCAATAATCCTTTTATATAAAATCCAAGACAGAGCGGCTTAAAAAGTGGCTTATATAAAAAGAACATTAATTGAGAGGCAGTTCTGTCGGTAGAAACAACTTGCTGATGAAACAGGTCAAAGGAGAATTGCCAGACTGGCACACAATCACTCTGTATTTAGCTGCTTAGTAGAACTTTGCAGCCAATTCCTTTACTTTCTCTAAATGTCACTATATTGGAATTATGTTATTATGTCCATCCATTATAATCCACCCCTCACACTTGTCCATACATAGGAGCAGTTCACAGGAGTAAGTTATTAGAGTATATGTAATAATGTATAAAAAGTATGTATAAACAATCAAAATGCATTATTTAAGGGATTCTATTCTCTGTGACAACACAATTTACTTACAAGTTTTCACAAATGCTTACAAACACACACCACTAAATCGCTCCAAAAGACAATGTAATACATTATCTCATTTCGTATTTTTCCACAGGTCATAATGATCAGTGGAACAAATGAACAGACTTTGCAGAAGCAAGACATGTAAAGTAAATCCTGGTCATGATCAGAGTCATATAATGATAACCTTGTGAAAGGTGTTAAAAATGAAAGTACAGTCACTGGCCAATTTATTTGACAGGACGGCACATTAGGAGTACATACAGTATGTACCGACCATTGCTGTGCAAAGTTCATCAGCAGCACAGGATCACCTCAGGCCACATGCTATCGTACCAGCACAGGAGTGACACAGACACGTAGTAGCCACATAGTAAGATTTGTATGAAATTGACAGCTGCTTCAGGTTTGCAGAGAGAGAATGAGGTAATTGGAGAGTCTCTGTACAAGTCCGCAGGATATTTTTATCTGATTATATTTTTTTCAACCCGATAGTGTTAAGGAGTGCTGCTGTACTGTGTACACTCTTTGTTAACTGGGGTAGAGCCGGGGCTTATATAAAATTTTTGTTTAGTGGTGGAAGGTGGAATACGTATTTTTGCAAATCAGAAATGTTTTTCTATTGACTCAATAATAAAGACATAAGATAAAAAATGACTAAGACTACACTGTTTTCATAATCCACTTCACTGTTGATTCATAATCCATGATCCATTAGCACTCATTATATTCTTGCTCATTTTGATCATTTACTGTCCAATCAGTTTTTTTTAAGCGGAAATATTAATTTGCAATACTTTACCATACTTGATGACTAAGCACAGAAGGGATGCATTTTGAAGTTACTAATGGCAGGCAAATTTGGTAAGTGTGAGGCGATGACCTAATGTGAACCTCTCAATCCTACTCCTGGCTGCCTCCTACACACTAGACTGGAAACATCGGCATTACTGTTCATTATCTGAGCATACGTAATGTAGCTAATTACATGCTGACTTTTGTCAGGCCTGGTGGAAAGCATGCAGCACAACAAGGAGTGACTCTAGGGGCAAGACTGAAAAGCTGTGAGTGTACATTATGTACATATAGTTGTGCTGTGGATAAACATTTTACGGCTGTCATCAGCAGTGATGTAGGTTTCAACCATTATCTGCAACAAATCCCTCCTCAAGTGTTTAGTGGTGCATGATGGAACAGTTCCGTGCAAAATGTCTATTGTTGCAAATTTCGTCAGAACATACAAATTATAACTTTGATCTTTCTGTATTTTCTTACTTATTTTCCAATATACACAATTTTGGTTTTATTAATATGTCAGTAATATTCAACAGTCGGGCTGTAATATATATAACTGTGAGCCATCTGAGCAAAACTGGCCATTCTCTCTAGGGTGGGAGAATTATTCTCTCTCCTCTGTCAATTACAGTGACACTACAGTAGCTAATCATGGGCAGATATCACTTTCCTCCAAATGTGTTCCACAGCCATGTGACATAGCATGAGCAGCAGTTGTGGACTGGGAAACAGTCATGTTGGAAAAAAATGGGCCTTCCCCTAAACTGTTGACACAAAGTAGGAAATATATCATTGTCCAAGATGTCTTGGTCTGCTGAAGCATTAAGATTGCCCATCACTGAGGATTGAAACACCAGTATTCAATAATTGACAGGTTTGTGCAAATACTTATACATACACACACTCACCTAAAGGATTATTAGGAACACCTGTTCAATTTCTCATTAATGCAATTATCTAATCAACCAATCACATGGCAGTTGCTTCAATGCATTTAGGGGTGTGGTCCTGGTCAAGACAATCTCCTGAACTCCAAACTGAATGTCAGAATAGGAAAGAAAGGTGATTTAAGCAATTTTGAGCGTGGCATGGTTGTTGGTGCCAGACGGGCCGGTCTGAGTGTTTCACAATCTGCTCAGTTACTCGGATTTTCACGCACAACCATTTCTAGGGTTTACAAAGAATGATGTGAAAAGGGAAAAACATCCAGTATGCGGCAGTCCTGTGGGCGAAAATGCCTTGTTGATGCTAGAGGTCAGAGGAGAATGGGCCAACTGATTCAAGCTGATAGAAGAGCAACTTTGACTGAAATAACCACTCGTTACAACCGAGGTATGCAGCAAAGCATTTGTGAAGCCACAACACGCACAACCTTGAGGCGGATGGGCTACAACAGCAGAAGACCCCACCGGGTACCACTCATCTCCACTACAAATAGGAAAAAGAGGCCACAATTTGCATGTGCTCACCAAAATTGGACAGTTGAAGACTGGAAAAATGTTGCCTGGTCTGATGAGTCTCGATTTCTGTTGAGACATTCAAATGGTAGAGTCAGAATTTGGCGTAAACAGAATGAGAACATGGATCCATCATGCCTTGTTGCCACTGTGCAGGCTGGTGGTGGTGGTGTAATGGTGTGAGGAATCTTTTCTTGGCACACTTTAGGCCCCTTAGTGCCAATTGGGCATCGTTTAAATGCCACGGCCTACCTGAGCATTGTTTCTGACCATGTCCATCCCTTTATGACCACCATGTACCCATCCTCTGAAGGCTACTTCCAGCAGATAATGCACCATGTCACAAAGCTCGAATCATTTCAAATTGGTTTCTTGAACATGACAATGAGTTCACTGTACTAAAATGGCCCCCACAGCCAACAGATCTCAACCCAATAGAGCATCTTTGGGATGTGGTGGAACGGGAGCTTCGTTCCCTGGATGTGCATCCCACAAATCTCCATCAACTGCAAGATGCTATCCTATCAATATGGGCCAACGTTTCTAAAGAATGCTTTCAGCACCTTATTGAATCAATGCCACGTAGAATTAAGGCAGTTCTGAAGGCGAAAGGGGATCAAACACCGTATTAGTATGGTTTTCCTAATAATCCTTTAGGTGAGTGTATATATACACACACTAGTTAACGTATAGTTACTTTTCATCCACCCTATATTAACTAGTTAACTAGGTAAACTAATAAGGTCCATATTTCTAATACAAATTTATGGAAGCAAATTGTACATGTACTTTATTAAACAGGAAAATTAAAGCAAATCTTCAAATTTTAACAAAGGCACCGGTGGCATCAACCAGTTTCGTCTAACGTCCACGGATGGAATGCACAGGAAGTGCTTCTGCAGGAAGTCGTTTGGGATATTGCTGAGAACTCCTGAAACTGTGCCTTCAGGTCCTCCAGTATTTGAGGCTTTGTCTTGTACACTTCCCCCTTTGCATTACCCCACAGGAAAAACTCACATGTTGTGAGAGCTGGATGTCTTGGAGACCATTCATGAGGTCCGCGTTGTCCCAACCAACAGCCGGGAAAATGCTGATCTAGCCACGCACATACCCTCTCCTGCAAGTCTCCTGGGATAGGCTCCAGGCTTCAGTCCCACTGAGACTCTGTAAACAGGATATAGCGGTAAAGGTGTTGAGTATGAGTATATACAGCTCTGGAAAAAATAAAAGACCACTGCATTTTACTCCATAAAACTTCTGGAATGTCACAAACCATCAAGCAAAGCTGAGCAACAGCAATGTGAAAAACTGGTGGAGAGTATGTATAAAAGCTATAATTGCAAATCGGGGTTGTTCCACCAAATACTGATTTCTTAATGTTATTTAGCTAAAGTGTCAACACAATTTGTTTACAAATTATTGGCATTTTGTTTTATTTGATTGAGTTATTAAAGCTCTGCAAATACTGCATGATCTTGGGTTATTTTATGTTTTTTGTGATGTTGTCATTTCCTTTAAATATACAATTACAATAGTTATATTTAGAATTTAGGAGCAATATTGTCAGCAGTTCACAAAAAATGAAACAAAACTGTTCATTTCACCAATACATGCACCTATACAGTGGAACCTTGGACTGCGAGTAATTTGGTCTGCGAGTGTTTTGCAAGACGAGCAAATTTTTAAAATAAATTTTACCTTAATAATTAGAAAGGCTCCTTGTTAAAGAAGTTTCCCGACAAAGCAATGTTTCAGTTAGTGTCTGTATGCTGCTCATGCGGTGTCACATGGCTGTGGAACACACTTGGAGGAAAGTGAAATCGGCCCTCTTCTGCATATGTGAGATAAGATGTGCATGATTAGCTAGTGCCACCTGTGATTGACAGGGAAGAGAGTATAATCCTCCTACCCAGAGAGAATGGCCGGTTTTGCTCCCTTGGCACTCTGCTATGAATCACTGGGGCATCGTTGGAATTCAAATCACAATCTCCCAGTGAAAAGGTATTTAAGTGTATATGAAGTCATATATAAGCACAAACACTGAAAATCATTTATTCATTTTGTGCTTTAGGAATGGAAGCTTGGACGAAATATACAGATTCAATACATCACCTGGCTTTAGGATAAACCTCAGTGAATCTGAACCAAACGAAAGGTCAAATTAAACAAAACTTATAAAACGAGGTGTGTCCTATTTCCCCATATCTGATGCTGGATGGGTATACACTGCACCATGACAGTGACTTATAGGCTCTCTGTACTGCACTGTAATATTGTATGCCCTTTAGTTTTTCAAAGACACAGTAGTAGCAACCCTAGATGAATGGCTCACAAGAGAACAGTGACAGTTATGCTCTTATTGCTGCTGGGATGATGAGCACCTTTCACAGTGGTGATGATCATGAAAGGTATCATCATCGGTGGTGGCACAGAGGAGAATGGTGTCCAAATTGACACCTATCATGGACAATGTCTCCCAGCATGTCTGTAACATGTGTGTCAAACTGAAGAATAGTTTCAACAATAAACTAGTCCAACCACAGTGTTGCAAAGGGCACTGCAGGAATTTGAGTGAAAATGAGCCACTGTGAAAAAAAATCGGTCCTAGACTACAATATATTATTTAGTACATTATCATCTATGCAAAGACAGTATATAAAATTTCTCTCTCTCTCTCTCTCTCTCTCTCTCTCTCACACACACACACACACACACACACACACACACACACACACACACAGCATATACAGTCTTATTCTAAAGTTTAGGCACCCCTTGATAAATAACAGATTTTTGTGATATTTTAATTGAAAAGATGTTAACACAGTCTCTCTTGGAAATAGAAAAAATGCACAATATTTTCAGCAAACATTAATGCATAGTTACTTCTTATGCCATAAATTGAACAAAAAAAAGTAAAACATTATTATGGCACTGTGCAAAAGTTTGGGCACCCTAAGAGTTCCAGAGTCTCAAATTATTTTACAAGGTTTCAGACCTTAATCAGCTTGTTAGATCTGATGCATGGCAACAGCTGTCATTAGTAAATGCCAATTTCAATGCTTTACAAATACTTTGACTCTTCAAACCTTGTGCACACACTTGCAGACACTTAACAATCTTGGGTTCCTCTAAGCAGCTGTGAAAGACTCTGAAAATGAAAGTTACTGATGCCCACAATGTAGGAGAAGGCTACGAGAAGATAGCAAAGAGTTGTCAGCTTGCAGTTTCCACAGTGAGAAATGTAATTAAGAGATGGCAGTTCAGGGGAACTGTGGAGGTCAAGATGAGATCTGGAAGACCAAGAAAACTCTTGGAGAGAACTGCTCATATGCTGGTCAGAAAGACAAATCAAACCCCCCATTTGACTGCAAAGAACCTGCAGGAAGATTTAGCAGACACAGGAGTGGTGGTGCACCGTTCCACAAGACCTTCATGGAAGAGTCAGCAGAAGAAAACCTTACCTGCGTCCCCATCATAAAATCCAACGTTAGAAGTTTGCAACAGGACATCTAAAGAAGCCTGATGCGTTTTGGAAACAAGTGCTTTGCTGAGAAAAAAGGAGCTGTTAGGTTTTACTGAGCATGCTGGAGAATATGAGTTCTTTTGGTAACTTTGTCGCATTCGCTCCTTTCTATTTTCATGAAAAATCCAGGAGCCTACATTATTGATCCACTCCCGCACCCCACCCCCCAATCTGGTCTGTCATGTAATATGTCGCTTTCTTTACAGGCAGGCAAATATTCTTCTGTAATGTTATTTATTCATTAATTTTAGTGTAAGCCTAAGACTTTTGCACAGTATATATACACAATATATATATATATATATATATATATATATATATATATATATATATATGTGTGTGTGTGTGTGTGTGTTTGTGTTTGTCCATATGCCTAATGTGTTAATATTTCATTAATTTATTTATTCTTTTGTCAGTATAATAGGAGTAAAATAGGGTGTGGAGTTATTCAACAATGCTTAAGTGTGATGCAACCTGAAAAGGAGTGTTTTATTTCACTTATAGCACAGTAATTTGTGTATTATTCTTATTTGTGTTTATTCAAGAACACCTCATGCTTAGCCTGTAAAGAAAGTGCCCAATTATAGTGTGTAGCCTGTTCCAGTTAACAATATACCACCTATATATTTTTTTTCTATTAGTTATATCTATTTCTTTTTACTCATCTTTTTTACTTTTTTTGTTTAACCACAAACTGGTTCTCAGATCACAAATTTGATGGACAAATGGAACAAAATGGAATCAATGTCAAACCTACAGCTGAACAATTATATTATAAACTTTGCTTCGGGGCCCTCGTAAGTTTGAGGTGCAGTTTGAACTAAGAAGCTCTGCATCACCCAGGAAGAGCTATAATCTCGAAGACACGGCTACCTCTTGCCGTCATACCGCCTGCAGGAGGGGTTCATACTTTACACCCACATGTACTAAGCGATCTCGGCTCGCCAAACCTGTTCCTGTGGGATTTAGCTTAAACACACCTGAATGTAATGTTACCGAAGGTGTTGATTAACTGGATCAACTGTGTTAGACCTGGACAGGAACTGGTTCACCAGAAGCAGGTTTGTTCAAGCTACTGCTTACTAAGGATTTATAAAAATGATTGAGAAAGTAACTCCATTCTTTGCGCTTAGACCGTGGTTTACTCTACTACCAAATCATGTTGCACCATTATTTATTTCTGAATGTCAATGTCAGATAAGTGCATTGGTTTGAGACCAACATTGACATAAAACATTGTGTTGGTATCAGGTCTGATTTGACATACTGTATCTCTCAAATACAGTCTGTTCCTTGAGCGTGGAGGTGCAAGGCGACAGTGCTAATCACTAAGCCGCTGTGCCGCCAGCTTATGTGCTGTAATTGATAAATGTAAAATGTCTGTATCAAATCAGAAGTCAAATGTCACATGTCAGCAAAAATGCTGATTTACCCTGAAAGACATTACATATGCTTATTTTGAAATGTTTCTGTTTGTTGACTCTGGGGCTCATTTGAATTTCTGTTACACGCATTGTGGCCTAGCACCTCCAGGATGGAGAGTTCATTTTCTTCCTTCCACTGTCCAAAGACAATTAATTGCCATTTCCAAATTGCCCGTAGTGTGTGTGTGTGTGTGTGTGGTGTGTGCGCGCGCGTTGAGATGGATCTGTGTGCGTGGAGTTTGCATGTTCTCACTCTGCTTGGTGGGTTTCCTCCGAGTGCTCCAGACGAAATTTCCTGCAGTGTGTTTGTGACCCCGTACACAAGAAAAGCAGTATAGAAGATGAAAGTCTTTAATGGTCAGAGTTACTTTACAGCACAGTTAATTCATTTTCTTTGGTTAGAGTCATACATTGTAGCTGAACCATGATTGGTCTCTCATGATTAGAAGACCAAAGCTAATTCTCAGTGGTGGCAGTATAAGTGGAAAGTCATTATGAATGCCATTTTGGGGAAGGTAGGAGCATGTTCATGAAAAAATATAAACCCATAAAAAAAACTCATCTTGGAAATAACTCGTATTGATGTGCAAATTATTTAGGCTTTACAGAAATAAATTTAAGTGCTATTATTTCTGAAATAAAGTTCCTTTAAATGAATCATCTAAGCGCAGGTGATTAATATTACGGGATCTCAGTCAGTCTGACTGGATATCTACGGTAAAAGTACTGTATATAATTCCCATAATGATTGAAGCTGTCATTGGTAAAAGATAACACAAACCGTAGCCACACGATGGTGCCCAAAGCGCATGCGCAGTACAATGACGCCGCTGAGCTATGGCTGAAATACAGACAGCTTCCTATTGGCTATATAGGGCACTAGATAGGGTGCAGAATCTATTATCTCACGCCCTTTGTAGTGCTCCCGCACAGAAACTAGGAAGCCGTTTGGAATTCAGTCCATGTCTAAGCAGCGACCAGCTTATTTGGCAACCGGAGAAGCAGCGGGCAGGGCTGCGAAGGGATCTCCGGGAATCCTTACAAGACTCGCGGGGTAAATAAACTACACCTCGGCGCGCGGTGATCCCAGGAAACGCGGCTAGTGAGCGTCTCCCCTTCTCAGTAAGTTGTCGAAAGGAGGAGTTTGATGGTGAACTCACGTTTTTCACGAGTTTCATTATTCCGAAGTTGTTCACAAGTTGGTCAGCGAGCTCACTGGCTAACAAACACCTAGACGGCTAACAAGACTAGAGATCGCAAAGATAAGTTAGCATACTAGCTAACCGGAATAGCTCAGCTAGCTGTGAGTCGGTGTTCTTTAATTAGCCGCGCACCTTAGCTTTTCGGTAATTATCAAGGAAAAAATAAGGTAACTTAAGGCACTCTTGAAGAGTAACGAATTGTTGTTTTGGGTGAAGTGATTGAGGTAATTTATATATTAGTCATTCAGAGGAGTGAACATTGGCTTTAATCTGCCTCATTACAGAACTGCGTGGCTAAGCCGCGTTAGCCACTGTCTTTAACGCCTGTGTGACTGATCATTGTCCGTCTGTCCGTCCGCTCTTCGCTAGCTGGTAGCTAATGCTAACTGTTCAATGGAGTTCGTTACCCTTTCAGCAAGTTGGCCATATTTTCGGTATTATGTTGATTCACTCGGTAATGGAGTTAACCGGCACCGGTGTAAGTTTAATACGGAGATATGTTCTGAAATATGAAAGGGAAGAACTATCGGGATGGGTTTAACCTTATAACGAGTACCTATTATTTGAAAAAGTTCATGATTCCTAATAATTAACTAGTTTGGGTGGTTATAATGAGATGTTGGTCAGCTCGACTAGTTAGCTAACTAGCTCACTAGTAAAACTGAGTGAGGCAGCAGTTTCTGGAGAGCGACCCCACTTCTGTTACTTTATACATTTATGGAAAAGTTTTAGATGATATTCTTAGACATCTGCTAGGATCTGAGCGAGTACCATGTGATTTATCATTATCACAGAGCGTAAGTTTAAATCGAATTTTGTTTTTAGAAAGTTACTAATACAAACAGGGCTTGTAGTTAAAAGGGTTGTAATGTCATGTACTGCCAGCAGATGAACTTAAAATATGAATGTGTACTTTACACAAGTGCTTATTCACACAACAGACTGTTTATTGCACTGTTAGGATGTGTGTGTGTGTGTGTGTGTGTTTTGGTGTGGGCTATATTTGTGTAACCAGTTTAAAGTGAAACACTTTTCTGCCCAGATGTGAAGTGCAGCAGGGCAGCATAACAGGGAATGTATTTAGTGTTAAATTGGGTAAATTTATGACTTTCTTGATATTTAATGAACTCAATTTAATTGCACAGCTCAAATCTCTGTAGTCTAGCCACTAATATCCATCCTCATGCATGCTTAGTGATTTCTGTTGTAGTATGGAAGTCTTCCATGTTTTTTTTTCTCTTTACTACACTATACATGATTGACAATCTGTAATTGCTACTACATTTTTATAGTCTATTATGTTACTTTCCTTGCTGATGGATGTTGGAAGTATCTATCTAGCTATCCATTTCAGGAAACTAACCAAATAAATAGTTGTAGTGCAACTGCTGCCCAAGAAATGAGTTATGTGCATGCTGTGTTTTAGGGGGCAGGTGTTTTCTCATCAAAGACAGACATGGGTCACTTGGTGTTCCGGGTTGATATGATTGATAAAGATGGATAAAACAATTGATGGAGCATAATTGTGGTTCTTACACCTGAACTTTGTTCACAAGGACAGCCCATCTTTCTTCTTTGTCATTTCAGAGTTTTAAATTAGGGGTGTGGTTGACTAGTGAAAAACATTGCAAACCTTCCTTTTGCATTAGGATGATTTAATCAGGAAGAGAATTTAACATTTAAGGGATGTGATTAACATGAGAAATACCCACAGCACCCAACAGCCATCTTTTTTATTTTAAGCCACAAGATTTGTTGAGGTTCTGAAAACTTATTATAGTATGTCATGCATTTTAATGATGCAACCCGATTAATTTTATGCTATTTATATTATTTATCCAAAGAACATGCTTTTTAATGAGCATAAGGTGTCTTGAAGAGCTCAAACAGCTTCCGTTGATCAATTGTCACAAATTGCGTTACAGTTTACTGTGTGTGGCAGATGCCTTCATCCAGAGTGACTTTGGATGAAGGCATCTGCCAACATTTTATCTCATCAACATTTTATCTGAGCAGGTGCGGGTTAAGGGCCTTGCTCAAGGGCCACTTTATGGTGGTGGGGTCTGAACTTGGCACCTTCTGATCTTGGTGCACTAGGTTCTTTTTTTTTTTTCAAAGATTAAATACATTTGTGCACTTGCGTCTCCTTGTTTTGTAAGTTGCCTCTTTCGTGTTGTGCATAATTTGGATGCACCATATGGCAAAAGAGATAGTGTTGGTGTAGGGTTAATGTTTCTGATGCCTGTATTATTTTAAATTGGCACTTTTTTGGTTTAAATTTTGTGCTTAACATTAAGCGTGTAAATGGTTATCAAATAGACAGACAGCTGTCACCTCTTGTTCTGTGGACTGTTGGTCTGGTTTACTGGTAGCAGTCAGTTCACACTTATTCTGGTATTAAAAGCATGTTTAATGTAACTCCTTATTAGAGCCAGTGGTGAAATAGGTGCTGCTTTAAATGCCTGAATTATGCCTTGTCATAGAAAAAGCACTGCTACAATTATGTACGAGTGAACTGAGGCTTTTAAGGGTGTTTTCACATTAGGCTCCTGGGATCGTTTCACACTTGACCCCAAAGTCTGGTTAATTTTGATCAGTGAGAAAATAATCGTTCAAGGATCTGGAACCGTTTCCGAGTTTGTTTGAAGAGGTGGTTTTGGGCTACAGTACAGCTTACTTGGGCATGGATCAAGTCAGATGTGGAAGCCTGACATACCTGAGCATGGAATTAGATTGCTGTTTAGACGAGATATCATGAGTTTGTCTTTCCCAAAATCTGTGTGCGCGCGTAACACGTTGATCTCATCCTTTGACCTACATGGGCATAGCTGATAAAGTAGGAAGGCATGTGAGAACGTTGTCCTTTACATTTCTTTTATATCAATAATAACATTCGTAGCATGAAAGTTAACTTCCTTGTTCTCTTCTTCTCTTGAGTTTTATGGCGACGAACAAACCAAGCAGGTGCACACTGGAGCCTTATGTATCGGAGAGTCTAAATATGCAAGTGTACCCGAAAATTGAGAACAAAAAGTGTGAACACTGGTCAGTGGGGGAGGGGGAAACAATCGTTCCTGAGCATGGTACAAATCAATCATGTCTAATGTGAAAATACCCTAAAATGAAGTCCTGTAATAAACAGGAAATACTATTGGTAGTAAAATGGACTCTATAAAATGGCCTTGACTTCCTGTACTGTAGTAGATCCTTAAGCATAATGTAAAATTAAGTATACTCTTAGTTTTTGTCTCTGGTCATCCATGGACTTATTTTCTCAGTTTAGTGTTGCTCAATGACATATTTCTTAGCCTTAGCAGTTTTAGAGTGAGAACACTGAGCCTAATAAAAGTTTTGTCATATACACAGTATGTTATGCAGTGTTAGGATTATTACGTGAAATGCTTACTGTGAAATGCACAGCATAAAATGCAGTGAAATGCTTTCACTCAAATACATTTTGTAAGACAACTGCTTGATGATTTCTGGTTGCTGCTGTTTTAAGAAAGGCTGCTCTTGTCACTCATTGAGAGGCTCTTCATTTGGTCCAAAGTACAATCTGATCAAATGTTAAGTAAATGGTTGAAAGTGGTGAACAAGGCCTGTTCTAGAGTGGACGATATGAAGAGAGATTTATTAAAGCAGCACATACTTTTGTCAAGGCTGAATTTAAGTCTATTCATGGAGATGATCTGTTGGGTTCAATCATCTGTACCTGTACAGTTAAGTTGAGCTATGGTTGTAGTTCGACTAGGCCATTTAATGGGAGTTTTTTTGCTTGTCACATGATCCAAGTATTTATACAAAGGTTTGTTGACCAAACTATGAGCTACTCTGCTATGATAAGTGGTGAAATGCCCCCTTGAGCTTGTTATTATGACAAAGTGGTATCATGTCAAGTGGTGAAATTGTATTTATTATTTTATATTTTTTGCATACAGTGCACTTTTTGTTTTTGTACACATGACATGTACGCTATCATTTGTGCTTATGATATGGTTATCAGATGGCAGATGACACCATCATATTGTTAGTGGCATCGCCCACTTTTAGGCATTTTGTTTGACTTCCAGGTAAAAGCCCAGAGCGGGAACTGTAAAGCATGCACAGAGAACCTAGTCACATTTCTGGGTTTGATTTAGTTATATAGGGAGTAGCTCAACTCCCAGCCGTGTTATCTGGGTGTACTAAGCCAATTTTTTTTTTACATTTTTAGTCTGACTGTTTTTTTTATTAATTTTTTATAAAGGTCTGCTTTTAGTCAGATTAACACATCATGTAGATGTACTGAGTGAGTCTCCAACTGCTCTGGGATATGAATTCTCAACATTTACTAACTACTTGCTAACTTGTACTGAATCTTTGGAACAACAAGGATCCTTCAAAGTGACAAACTTTTAATTTTTGTAACACATTACTGTTTAGCTGGCACTTTGGCAGTTTCATTTAGTCAGTCTTCAAGTCACTATGTTTATTATGTATCATGGATATTGTAAACTTTTGATCATACCCTCCCCAATCTGTTCACCAGTGTTACAGTTTATGTATGACTCTGATCTGTGATTTGAAAAAGAGCAGCTGTGGAAGATTCACATGCCCGAGAAATTCTGGAAAGAACATGACAACAGCTCAGCCCTGTGTCATACAAAAGGGTTTTGCTGATGGAGCAACTTTAGAACTCTGTGTGCTGCAGGGAGATGAATGCAGTGCCAAGGTATTCATCAGGAGGCAACAAACTTACCATGTGCTTGTGTAAAAATGCGCTCTTTGAGACATGCATGTTTGTGGGTCTTTGTACACCAGAGCACGTCAGTAGCGGTTGGTGTCTCGCGATAAGGTCTTGCTGGTGTATGAGAAATCAAACTTAACTTTGAAACTTTTAGATTATATATATATTTTTATAACTGTAACAAAGAACGCACTAAGGAATTCTGGGGGGGGGGGGGGGGTAATGGCAGCCATTTTAGGTTTTGATAGGCTGTTGGTTAAATTGTACTGCTGATATGTTTAAGTTGCCAAAATTAGCTTATATTTTGATAGGTGTTATACACGGTCTCTAACTTGGATGTCTCACGCCTGACCATAAAATGGAGGATGTTTGAATAAACAGAAGTTTACACACCCAGGCTTAGAAACTGTTCTAGCACACTTGATGAAATAATAGCAGACATGTTTAATATGTCTGTTTCCAGAATTGGAATGGGGCTTTACATTACAAGAAGATTGCAAAGGACAACAGGGTGTTAAGCCCTGCCACAACCTTGTTGCCACTGTTGCAAGCGTATGCCCATTTATAATACTCAGCCTCTCGAGATTTAGGGCATCCTCGTTGCCCCAAGTCTAGAGAAATGGGTGGATTGTGGAATGAAGGGCAGACAGCGTAAAACCTGTATCAATAATCTGCTCACTTCCATAAATTATACGAAAAGAAAAAAACATAAACCATACTATAACCATTCTAACTAGCTTGTTGGTCTTTCAGGTTTGCTGTAGGGCAATTTCTGTCCAGATTGTTGCATTTTGTGTTGAAAGTTTACATGAGTAGCACAGCACTAATGGCTGAACAGGCCTGTAACAGTAGAAGTGTAATCTTGCAAATTACCACATACAAGGCCCCATGAACATATTATTAGATTTTCTATCCGTACATTAGCCACAACCAACTGCCAGTCAAATAGTTAAACAGCTAATCTGACTAACCAAAATATTAGAAAACTTAGTCTGAAATATTAACAATTTTTGACCACTTTGTCCCTTTCTTCAATGATGCATTAACCTTTTAGAAATCTTACCATGTTGTTTATTCAAAGCCATGTTAACGAAAGTTAACAAAAAAAAGTAAATTTTTTTCTGTTTGGCAATCTTTTCACTGAATGTGTAACAGTTACCTGCCACTGACCGCATTTAGCTTGTTAGCAAAGCTTATAAGCTGTCCCTCATCATGCATAGTAGCTAATACAAGCTTATATTTATAGTGTATAACGGAAACAGTCTTTAATCAGTTGTATAGCAGATGAATGTGTACAGAAAAACCCATTAAACATGTCACCTACAGTGCGACTGCTACTTATCTTTAAAAGCAGTTTTGTTTACCTTTAATTTTTGGGATGTACTGATTTCAAAAGGGATGTGGGTGAAGTATATTTAGAATAACCACCTTTTATAATAGGTGTATATGTTTACATATATAAAATATGCACTCACAAGCGCGCACACATTGCTTCATATAGTGCATAACTATTTAATGTCCATTTTGTTTTTGTGATCGTCTTCGAACAGAAACACTGTTGAGGTGTGGTGCTAACCAGAAACCTGTAGTGTCTGCAGAGTGATAGTTGATGTGAGGTGAACTTGTAGTATAGATCAGATTCATCGTGTTCCTTTTTCAGTTGATCTTGTGTATGGACAACATGCAACAATCTATGATTCCTGATTGAATACTTTAAAATCCAGGTTTTCTCCCAGTGAACATAAAGCTTCACACAGTTGTACAGAGCTAGCTATCCACATAAGTGCTTAAAACTAGAATAATTCAGTTCGACCGTTGGATTCTGAAGGTGAACTCTTTCCTTTGTTCAGGATCCTGAAGGTTTGTAACAGGACAACTTATCCTTGAAAAGGTTCGACTGGGAGTTGTTTTGTGCTTGAAGGCTGCATACAGTAGAAAAACATGTTCTTATGCTGCCCCGTGTAACCTTTTGATCTTATCTGCAAATTTGCTTGCGGGTCTAAGGAAAGCTCTGTTTTTTGTGTGTACGTAGTTTACACTGTAGCCCATTTGAGATCTGAATGTGGGGGATGGGTAGATGACTTTCCGATGTGTGTGTGTGTATGTCTGTGTGTGTCTATCTGTGTATTAGGGGGTGAGATCGAGGCTATGTTCTTTGAATATGAGCATTCTTTTGTGCCCACGTGAAGAGGCGTTGACTCCACTTCCTGCCTCAGCTCTCACTGCCCTGTCGCTAGGGGCAATACCAGGTAAAGCCAGCGGCAGATGCAGGGTTAAAGACATCCATTTTGTTAGGTAACACCCTCGTGGCCTGATCTGTCAGTGGTGTTAAAATGGCAGGGCTTAACCCTTGATGTGCAGGAGTAAATCAGCAAGGGGCGTCCTTACTTACCCTGCCAGCTGACTACAAGACAAGAAGACACATTAAAGATACAGCGAGCATGTAAGCATGCCAGATTTTCTCACTGATTTCTATTTTTTATTTTTTTAATTCTCATCAGGGATTATTTGTGTTTAGGGTTAAATCCAGGAATCCGCTTAGGAGGAAGATAACGGAGAGGCTCATTAACTGTCCAGCATCTTGAAAGAAATTGTTCGATAAAAAGGATGTTTGATACGTGCTCTCTTTACTTTCTGTGTGCAAGTCCAGTCAGTTGTTGTCGGTTGTCTGTTGTTGTGTAGTCGTGTTGAGTCACACGTAACTCTGTTGTTGAACCTGTTCCCTATAGATGGTCATTACATCTCCTGCAGGCCTCATGAGGAAATAGTCCCTGTGTTCACAGTCCTTCTTATTGTGACATGTAGAGACTTGTTTTTTGTGCATTATGTAGAACGATGTTGCAGAGTTAGGTTCTTGGATGAATGTCAGTCTGTTTGTATTATATACATTTTAAGGTCAGTTTCCTTCTGAAATGTTAGTGAATGTAGAGCATCCATTTAAAACCATAATGTTTTAATGATATTTGATGCAGTAGTTCTGCTAATGAATTAACAAATATTGCATAAATTCAGTGCATTCTGTTTATTTTAGTCATTTTTCCTTTTCAAAATTATATAAAGCTAACAACGATTCTTCTTTTTAGTTTATTGAGCCTATGATTTTAAATAATGATAGCTTAAGCATCAGTCAGAACTTGGCTATGTCAAGTTTTTTTTTTTTTTTTTTTTTGACAATGCAGAACTCCACAGGAAGCAAAACTGGAAAAGCCATGTACAGCAGATTTTTTCTCAGTTTTAATGATGCGTTTATAATAAATACATTTTAAAAATGGCAAAATCAATGGACCGTCATGTATTCCCTAATGGTTAATGTTAGTTAATCTGCGAATCCTTAGTTGCACTAAAGGTTGAGATTTTCTCACATTACTTTAGGGATACTGCAGGAATGGAATGGTGCTGCTGAATGTAGTTGTCTAGGCAAAGTAAGATTTTCTCTGCATCTCACAACTTCAGCGTCCTCTTTGAGTTGTCTTTAGTATAGCAGTGTAAATTATTTTACATCCTGATTCTGTGTTGTAGCTACATTTTCACAATTGGTTAAAATGTAGCTACATTTTCACAATTGGTTAAAATTGTTTTTTACTCATGTCCTTTTCAGCGATTAACAAGTTTTCTTACTCAGTGGATCTCAAACTTTTTCTTTTGCGGCCAATAACTCCTTCAACTGAAAAATGGCCCCTGGTCATAGAGCAAATATTCAAATACAAAAATGTTCTAGATATTTGCTGGAACTATAGGGTGTTTTATTTATTTATTTGTTTGTTTGTTTGTTTGTTTTTTGAAAACATTCATCTTTTTCTTATGCTGTGGATTTAAACCCTTTCAGTTAAAGCATCCAATTTCAGTTAAAGCAGACTAATTGTAAGAACATAACTGTAATTATAAATATATTACCTTTTATATAGATAGCTCATGTTTATCACTGTAGAAAATGTAGAAAACAAACAGGGTAGGAGGCTTACCAGGTGTAATAAAGTATATAAAGCTAGCTAGTTTGTTAGTTTAGTTGCTTTAATACAGACATGAAAGAATATGTGGAGTATAACTCGGTTAACTTCCTGGAGTCTGGACTCCTGAATGCAATCCATACACGGACAGGGAAGACCTTGAATCATTTTTAGTCTGTTTTTTGATTAGGGCTACCTGCTTTGATTAAAAAAAAAAAAATCACATTGAGATTATTTAGACACACGTTGTGATTTCAACTGCAGTTTATAATTATTGAATAGAAATGTTATTAAAAACATATTTATATGAAACGTATTTATCTGGGCTAACAGAAAATAATGGCAAAAATGATCTCATTAAGAGGATGCTTGTCATTATCACTTCAATAGTATATATTTTTTAAAAAAAGCTTTATATAAATTCCAGACTGTGTCTCACCATAAATAAATTGCAGTAATTATATAATTGCACGGGTCCATACTGTGATATAAGATTAATTATGCAGCACTAGATTTTATTTTTCAGTAAATGCCCTTCGCCAGTGAATTGTCCATCCCTGTTGTTATGTATGAAGTGCATTATGGAATATGTATTTATGGAATTCAATATCTGCCCTTGGATTTCTAATTCAGATTATTTGTTTTTGAGTAAGCACCTTTGCTGTGAAGACACCTCATATGTGCCAGGAACTAAACGCTGCATCTTGCGTTCTCCCTGTTCAATTATGCAAGCTCAAGTTGTTCACGTTGTCTGCTGGATAATAGGATTATAAATCGTTACCATGTTTAAGTGGAGAACGGTAAAGAAAAACAGTACTGAATGTGTTGGAAGCATGGTCAATATGAGACATTGTGAATTCTAGTCCTGGGACGAGCACAGGACACAGGATGATTAGAGCAGCAGTTACTGGCTATAAATCTACTGAATCCAGGTAAACCTGATTCCCTGAAGCAATGATTCAATGTTTTCGTGAAGTGTAAACTTCCTAGGAACCCACTTCCAAGGAGTCACAACAGTTACAGGATCTAGCCATGCATGGGGTGTATAATCAAACCCTGTATGATTACATGTCTGTTTATTGATTGGTCACTGGTGACATCTTGTGTCAAAAGATCATGTTTATTGACCCACTCTCCTGAGCTTTGTCCCATACTCCTTGATAAATGTCTGATAAAGTCCTTGATAAAAATGGACTTCTCTGCCTTAATGCTTATACTTGGTTTCAGAAAGGTTGCAAAAACAACCTGAAACTCGTAAGTATAGGGATTGTCGCTTTCTTCCTCTAAACTATTAACTTCTTGTATGTGTGACAAAGATACAGGTCTCAATCCTTGTGTTGTCACTTGCTGCAGCTTTTTTGTTTTGCTTTCAGAATTTATTATCCTTATGTAACCTAATTTGATGTAATCATGGTTACATAGGTGTTGTGCATACAGGCAGAGTAAGACGTTGCCACCTTTTATTCGTCTGCGCAGGTGTTTATTAATCTCTGACGAGGAAAGATCTGTATAAGATATTTGTATTTTGGAATGTTAAAAACCCCTCCCCCCTGTGCGTGTGAGCGTGCGTGTGTTAGAGAAAAGACTTTGCCAGTCTGTCTCTCGAGGGGTTAAAACCTGCCTCAGTCTCTTGGCTGCATCTGCAAACCGGTTTAAACTGGTTTTCAGGGAAGTGCTTTGTGTGTCCCATGGAATCTTGGGAAGGGTCATGTGGAGCCCTAGTGATGTCACACATGAGATGAGAGAAGGCCTCAGTGTTCAGTCAGCTCACCGTTTGAATATCTGTCTCACACATACATGTTGAATAACACAGGTAGACCCAGACAGAATGATGTTCACAGAAGTTATGTTAATGAGGTTTATTATGAGGTTTATTAATGAGGTTTATTTATGTATTTTGTGTATGCACATTTTATTTCATATTTTTTAACTTTTGATGAGATGTCCTGGCAGCTTGTAGGCCTGTGTTTTATTTGTTGCACTGAAAACTTGAAGAAAAAAAAATGCTTACGGTTTTTCTTACTTCAGATCTTGAATTTAATTGTCCTTTGTTATATGTTGTGTGTGTGTGTGAGAGGGAGAGCTGAGGAATTTCATATTCTACTTTGGCACACCAAGTAGTTTCACAATGATTGTTAAATGCTCTCCTGGGTTTCCGTCCATGGATATTTTAACATATCTCGTCAGTTCTGAAAGTAAGAGAAAAGCTTATTATTGTCATGTTCTATGAACTGTATTGTTTTGATAAACTTCCATGTTTCTTACGTGATTTTCTCCTTTGTGCAGGAGCAAATATGTCTGAGGAGGCGGTGCGCCAAACACGCAGCCAGAAGAGGGCACTGGAGCGAGAGGCACCAGCCCTCGATGGAGACACGAAGCGAGTAAAGCTAGAAAAAGGGGAGCTTGGTTCTAGCAAAGTGGCAAACATCCTAAAGTCTGGGGGGGTAAAAGCAACCATCAAAGTGGAGGTGGAGGCAGAAGATGAGCCTGTGGACATGAGGACTCCCCGCAGGTAGGCCACGTAGCAGCGTCCTCACTCTGCCACACAAATGAGGAGGTTCAGTAATAATTATGCAGGTGACTGTTGAAATGTCTGGTCACCTGTACTTACCTTTCTGTTCACAGCAGCAGTGAGTTTATATCTTTTGTCATGGTAATCCCCTTCGGAGATGAAGGCTCACACTTTTTTCAAACTTGTGGCTGTTTACACTCAGAGTTTAGTCTATTTTTCGACATATTAAAGTGGTTTTTAGCCAGAGTGGTCGAGAGTATTAATCTTCTGGTCCTTTTGAAAATAGTGGTCTGAGGTCTGCCTCAGCAGAAGCTTGGTGTGGTATCTGTCAGGTTGTAGAATTCTCTTGTCTGTTCTGCATGCTGAAGTTTAGGCTCTCATGTTACTTTAATGTTTTGTGCTAATCAGCGAAAGAGACGACATAAATTAATGATTTTTTATATATATATATATTTATATATTATTTATTTATTACACACACCACAGATTATGGTGGGTTAATCCTATAAAACTTGAATGTTTTTACTACTTCACAAAGAATATATACTTGTATGGGAACAGCTCCTCATTGCATGTCTTCATGCAGAAATAAATGCACATGTGCTTCATTGATTGTGTTGGACTCAAAGGAAATTTTTATTTTAAAAAAGTGTGAACATAGTGTGCTCTAGTTCTCCCAGTGCTTGGTGGGTTTCCTCCCACAGTCCGAAGACCTGTAGATTAGGTTAATTTGCGTTCCCAAGTTGCCCGTAGTGTGCCCATGAATGTGTGAGTGTGTATGTGTGTGCCCTGCGATAAATTGGCGCCCTGTCCAGGGTCTACCCTGCCTCGTGCTCTAGGTCTCCTAGGCTCCAGGGCCCCCTGTGACCCTGAATACAGGACACAGACGAGAGTGAGTGAACCGTAGTGAATTAACTGCCTAGTGTGCACAAAAGAAGTACATTAACATTATATGTTCTAAATTTCTTCTGAACCCTGGATCAATTTCATTTTAAAGATATCCTGTGATTACGAGGCCAAAAACATGCTCAGTCAGTCCACTAGGAGGCAATTGTGAAAAGTCTAATATATCGTAAGTGTGTGTGCTATTCTGTTCATTTGGGCGACAGTGTTTTATTCTGGAATGTAATCTTTATTCCTCACAGTGCAACAAATTCAATCAACAGTCGTCTTTATTTTAAAACTCACGCGGCCCCTGTATAGCAGTTAACCTTCTTATAATATTTAAGTACCTAATAGTCTTGCTTAAAGAAATATTTTTGGTCATACCTTCTATGCTATTTTTATTATTTTGTTTAATAATCACATGAAATGAGTTGTATTTATCAGAGAGCACATAATTTTTGCAATGCACACAAATGTGCATGATTTTCTACTGGCATTGTATTTTTCTGTTTGAGTCAATCCCCAGTGCATTTATCCTTGGGGTGCAAATTGGTGGTGCAGATAAAAAGGATACAAACATTTTCTGTTTTATCTCTCAGTCTGCACAAAATCCAAACTGCATCTGTTGGGGACGGAAATCACCAGTCACCACCCAATGTGATTTTATGATCCTAGGTCCTGATTTGATTAATATTGACATTCTGTCTGATTACAATTTTATACTTATCCCAATATTATTTTATTTATTTATTCTTTCACATTATTAGTTTTCTCACCTTAAAAACAAGGGCAGCATTGAAACACTGCAAACTAAATTCAAATATAAAAGTCTAACATATAACTTACAATCAGAATGCAATATTTTTACTGCACTCAGAATCTCTTTTATATCTCCATAATTATTCGTATAAAAAAAAAAAAAAAACGGATGTTTTACTGCATGAAGTCTTGAGCATGTCGAGCGCTTGTGAGCATGCGGGCACGCTCAGCTTCTAACAAGTGTTTGGAGATAAATTGGTGCTTGTGGTCTAAAAGTGTAATAAATAGGTTTCGAATTAACATGTAGAGTTTGGAGAAAAAGGCAGATCAGAGGCATTTTGGTACACAACTTTTTTGATTCACTTTTGTCCCCTTTTGCTGCCCTTTTACAATGTGTTTCTGTTGCACCACACGGTAGCTCGTTACTCTGCACAGAAACAGTTATGTCCAGTGTGATCGGTCATCACTGATCGACCAGTGCCTCTCTATTAAATGTAATAAATATGTAAAAGTCGAGTCTGGAGTCAGTGTAGAAAGATACAAGTGGGCACAAAAAAGAATCGTGAAACTCGTAACTGGATCAATTTCTAAAGCCCTCAGAAATTTACCCGCTAAACCGAAAATCTACCTGCCTCGGGTGCTTGGCGATGTTAATTTCAGACCCAGTTCATGTGCATTTACCTTAAAGACCACATGCAATTTGAGTGTGCTTTAATTGATGCCATTGTTTCCATGACATTTGACAAAATTTCATTGTGATTCTCTGAAATACAATTGCAGAAGGCAAAAAGCATTATGGGAAATGATGTATATATATTTTTATAGCATCTCTAGTCTTTAATAAAGTACACTTCAGATAGTGGCTTATGACTTGAGTAAGGGGAGCAACAATAATGCAGAATATGAGTTGCGGGGAACAGCAATGGCTTAAAAGATTCGGATACAGACTGACGTGCCTGCTGACCTGCTAGCTATGGCCCAGTTGGTGAGAGAAATGGAAGAGAAATTTGTAAGTTTGAAGGATCCCAAGATGACTAGAAATAGGGCTTGGTGATGCATGGACATTTAAAATATATTGATAAATTATCAACAGAGACATAGGATGATTGTACTTTTTTTCCCTTTCTTTTTTTTATTACTTATTTTGCATTACATAACCTGTTGTTTTTTTAAAGTTGTGTAAAGGATCTGAATCTCTCCCCGTGGTTGCTGTTGTACTCTGATCAGTTCTCTATTTTGATCAGTCTGTTATTCTAGAAAACATCTGAAGTAAAATTCTCAGAAATAGACCTGTTTTCATTTAATTTAGGCTATTTATTTTGAACATTTCTTCAATTACATGTTTTTTTTTTTTTTAATTGGGAGGGTGACCTGTCTTGGCATTTTACTTTAATCACAGTCTGTTTTAGTTAAAGTGCTTTGAACATCTCGAATGTGACTGAAAAAAATGAATGTTTAGCCCACATTATAGAAAATGGCATGATGTGTTTCACCATTCACTGAAAGAACAGTGAGACAATTTCTTTGTCCATATCGCCTACTCCTAACTGAAAGACTGATAACTATCATGTAAAATATATGACCAAGTATTGCAACAACCCAGAGGAAGAGATTGTCCTGCCTGATGATGCAACAGTTGTTTTCCAAAATTTGCACAGTGGAGTGAACTTGTGATTGAGACAAAGTTACATGATGCAGGAGTGAAACTCTGTCCACTAACAAGTAGACACATGTTACAGAGTAGGAAAAGAAAACTTTGATTGTGCTGTTTGTTGCCATAAACATTTTTCTGCCAGTGAAGGAATTATTGGCACAAAATTCACTTTTCCAGACTGCTTTCCCCTAAAACTCTTAGTAATTTCTGTGGAAGCTTGGGTCATCTCCCACATATACTTTATGTATTTATTTTGGGCCTGTATGCTTTACATGATTGGTGAATTGCAAATGTAACTACATGTCTTTTGTGTTACTGTCCTTGCTACTGCATGTTTGAAATATGTCTGTCTGTTACCATGGCAAGGGACAGATTTTCAGTGATCTTGAAGTGATAGTAATAAAAAATAATGATACTACTACTGGTGCATTTTCAACCATCTCTGCTTACATGATAACCAGGCACATGACAAATGTCTGACAAGTTGTTGAACATAAATGTTTTTTCAACTACCTTTCCAGTCAATTTCAGTCACTCTGTGAGGTAAATAGCTTTGTGATGGTAGACAAGTGCTTGGTGAAATTCAAAGCAAGATTTGCCTTCAGTTGGTATCCCCCTTTCAAACAGCCAGAATAGGGCGTCTCTGTGTGGGTCATGAAAGTTTGTGACCTAGCCAGTGGAGCTCTTTACCAAATCTACACAGGATGTGAAAGGACGCAGAAGGCCTGCTCCCTATATCATCATGAATCTAGCCGGACCCTACTATGGATCTTACCTGTCTGTTTTTATGGACAAGTTCTACTTGGATTGAACTGTTCTGGGACATGAGCCATGGACTGTTTGTATTAAAATAAAGGGACTCCCAAATATAAAAATGCACAGCAAACAAGAATCCTTGGGCAAGCTTTACTTCAATACGTGTTCAATTACATATTCAGTGACATGATAATGATGACTTGCTCCAACTGTGTACACGCAAATATTGCAAACAAGCATATTCGTCAAAATTAAGTTGTTAGTTTGTTTATTTCTGTCTGTTTGTCTCTAGTTATCTGTATGAATAAAAGGGGAAAGATGGCAATTTACAATAACTATATTAAAAAGAGTTTAAGAAGTTAAGCATTTTAGTGAACCTTGACCACAAACCTAAAAAAACCTAAATACTAAACTATTATTGACCTCTTGCAGGTTTAAATTTTGAGTTTATCATGAACGGTTAAAGTCAGTTAGTTGTCTTCCCCATGTACAAATCGAATTGTTAAATGCATTTGATATGCTAATGGCACACGCTAGGCTCATTATTTAAATATTTATCTACTTATGGAGCCTCAGAGCTTTATTTTTAAACTTTCAGCACACTGACCTTTGCCGGTTTCCCAGACCCTTATTTGAGAACCACATGTATAGAGAAGTGAAAATGGCTTCTTAACGCTGTGGCCTAATGAAGAGGACAAAGGGATGACTTATGACTGCGATGTGGGGGGAGGGTGAAAAGTTAACTGATATTAAACACAAACTATTTATTTCATTTATTTATTTTTTGTGTGCAAACTGTGGCTGTTGATTTCCAGGAAACAAACTCTTACTCAAGTCATGTTTAAGTTTTTGGACAGCTCCATTTTCTGCTGCACCTGAACGCTTCCTGCCTTCACAAAATGAAGCCGACGTGTCACAAACTGGTTCCAGCCGGTTGTTGCTATGGTTTCCATGCAGGAGGGAACCACTGAAGAAAAGGCAGAGTATGAGTCATGTGATCTGAGGGACATTCTGATGTCATGTGATCTTGGGTACTCATTAATAACCAGGAAGTTGTGATGAGACGGTTGTGTGTGGTTTAGGACTTGCTATGGAAACTGCATCATGAAGTTCCAGTTCTTTTCAGGACCGTCATTGTGCGTTGTGTTTTTATGAAGACCACTTTAATTTATGTATTGTTCAGTATTTGAAAAGTATTAAAAAGGCACTTTATATTAGTATAATGTGCTAAACTCATGGTGGGTCAGAGTGCTATTTGGAGCTACACGTTGTTCTTGTTTCTTTGTCTGAACGTTTTGTAAAATACAGAATGGCGGGTACAAATATGCACAACCGTAAACAATCAAAAGAGTTGAACCTTAAAAAAGAGTTCTGTGGTGAAAACTAGTACTGTAACACAAGCTTTTTGATGTCTGTATTAGGTTTTTTCAGATATTTTAGTCAAGGACTGCTTCTTTCATTATGAATGCTTAATGAATCATACTTTGAGAAACATGGGACTATAAATAAGGTGTGTGACACAAGCACAAATTGTCTCTAACCCTAGTTAGCTAAATGTCCAGTGAGTTCTTTAGTCAGCCACTGTTGGACACACAAGACAAATTAAGCAAAATAAATTTAAAGCCAAGACCTCTGGCATAATGCACAGAATTTTATAAGAAGGAAGTTGTCAGTTCACACTTCAGTTAACATTTAAATGTCTTTGGATGACACAGAGAAGTTTTACCACTCAGTATATCAGCCACAAATGTCTGAATGAGAGTCAGAGTCCAACAACCCCCCCAAGCATGTCCCTCTGTTCCAGTCATCTGATGGCAGGAAAGGTGCCCTTGTTGAATTAAGTGTTTTTGCCTTTAGTGTGATTGCCTAAGATGAAGAAAGGAACACAATGGACTGGACGTCAGCCATTCCCCTCCCCCACCCCTCTTCCAACAGTTTGGTTCTGGGAGGAGCCACAAACCCACACTGGCCCTGAAGAAAATGTCCTTACAAACAGTCAACATGCAAAGCAGCTCTTGCATTCTGTTGTGTACAGGGAAGGTAGATGGGTTCAGAGTAGCTTGTCCTAGCCCGCTTCAAATGAGGTCTCATTTGGTGTAGGGTGAGATTGTGTTTACAATCAGTTTGCAGTGTTTTAAGTTGCAAATAGTAGCTCTAATGCCTCAGTGCTTTAAAGGGTTAAACATCTTGTGCAACATTAACTCTTTGCCTTCACTGTTCATTTAAATTTTTCGGGCAGTCCCAAACATAGTTGGGAAACCTCAAAGCTGCTGCCATCTTGTGGCTAGTGCAAATTGTTTTCTTACAGTTTTCACAGATTGCATTTTCAAACCTACTCTCAGATATTCTTTCTTTTTTTCCCTAATCTCACATAGTGAAATAAAAAAAGAGAGGCCCCCAACACCAGATGATGTAATTGTTTTATCAGACAACGAGCCTGGAAGTCCACAAATGAATGGAATCAGCCACGGCTTGAAGAAAACGGACACAGACATCCTCATGGTAATCTGTTTTTTGTTATTCTGCTGCTCTTGCAGTTTCTAATTATACTAGAGAGATTGTGTCGTTTCATCAATCATTGTGTTCTCACTTGGGTTAATTCTTGATGAAGTAGAGGATTATAATAGAGTTTATTTTATTTGTGTGCAGAAGAGTAGCGCTGAAGAGCGGCAGAAGTTTATCAAGCAGTTAAAGGAGGAGTTACGTTTGCAAGAGGCCAAGCTGGTGCTGCTCAAGAAACTCCGTCAGAGCCAGATCCAGAAAGAGAGTGTTGTACAGAAGGCAAGTCCAAGTCCATTGATTTTGGTTGTTCTTAAACTGCTGTTCTTTAAGTTAAATCTTAGTTGGTAGTCTTCTCTTTTCAAACAGACAACCAATTCCACATCTAATCCCCCACCTCTTGTAAGAGGCAGCATATCATCTGGTAAAGCCCCGCTGCAGGTCAGTACAGATTTCAAACGTAACAAGTCATTGTTACCGTGTGAAAAAGTAGTAAACACATTTTCCTGTACGTGTGTGCATGTGTTTGTGTGGGTGTCTAGGTTACATCTAATAGACCCTCAGGCACGGTCATTCCTCCTCCTCTGGTGCGAGGTGGTGCACAGGTGTCCAAGCATTCATCAATAGTAATGCCACCATTAGTCAGAGGCTCACAGGTACACAGTGGATCTTCAGCTGGGACACTTATAGGAAACTTGTTTAATACCCTTTTTGTAATTGCTTGCTCTGTGTGTGTGTCTGTGTGTGTGTGTGTGTGTGTTTATATATATATATATATGTGCAATAGCCCATTGCTGTAACTCCTCAGCAGATAGCTACATTGCGGCAGCAGCAGCAGCAACACTCGGGCTCTGGTCCTCCTCCTCTGCTGTTGGGTCCTCGCACTTCTGTGCCCAATGTTCAGGTGCAGGGTCAGAGGATCATCCAGCAGGGCCTGATTCGTGTGGCTAATGTAGCCAACACTAACGTCCTGGTCAACATCCCACAGGTCAGCACATACATAGTTTTCATTTTTATTGAATTAAATTGCATTCAAAAAAAACATATTGCAATGCTAGGAAAATTATAACGGTAAGAATCAAGGTGAAACTAGATATAGTCCCAATTTTGTTTCATCAGTCACGTCTGATTTTAGTGGTTAAGTGTTTTGTTGCAGAAGTCTTTGCCTGTTCCTGAGCATGCTTTTTTGAGCTTTTATTTTATAATGAAAGTAGAAACAGAATTGGTTTGATTGGCCAAATACATTTATTTGTGTTTTTCTTCTTCCTTCTTCAGGGCTCACCCACTGGGTTAAAGGGTTCATCAGTCTCCTCCCAGTCAGGCATTGGCACCAACATCTCCACGATAAATGCCAATGACTCCCCTGCCAGCCGACAAGCAGCTGCCAAACTGGCCCTGCGGAAGCAGCTGGAAAAAACCCTGCTGGAGATCCCTCCTCCAAAACCTCCTGCACCAGAGCTCAACTTCCTCCCATCAGCTGCCAATAATGAGTTTATCTACCTGGTGGGACTGGAGATGGTGGTGCAGAATCTGTTGGATCTGGCTAAAAGTGAGCACTTTGTTTCACTTCTGTGAAAAAGTCTGACTTTTCTTTGAAGGTAAAATAAGGTTAACACGCTCTTGTCTTATCTAGGTAAACAGCAGCCTAAACAGGACAGCCCCTCAACAGAGCCACCAGTGAAAGAGCCATTTACGTGTGCGCAGTGCCACACAGACTTCACCTCACGCTGGAGGGAAGACAAGAGTAACAGTTCGATCCTGTGTGAGCAGTGTATGAGTTCCAACCAAAAGAAGGCCTTGAAGGCCGAGCACACAAACCGCTTAAAGGCAGCTTTTGTTAAGGCCTTGCAGCAGGAGCAAGAGATCGAGCAGCGCATCCTTCAACAGTCTTCCTCATCCTCTCCAAAGAGCTCAGCTGCCTCCTCATCATCCTTACCATTGGTGAAATCGGAGCAGCGCGTGCTGGTGTCTCCACAGTATAAAACAGGACGATCCTCACATCAGCAGTCAAGCAGGGCAACAGCAATCAGTTGCTACCACTCCAGCACCATCAAGCAGGTGAGTTCTGGGTTCAATGCCAAGCAGTAATGAATCACATTGTTGCATGTATTTCCTTAAATACATTTTTGGATAGAAATCCATATCTGAGCTTGCCATGTCTTTTTCTCATCATTATTAATATTAAAATTTAGACCTGTATTTTGGTTTACATGTTCACATTTTGTTCTTACATTTATTATATATAATTTTTTTGCTCTTTTGGCTTAAGATCTACATCAAAATGTGTGAATTTCTACATTCCCCTGGCACAAACAAGCCCACAGCGCTGCACATCTTTGTGGAGCAATCATCCAAAACCCATTGTTAAATTAAATGTGTGTTAATTCTTTTCTTTTCTGAGCAGAATTCAGGACAAGTGGTGCGCAATGTGCCTCAGGCAGTGGCCAGTGTAAATTCACGTGGAATGAGCCGCAGCTTCTCATCATCCAGTCAGCTGCATAATGTTGTCAATGCCGCCGCACTGGTCAGCAGGCCAGGTAAGCATGCTGGGAGGGCTGGGCCAAATAGCAGCAGAAGCAGCAGCAGCAGTAGGCCCACAGCCAGTGTCTGGAGGAAACAGAGCAGCACTCCCGCAGGTAGATAATACCGTCTGAATTGAGACAGATCCAAAAGGTCTGCCCATTACACTCTTTCTTCTTCATGTTAATGCTTGTGTGTGTGTGGGTGTCCTTTTACAAAACAGAAGAAAAAAAATGTTGCACAAGTATCTTGTTTTCATTTTAACCTTAACACCATCTTATTTTCCTCCTTTCTTTTTTCTTCTATGAAATTCTTGAAATGTGTTTATTATTGTCTTTGTGCAGCAGTGTGTTTATGAATAAAATGCATCTCGCATATTTATCTTGCCAACATGCTGTAAAGGATTTGCATACCAGTTTTTAGCCTCCTCAAATAAATGTCGTTTAAAAGCATAGCTAAAGTTTAATGCATGTATATGAACATATTTATTTAAAGTTAAAACTGTTAAAACTGCTTATTATATAGTATATAGCTGGCTAATTATTTTTTTTATTTTACCTTTACTCCCTGTGAATAAATAGCTGTATAAATAATACCTTGATGAGCAAAAACATAAGGACCACTCACAGCTGAAGCGAGTAACATGAATTATTTAGTTAAAGGCATATTAGAGGGTAACTAAACAGACCTTTTAACTGACATGTATGTAGGAGGAATAACCTAGTGGAATAGGCTAGGGCCAAATCATTATGGTCAGGCAACTGTCCTGGAGCATCACAAAATTTCAAATAATTGGCAAGGCTTATGGGGTACTCACTGTCGGTACTGGTGAGTACCTCCTGATAGTTAAGTGAGGGCAATAAAGGCTGTCCCAACCCGATGGAAGGAATACTTTGCCACAAGTCACAAAGATTTAATTACTATTTTAAAATGGTTTTTAATAATGAAAATGGATTTCAATAATAATTTTTTTTTATGGTTACGGTGCCACGGTGCATTTTACTTGCAAACATAGTACCCATGCTAACCCTTGTCCAGTATCAAAACAACTTAGAATGTCCACACAAGTGTTGGAAGTGAAAATGCACTGATTGAAGCGCTGGTGTTTGTATCATTTACCTGGGAATGTATAAAGCGGGGAAGAAAAGCCAGAAGAGAGGGTGTGATGTCCTGGGCAGTGTTTTGCTTGGGAAAGCTAGGTCGGGCAGTAACATGAATGTTAATTTGGTATAAACATTGTTACAGACCAGGTACACCCTGTAACACCTGCCAATGTAATAACAGTGCTCAGACATGGTAAACCACAAATGTAATATAAATCTTCAACTTTTAATGTAATAAACCTACAAATGTAATTCACTTCCCACAAATGTAATGCTATACTTGTGGGAAATGAATTACATTTGTGGGAAGTTATTCCAATTCTGAACACTGGAGGTTTTCACCTTCCCACAAATCTCTTAAAATGTAATAACTTCATTTAATTTTTACCTTTGTGGGCTTATTACATTTAAAGCAGCAGATCTGTTACATTTGTGGGCTGTAATTACATTAGCTGGAACATTGGCTGTTTAAAACATAATCAGAATTCATACTAAATAATTATTTTGCATCTTATATACATCATTCTTACTATTGTCACTATTATGCAGACTGTACTGATTTCTGTGCATTCCCTTTATGCAGGTGTCACTATGGCCTATGTCAACCCGAGTCTTTCTGTACTCAAGACAACGTCTCAAGCAGATCGTCAGCGGGAGTATCTCCTCGACATGATCCCATCCCGCTCTATCTCCCAGACTACAAATAATTGGAAATAATGCCTTCCTATATTGTCGCTGCTCCTTCAGTGATCTCTCATGCTAGAAGTTCTGGACAGCAGTTGGATGTTAAAATCAGAAGACCAACTACCAAGCAATAAAAGCATTTCACTCTGTTTACTGAGGACCTCTTGTCCAACCAGAAATGATTCTCTGACACAGCGAGTCCTGAGAGACCTTTAGAAGAATCACATTCAAAATACACACACACACGTATATATACAGAGAGACACAGAGAAGCTTTGGAACAGGAGTTTTGTGCTTCAGGTCTATTTATATGCCCCGTTTGCTGCAGTCTCTGCCACATCCACACTGGTGATGTTTGTCACTCACTGGTCTCCATCATGTTTGTGTTTCTGCTGCTGATGGGATTCTTTTGGTATACAAATTCAATAGTTAACTCCTTCATTTTATCACACATGCCTTGTTCCTCTTGAATAATCAGGAGGTACCCAGGCTACACAGGATTTTTATTATTTTTTTCTCCCCCTCCTTTGGATTCTGAGGACCATCTAAGACTGCTTCGGCTTTGTAAAACATAGATTTTCAGTATGTCTCACACATGCTGTCTCTTAAACAGTACTATGACAATACTATGGGAGTACAAAATATGTAATACTGATTTATTATTCTTTTTTGGACTTACTCTTCCCCATCCCCTTTTGAGCAGTCCTTTTTTGAGGGCCGGCATGTAAAAGGTATTGTTAATACTGTTAAGGTGGTTTTACATCTGCCAGTTTAGTGTGTATTTTTAAATGCTAAGATAAGCTTAAAGATGTAACCAAGTTGTTGTTTTTTTTTTTGGGGGGGGGGGGGGTGCGGGTGGGTTAAGAGGCAGGGGCTTGGCACCACCACAATGGGACTACTATTTGTATTGTTTTGTTTTGAATTTGCATCCTCATCAGCTCTTGTTGAAATCGTGGACTCTGTCATGATTTTCTAGGGCAAAAGGGACAAGGTTGGGACTTGGGAAGCTTTTGGTTAAGTGTGTTGAGTGTGTTTTTTTTTTTTTTTTTTTTCCTCCTCCACTTTCATTGTTTCTTTTTAATGCTTTTAGGTTACGTTGGTTAATGGGGATATTTAAAACTGTACATGGTTGTGCTTCACTTCAAATGAAGGATAATTCAGTGGCCTAGACTGTTTGAACTACTTGATCATCATATAGTTTTTTATAAGAAATTTCAAACATTCAGTTAAAGACTAAATCCAAAAAACAGGAATGCCTGGAATGCCTTTTTCATAAATGTCAGAAGCTGATTGGACTGTAGTACAGTGTTTAATGCTAGTAGAAAAGCATTGTGTGGGTCAACGCACATTGTCTTTTTGCTTATTTGAGATAATAAGCAATTGTCTTATGTAAAACTACTCAGATGTAGGACTGAATGGAGAAAAAAAAAATCATAATTTGATCCCAAAACTATGGCAAAGCTTTTTTCTGCTCCTGTTGCTCTAAACTGATTCGGTCACTGTCAATGTTCATGTAATTTCAGTTAAGCTGGAGGGACCGGTAGTCCATGATCAACAATTTTACCTCCATCCCACTCCTCTTTACAAAAGCCTATAAGTAAATACTCTCAACCAGGATTTGGTCAGCTTATAGCCTGCATGAACACATGAAGATGGAGTTCTTACTGTTCCTAAGCTCTTCTCTCAGGGTCTGAGCTGCCTGTGGAGTAAGGTGAGTATCGGACTGTGGTTTTGACTACTGCCTGCTGCTGCTGAGAGCTAATGCCATTCCATTGTCCAGGGATGCCAGCATTGTGTGCATTCCTTTTCTGAATTGTACAAAAAAATTCCCCATTTTCATTAATTTTTTTTTTTTGGTCTGTCAGTTAATGATTATAATAATAAATAAATTTGATCTGTTGTCCTTTTTTAAAATAAAATTGTGTTAAACAAGCAAACAAACCCAAAAGGTTCTAAGCTTCTTTTATGAGGCTTTTTAAGTAAAAACATCTTTGTCAACTACATGAGAAGCTGGAAATTTCCTTGTAGCAGGAAGCTGTGTCATGTCTTTAACTTGGGCGATGATGCACACTTTGTTTGTGAGAACAAACAGTTTTGTCGGAACAAAAGTATTAATATAAACTACTGTTCACCAGTGTTGGGTTTAATGTATTACAAAGTAAAGCGTTAGAGTACTTGGATTACTTTTTGATGCAACGAGTAATCTAACGCGTCAAGTCTGCCATTTAAATAATCGGTTATTGAGTTATATTTAAAAAAATGTAATTCGTTATTCTGGCAATTTATGTAATCCGTGAGCCAGACAGCAGCAGGAGTTTTCATTTTCTACAATGGAAAAGTACTAGTTACTTTTATCAGAAGGTAATGCTATAATGTAACTGATTACAAAATGACTGTCATTAAAAAGTAATGTAGTTAGTTACTTTAAAAAGTAATGTCCCCCAACACTGCTGTTCACATAGTTATAGATAATTAATAAACATCTTTTAACTAACCAGATTTGCTTAAGTAGAAGTCATTGAAATATCCTGCTTAATATTAAGCAATTTAACACGAACATTTAATTTGAGTCCTATTCATTCATCAAATAATGGATTTTGAAAGTATTTTTGTTTCTTCTGTTGGCTCATCTGTGCAAAAGTCTTGAGCCAACCCTCCTTTCTTTATATTTTGCTAGGAAAATGAGATCTGTACAATGATTTTTGCAACATATGCAAACACGAATACAGTATATAGCACAAAGTTTTAAGTCAATATTTGGTATCACCACTGTTATTCTTCAACACAGCCTGGGCTTTACAAGGTTTCTTGTAATTTCATAGTAGTTTAAGAAGTCATCATCAACAATTGTTCTCTAGGCTTCTTGTAGGACAAAGCTCTTGTTTGGATTTTGGCTGCCTTTTGTTCTATTTCTTGTCAAGATGAGCCCACACTGCTTGAATACAGAGATCTGTGCTTTGAAGAGGCCAATCCATGACTGACAGTTTTCCTTCATATTAAAAATTTTTTTCAACTGAATTATACTGTGACTGCATTGGCAGTCAAACTGTTAAAAGAAGCTAAAATATTAAACAAGGGGTGGTTTTAGACTTTTGCACTGTAGGTGATATTGGATGTACTAATTTAACACTCCTCCCAGGCTTAAGTTTTTCCTGTATACAAGTCAAATTCCTACTTTTCATGTTTTGAATATGCTCCAGTTTTTTAATCTCATTGTGATGAGATGCAGCAACAACAGACACACTGAAGAGGGCAGTGTTTACTCTGTCTTTATCCAGCAGAAAAGCCTGCAAACACAACACGAACATAATTTGCAGATTAAGAAATGCCTCCCTGTAGGTGTTCAGTTTTATTTTTATAAATAAATCTATATGCAGTACCACAGTCATTAAAAACAAACAAACAAACAACAAAAAAAATATATATATGTATATATACACACACACAGTACAGACCAAAAGTTTGGACACACCTTCTCATTCAAAGAGGTTGAATTTGTATTACGGCAAGAAAAAAAGCAGCTAAGTGAAGAAAAGAAACGAGTGGCCATCATTACTTTAAGAAATGAAGGTCAGTCAGTCCGAAAAGTTGGGAAAACTTTGAAAGTGTCTCCAAGTGCAGTCACAAAAACCATCAAGCGCTACAAAGAAACTGGCTCACATGCGGACCGCCCCAGGAGTCACCAGCCTCAGAAATCGCAGGTTAACAGCAGCTCAGATCAGAGAGCAGGTCAATGCCACACAGAGTTCTAGCAGCAGACACATCTCTAGAACAACTGTTAAGAGGAGACTGTGTGAATCAGGCCTTCATGGTAGAATATCTGCTAGGAAACCACTGCTAAGGACAGGGCAACAAGCAGAAGAGACTTGTTTGGGCTAAAGAACACATAAAGAACACAATAAAGAAAACTTTGAATGAGAAGGTGTGTCCAAACTTTTGGTCTGTACTGTGCGAATATATATATATATATATATATATATATATATATATATATGCGAAACTTTGTACAATTAATATATCTATTAATATAACTTCTTGCATGGCCATTAAGTTTGGAGACCCTTGAAAAGGATCTTTTGGATTTTTCAATCCTTTCCTGTGTGTCTGTTCCTCTTCTATTGACACCCTAGGATTACAAAACTGAATTCTTTACAAAACTTTGAGTTTTGTGTTTGACAATCATTTCTCTTGTTTTTGTTTTTCGTTACAAGTGATGAAAAATCTTTATCCAGTGGTTACCGCCTGGCCTAGGCAATTAAATTTTAAGTTAAAATATCTCGGAGCTTAGCAAAATTCATGACCCCATCACTCACTCACTTATCGTCTCTACCGCTTTATCCTGAATTCAGGGTCGCGGGGGCCTGGAGCCTATCCCAGGAGGCTTAGGGCACAAGGCGGGGTACACCCTGGTCAGGGTGCCAATCCATCGCACGATATACACACACACACACACTCATTTATGGGACCGCAAGTTAGCTTAATCTGCTGGTCTTTGGACTGTGGGAGGAAACCGGAGTACCCGGAGGAAACCCAGCAAGCACGGGGAGAACATGCAAACTCCATACACACAGAGGCGGGAATCGTGCCTGGTTAGGAATCGAACCCGGACCCTGGAGGATGACACCATCAATCTTCACAAAAACATCACCCACAATAGCTGTGTATCATGGTCTTCATTGACCGGAAAGAAATGGCACCAGGCCATAGCATTCATGTGAATGTTACTTTGACAAATACCACAGAACTAAACACCCTTACAGACCAAGTACAACCTTTCACAGCACCAGTAATCGCTAATGGCAGCATTCTCTGCAAAAATTGTTGGAATGGATTGAGACACGTCAATTTTAAAGTGCCTCTGCAGGAGGGCAAGTGTTGACCTCTATGGTGCTCCCACAGTAATCAAGATAAAGTGCCTCTAACGCCAAGTCTCCGCTGAGTCTATGCTGGTGTTAGCATTTATACATCACTGGTGTGTCTGTCACTCTGAAATGACACTGCCAAGCTGCTAGTTGGATGTGGGGCCACTGTTCTGATTCTCTCTGTCAGTCTGTTTGTACTCTAAGGTGCCCCTCAATAGAGCCAATACAATAGTCCACTCTAAGGTGCCCTTTTAGTCAGACAATCAAGACAAAGAGGCCTCTAAGGTACCCTCGTAGAAAACCAAACCAGATAAAATACCCTGTAAGTTGCCCCACAATAGAGCAAACATGACATGATGCCCTTTAAGAGTACAGGAGAAATTGGTTGATACATTTATAATAGTCAGGAATGGCAGTTTCCAAATACCTGCAGCTTTCAAGGTCAGTTGAATAATGCAGGTAAGTACAAGTTATTAAGAGGTATAGCCACTTTGTCAAGGTGTGGAAGAAGACCCATACTTTGGAAATTATTTCAGGAAAAACCCAGAAACAACCAGTGCACAGTCTTGCCATGAACTGGAAGCTGCTGGAACACCAGTATCAGTAACAGTCAGCAGACAGCAGAGTTTTGAATCGCCTTGGACTGAAAGTTTGCAAGAAAAAAATCTCCTGCTCCAAAATCCACATTTTCATGATTGACTAAAGTATGCAGTTGATCGTATGGACAAGAAAAAGGCCTTCTGGAAGAAAATTTTATCTATATGTTTGTTAGATGAGTCAATGACCTCAAGAGCACTGTACGAACTGTTAAGCCTGGTGGGGGTAGATTTACGTCTTGGGACTGTTTTTCTGTCATGTAAAAGTGGGACTACCTCAGAGTTTGTTTGTTTTTTAGCATAACCTCAATCCATCAGCTACCATGGTTGGAAATTGCCAAAATTGAGTGTTCCAACAGGACACTGACTCTAAAGTGGATAAAGTGGACTAAATAATGGATGACATGAACTTTGAGCTTAAGCCCTATAAAAAAATTTCTAGACTGTTCTTAAAATGGTCCATGCCAGGAAACCAACAAATTCAACTGAATGCTACTATTTCGGTCAAGAGGGAATGGTCAAATATCTAACCATAGTTGTGTCACAAGGTTGTTGATGTCTACCAAAAACATCTGCTATGGGACATTCAACCAAATTTAGATGCGCTGTGTGTATATGTTTGACCCTGTCAAATAAACCCCCCAATAAATGAAAGCTTGTCCTTCAAGTTTAAGGTGTTTTCTGTCATTAAATATGCATGTTATACAAGTATTCTGCCCCAGAAAAGGACCAATATTAGATTTGAAAAGACTAATATTTCCATGACATTCATGTTCATGAGACATGCGTGTAAACTTCTGACCGCAAATAGAATAAAGTGCCCTCATGGCTGACTTTGCAGTGGATGAACCTGAGACAACATCCTGTACCCCCACAAGCAAGAAGCAAGAGATTCAATATATTTTTTAATGCAGAACACTATGAGCTGCCACTGTAACATGCTGATCTTTCTGTTCTGTATTGCTTATAATAATAATAATAATAATAATAATAATAAAAACCGCATGGATAGAATATTATTGAGGATGCAAAACTAATGTACATACTAGACTCAAATGTATATATAATTTATATAATTTTACCCGCACTCTTCAGACAGCCCTTCAGATATCTGCCACTGATCTGTGGACTGTGCTTGATAAACAATTCGGATTTTGGAGAAAGTGGACCTACACATAATTAGCCAGGTGGTTTTAATGTTGCAGCAGGCTCACCTTCTAATAAGACTCCAAAAGACCTCTGAAGGTGTGCATTGTTATCCGGCACCAAGATGTGAACAGAAGATCCTGTAAATCCTGGTCCAAGTTGTAAGGTGAGTGTTAAATGAATTGGACTTGTTATCCAAGTATGTGGACATACTATAAAAGGTTGTGGCTTTTATATATATATATATATATATATATATATATATATATATATATATATATATATATATATATATATATATATTTGTGTATGTAGATGTGTGTATATGTATTCTTCCCTATCAGTCCATTGACCGAAATGGAAATGTCTGATATTAAACTGTGCCGAGATGTGTTACATATTTTGTAGGATGCAGCCTCCCCCCCCTGAGTGAGCGAGCAGAACTAGCAACTTCAGCCAATCAGATGCCTCACTATGGCACACTCTGCTCTTTAATTGGCCAACAGTGACAGAAAGAACAGCTGATCCATGTGTGGAGGCTGAATTATCATCCACCCAGCCAGCACAGGAGAGGCAGAGACAGAAGACAGGCTTGTGGAGAGAGAGAGAGAAGAGAAAGAGAAAGAGCGAGGCTCACAGGTGCAGAAAAATCTGCTGTTGAATATCATCACCTGTATCCTGCTCTGTATCCTTTCCTGGCAAAGATGAACCACAACCCTGGTGAAAAAGATCCTGAGACCACAGAGCCACTGCGCTACCTCAGGTATGCTCGGACTCATGTTTCTGCTGATGTTGATATATCTCTGTATCTCTGGTTTGAAAAGATGTGTCTTAAATGTGGTGATTTGTGACCTGTATCTGTACCACTCTGTATCTTTAATGAACGGATTGTCCAAAATGGCCAAGCCCACATCACTACTTTTGCTGTGCGTGTGTGTGCGTGTGTGTGTTATTACTATCGTTCATCCATTATTTCCAATTTCTTATACAAAAATCAAACAAACATAATTTCTTTAAATATTATTTCCTTTTATACCGAGCACATTTGAGGATTTGCAGAATGTTTAGGAAGACGTAGACTCCAAGAGCACGGTTCTAACAAGTGGAACAGCGACTTTAACATATGCATTAATTTAACATATAGATCCGTTTATCTATCAAATCTGAGCAGTTTGTATTTTTGCCATCTGGGGATCCAAACCCTGAAATTATCCTGAACTCCTAACCACTGAGCTTAAAAGCAATGTAACATTGAGTTTGCTGGCAACATCCTCACAAGCAATTTTTCTAGTAAAAACTTATGAGCACATGAAGTGCCAATCCATCGCAGGGCACACACACTCACATGCACATTCACACACTCCGGAGAAATTCGGAAATGCCAATTAACCTAATATGCTATATGTCTTTGGACTGTGGGAGAAAAACAGATACCCGGAGGAAACCCACCAAGCACGGGGGAGAACATGCAAACTGCATGCACACATACTCAAAGCGGTAATCAAACCTGGAACCTGGAGGTGCAAGGGGACAGCGCTATCCACTAAGCTACCGTGCCACCCTCACACACGTTTATATTTATATTTAATTATAATTGTATCTACTTATATCTCACTTGTCTGCGATCTAATAGGATTTAATATGTTCCTTCCTCACAACATATTAACAAGCAGGTAGGCTAGTTCCACCAATCATAATATGTCCCAAGTAGTTAATAGGATAGTCTCCAACTGCTGACTGATGAATAAAAAGAAATGAGTTGCATGACTTTTTGTTGTCTGAACGATTCTACTCCCACTTCATATATTGAGTCTTTACAACGCGCCCTGTGAATTTGTATATCAAAAATACATGTAGAATACATATACAGTAATACACCTAATATTTGTAACCTTTCAGAACACGATCTGTTCAAATATGGTGAAAATCGGTTTACAGTACATCCTTATTAGTCGTGCACCGAGACCACAAGTCTTTAACTCCTTTAATTTTCCTTTTCATCTGTAACTTACTGTACACACCTGTCTATAAATTATACCTCTGCCTTAAAGGAGCGATCCTTTGTCCTTGGTTTCTGTTCAATATGTTTGCCTTGAAAGCAGAAACTAATAAAATGTGACGGCAGAGAAGGATGCCAAGGGAGAATCCCGCGCTTTAAAAATATATATAAATATATCTGGAAACTCATCATCTGTAGCGATACCATCTGAGCTGGGGAGACTTTCTGGAGTCCGGAACTGCCTATGGGCCTTGTTTCCTGTAGAACGCAGTCAGGCTTGTACAACAGCACCAAGAAGAGTTTTTTTCTTTTTTAATAATGACAGCTTTGTTGGCTGAAAAGGCTCTCAGCTTGTCAGACCACAGCTATTTAAATACAAGGCAGTCAGTAAGAGTCTTGACAAATTATATGCTTTATTGAGACCACAAAGATAGCATTAAAGGGTTTTAGCATCAGGGTGTTGGCATTCAGCCATGTCTTTTTTTAGTTATCAATGTGCATTTCCTTAATGTGTTTTTTTGAAATGCAAGTGCAGAATTTGTTGGAAAACATTCATTTAGTTTTAAGAAGGGAGTTTTTCATTTCATCCATCCATATTGTATGTATTGTACGTGTGATTTACACTAACGAGACTTTCAACATGTTTCCAGCTACAGACCTGGAAATGTGTGTACTTAAAAAGAACTAATAATGGCGGTTTAAAGGTAGTAACTGGGGCCGTTGTGTGCTTGGCTAAAAAAGCAATTGGTTTATCGTTTAAATTAACACATCAATAAAATACAAGTCACACGATCAGTTAATAGTTGGATTTCAAGGGGAAAAAATAACTTGATGTACAAGCTGACAGTATAAGGTGATATCAGGAAAAGCCCCCTTACTTTAATCTAAAATGGAAACTGAAGCATTGATATCGAGGCCGTCAAATGTTTAGTTTGCTTGATCTGTCATTCTGCATCAATTAAATGTATAAAGTAAGGAATAAACCACAGTGAGGTTGGATGTTATAGAAAAATAATCAGTGACAGGAGAATGACATTAAGCAGAGTTACTATGTCCACCATTCCAAAAATAATTTTTCTATAACATTGCTTTCTATGTATCCAAGTACTGAACAACTAAAGCAAATTGTCTCTCTAAAAATACATGGATTCACAACAGAAGACCGGCCCCTGATAAATCAGATCCTGTCCATCCAATTTAACTGCATGTTATTGTTTCCTTGTATAGCTTAGCAAATTTAGCACTTCTTTGACTCATGTTTTTTTTGTTCAGCGCTGTTGTTCAGCTCACTTCTCTATGGGTCTGTTTTTCTATGAAGTTTTGTAGTGTTATAAAGAGAATTCATTAGCACATTTTAGATAAGGGCAGTCCCCAGTGGCCAAATTGCTGACAGTTGCCTTGGACATTGCTCAAGAGTGTCCTAAATAAAATACATCTGATTATTGTGCACTCTATAAAATATATATACAGTGGCTGACAGTGATATAAGCAGATGATGTTTCAGTCAGGGTGATGGTGTTATCTGCTGACATGCCTAATATTCCTCAGTAATAGAAATCACAGATATTGTTTCAGTTGGAAAAAAAGGTTCTTATTTATTTATATCGGTTTTTGGAAACAACTTTTGGTTCATTTTCCTTTATTTGTATTTTTGAACCCTGCCTTCATTCATCAACCTGCTACCAGATTCATCTGTTCAATTACAATGAATGTGATTAGGAATTAGGAAGCTATTACACACAGGCTTGCAAATAAGCCTGTGATCAGATATGTGAAATATGTTGCAGTAATGTATGTAGCATGAATAATGCAGTGATTTCAATGCTAATTTAAAATTTCATTACTGATTATTGTTGATTAGCATTATGTTAGGAATCTATTAACAAAACCCGTCATCCCTCTGTGGTAAATGTCCCGTTGAGCTCTCAACCAAATAATGGAATCTTATACTGTTAATAAATGAAATAATCTTGACAAGATATGGCAAGGTTTGTTAACACAGCAATTGTCCCATGGGGCAATAGGAAATTATTGTTTAAAATTGTGTGTTGGTGAACAGAGGGATCTTTGCCATGGTTGGGTGTTTTATAAGCTCCTAGTTTCACAAAATGTTAATCCACATAAAAAAGAATCCAGATTCTTTTAATATGACAATCAACCCCACCCCAATGGGCGTGGTCTTCCTGTGATTGGTGGTTTTCTTCTGGGTACTCAGGTTTCCTTCTACTTTTTTGTTGAAACACATGCAAATTAGTCTAATTGGCATTCCAAATCCCTCATAGTGTGTGAATCAGTGTGTGAGTGCCTGGGTGTTTGTGTGCCCTGCGATAGATTGGCACCCAGTCCATGGTGCACCCCACCCGACTGCGACCCTGTGCAACATAAACGGTGTAGAGAATGAGAGAGTGAGTTTAACTTTCATGGAATATTTGGAATGCATTACTGTACTTTCTGCTAATGTTCTCTGTCAGCAGGATAATGGGCACGGAGCTGTCTTTTTTCTTTGATTGTTAAGCCTTTTCTGTCACGCAAATGTCAATGTACGCCCAAGCTAGAACGGGTTCACGCTGTCGGTGGTAATTTAGGCAAGTTATACACTTACTTAAACCAAATCAGTCAGTCAAATCCTTTACAAATTACATTGTTGCTCTTCCTCTTGTAGCTTGAGTAGTGCTTTTGAAACTATTTTCTTCCATAATTGAATAAAATCCATATGCACATAGAGAAATCCTCAGTCCATCAGTGCTGCAGGGAGTGAGCCATTAAGTAAGGAATATAACACAAGGGGCATGCTGTTACAGGAAAATAATACATGCCAGCATAGTGTATTACCATTTTGAAGGGAAATATTTTCTTAAAACAGCATGTGTTTTACTGTCATAGCTATTACAATTACAAGTGACACATCATGCTTTCCTTCCCCAGCCTGGTTTCTCCCTTTTTCTCTTGAAGTTACTTAAAAAAATAAATAAATACACACAGCATGTCATGTCATTAGTAAACTTAAAAGCAGAAACTTTGTGACTTTTAGACTATCCCATGGGGACATTTTCTAAAGCACTGACACCTGAGACTCATTCCTTAAATCTATTCAGAGAAAACTTTTTCTTCATATGAAATATTTTAATGAACATTTTTTCTTTCTTGAATAACAACACATTATAACGATATATTTATTATTAGGTCTTAGATCATTTGAAGCATCTGCCATTCAAGTGGCTATGAATGAGACATTACAATAGAAAGATCTCATAGTAGAGAATTCAACAGTGCTGTCATAAAACATGTTCTATCTGACAGAAATTATTCAATGTTGATCACAGCGGTCTGTGGAAGCAGAGGTAAACACTAGGCTTCCTTCAACTCAGCACCCCTGGATGATTTGAATTTCTGCTCTACTGCATTATGTGAATAAGGAAAGAGCGAGAATATGGACTGACTGGAACTGGTTTGAGACCCACTGATAATAATGGGATAACAGAAGAATAGACAAGGACAGAGCACTTTTAATCAGAGGGTTTGGAAAAGCGGTCGTCCTGTACTTTCTCCATCACCATGACAACAGCGGGGCTACATTCCAGTGGGGGTTGGAAAGAAGCGTTGGGGCGGCCCAAGGGTTATTTTAGGATCCTTGAGTAAAGCTCAAACCTCTGACACGATCATTATGCTAAATCTCTTTTAGATCTATTTGTGCCTTTAATTGGATTTTTAAACAGATTGGATGCATTTGACTGAAATAATTAAAAAATTGTAACCAATGTGATCAAAGATTTGGATTAAAAAGAGCTTGGATTAAAAATGTTATATCTGGTTTTATTTATGTATATTTCACTGATTCGTCATTAATTTATATTTAGTATGCAGATTACATTTTTAATAACATTTCTACAGCTAAGGGAGTTACGGTATATGAGCACTCCACAAATTCACAGCCCTTATTGCGCTGTGTGCAGGAGGTAAATGCTGTGAGAAAGTGTGTATGTATGTGTGGGGAACGGTGGAAGGTCCAGATGGAGGTAGAAACCCTTAATCAGACCATGACTGTTTCATGATTAGTGAAAAGATGCTGTCAACGCTTAATAAGATCAGGAAAGATTGATGCATATGTGTGTGTGCTTGAGAGTGCATGTTAACCGAGGACAGCATCCATGCATGGCTACGTCACCATAGAAACGGTGGGAGCAGGTCCAGTGAAGCCTGTGTGATCACACGCACGAACATGAAGGGGATGTAGACTTAAGCATGTACATTTCTGAACATACTGATGAGAAGAGGGTTATAAAGGAGTTTTAAACTCTTAAGGAAGATTCATAATTTCATATGTAGGCATTAGTTTTTTAACCGACTATTTGAATAATATTGAAAAACATGAATTTCTGCATTTTCGCATGTCATGTCCTAGAAATGCATGTGATGATAAATTGATATCACATGAAAAAAGTGTTTATGTGAAAAATAACATGAAACGTGAAAAAGAATGTGTAAAAGGCACATGACAATAAAATAGTTATGTAATGAACCTAGCTTGAATGCTGACATTGTGGAAGCAGAACTGTTTGAGTAGAGGTGAGGAGATCAAAAGGAATAAAGTGCCACTGTGTTGCTCTCTGATGAAGGTATAGAAAGATCAAAGACTTGCACTGGCAACGCTATCAGTGGGGATTTGAATGCCATTGGGGGTAATGTAACAAATAGTTTAGAGTGAGGATAGAACTTCATGCTGTTAATAACAGAAATAGTCAACTCGGAAGTTCACAATAATTCTAAAGTTGAATATATCAGTTGTTCAGGTTGTGTCTGTGTTTGGTCTGGATTTTCAACTAGTGTTTATTGACCCTTCTTGAGTCACAGTTATTGCGATACAGCTGAGGGACTGGATGTATTTGGGTTCCACTCTGTTAAAAATTCATCAACAATCCAGTTTGGTAAAAGCTGGAAGATTTACCTTACGTAACGTTAAATGTCCACCACTGTCCTCAAAACCAGTTTATTTGCTTCATGTGCAATTTTTAATGGAAACTAAAACAACGGCAAGCATTTATGCATTTTAAACAATTCAAAAGCGAGTCTATTCAGATGTCTGTTTAGATGTACCTAATAACACATTTCGCGATGATGGAAGCGTTGAGGAAATGATATAAAGATGTTGGTGCTGTTTATGATTGTGTGCTTATAGTGAAAGTTGTGTATATGTATAGGTTTGTGTCATTGTCTGATGCCTCTTCACCTCCTCTCTGGGTTAATTAGCACTTTCTTATGGCAGTGATCCATCACAGTACCTTGTGACTCTGCCTGCCAGCATGAGGTGTGAAGAGTGAAACTTCCTTTCTGTGTATATCCTTTTCCTTCATTTCCTTCATGTTTCCTTCTGAGTACCAGGAGCAGACACCAGTGTTTATCAGAAATAGCTTGTCTGAATGCCTCCTGCAGTGTTAATGCTCTAAAATGAAGCTGTAGAGAATGCTTTATACAAAAATATATGTACAGCATGTGTGTGTGTGTGTGTGTGTGTGTGTGTGTGTGTGTGTGTGTGTGTGTGTGTGTGTGTGTGTGTGTGTGTGTGTGTGTGTGTGTGTGTGTGTGTGTGTGTGTGTGTGGTCAATTCTGAACACAATCTATGGATGCATTTGTACATATACTGTGTGTGTGTGTGTGTATAATATATATTATAATTGTATATTATAATTATAAAATTATAAAACCTTTTCTAAAGAATTTGTAGTTCAACGTTCTACTGTGAGCAAGATTCACAAGTGGAAAGCATTCAAGACAGTTGCCAATCTATCCAGTATCTAATCCCAGGCGATTCACCTCAAGGTCAGCCTCAGCAATGGTCAGAAAAATTAAAAACAAGCCTCACTGAATGTTAAATATTAAAGTCTATGATAGCACAATGAGTTACTGATCAGTTAGCTATTAAGAAGACTGAATAAGTGTGGATGCTTGGAAGGTTGCCTGGAGAAACTTCTTCTGTCTAAAAAGAAGATGGAAGAACGACTAAGGTTTGCAAAACTGCATTTTAACAAACCGCAAGACTTCAGGAACAATGTTCTATGAACAAACTCTTGTTGAACAAACTCTTGTTGTTTGGTCTTGATGCCCAGGACAATGTTTTGCAAAAACCAAACAGAATTTCAGCAGTCACATGCTGTGGGCACCTCTCACTCACTGCGTTGACCATGAACTCCTCTGTCTACCAGAGTAGACAGTTCTAGAGGCAAATGTGAGGTCATCTGTTCGACTGCGTAAACTTGGTCAAAATTCAGTCATGATCTGAATCTTATCAATAAATCTACATCAGAATGGCTGAAAATAAAAGAATCAAGGTTTTCGATTGGGCCTGTCAAAGTCCAAACCTCAACCCAGTTGAAATGCTGTAACAGGACTTTAACAGAGCTGTGCGTATGCAAATTCCCCAAAACCTCAATGATCTGAAGCAATGTTGGAAAAAAAGAAGAGGGATGGATCAAATGATGTGAGAGACTGATAAAGTCATACAGGAAATACTTACTTCAAATTATTGCTGCTAAAGGTGGATCTACAAGTTATTATATCTTGTGGGTAATTAGAATTGGGCTTCATTTTGGTTCATTTTAAATCATGTCATGGTGAAAAATGACCGATGTTGTTCTTCTGAGGTTGTATTTGGATAATTCTAAGACTTGCTGTGATCAGGTGATGTAGATTATGTTTTTACATACAAAAAAAATGAAATGAATTAAAAGAGGGGACACTAACTTTTTCACAACGTGTTTAAAAAACATTTTCATGAGATCACAGTCTTATGATTTGATTTGTTGTGGCTCATGGCTGCTCCTGGGGAAAGGGACACAGTGGAATGATTAGCTTTCCTCATAAAGCCAGGCAAAATCATCATGTGATTAAGCAGATCATCCAGTCTCTGGAATCTTCATTTAGGACTTCTCCGTCTTAATTAAGCTACATTAGCAGCCTGTCACACAAAGATGTGTTACTTAAAAGGAAGTCTCGTTTAAATCTCCCTTATGCAGTCCACTCAGAAAGGCAGGAAAAAAACCTCCCCACAAAGATTTAACCTTTTCAGAACACCATAGAAAAATTCACATTGACGGTGCTCTTAAAAAGTCAAGTCTAAACCCCATTAAAGGTTACCCAGCTGCTCCTTGGCTCCTTGTGTGAACCTGTGTTTCCATGAGAGAGCTATCCAATAAATTTTCACGTACAGCTTTATGCTGCTAAAACGGTTCACTAAAAACCGATGTTATTTTAAAAGCATAGATTTGTAGCCTGGCTACACTTAAAAGAAAAAAATGGGTTCCTGTATGGCTCTTTTAATGGTTACGGGTTGTTAGCTTTATTAAGAAGTAAGATGAAAGAGTTGCCAGACCCCTGACTTTTCTTTCCTGTATGTCTTGCAGGATTTTGATTTGTAACGTGTACATTTTGTGATATATTGACAATGCTCACATAAAAACATGTTTGGAACTTTGGATTCTTTGGAATATTCACACATTCACCGTCAGTCAATATGTTCTCTCCTTTATAACGGGGCTGCATCCAGTGACCCTGAAACTGGACCTAGTTAATTTGCTTGCAATTTAGCTGTAAAGAGTCCACACTGCATTTAGGTCCAATTATAGAGGCTTTTGGACAGGGGCAGTGTGACACCTGGCACTGTCCACCCACGCAGAGATACTCCGACTTCACAGTAATGGTAACAGTGAGGTGAGATAAATGATGGTGACTAACAAAAACGCATTCAAGAGGATAGATATTGGGCTTAATGAATTATGTTTACAATAATCTCATCACAGAATCTGCAAACATTTAAGAAAAATATGTTGAGTGGCTTTGTCAGCAAAGTACATTGCAGTCTGTAAGCAGTAACCCTGCACTTGGGCTATAAAACCAAACCAAAGATTACAAGTTCAAGCATGCTTAATTGAGAGGCATGCATTGTATATATAAAAATCATATTGAATTAAGTGTCATGTTTTGAAAGTCCTTTACAACTGAGTGGTGCCTGCTGCATTTACCATTCAAACCTAGTGTAAAGGATATGCCCTTTCATTTATTATTATTATTATTATTATTATTATTATTAGTAGTAGTAGTAGTAGTAGTAGTAGTAGTAGTAGTAGTAGTATTGTATATACATTGCTTCCTAAGATGTATTGCCCGTTGAAAGGGGAATGTGGAATGATCACCTTTGTTTTTACTATACAGTAAAGATTTAAAGTTAAATACAGGATAGTTTAGAATTTCTCAATAATGCAAGTTGGAAATAATTGTTCAGATATTTTGGACAGACTTCCACAAGCATTCTACAACATTTCCTTTAAAAATGTTAGAGTTGTATATATGGTCTTCCCACTTCCCAAAGCACTGATGCCTTACTACTACATTTTACAGTGGGATATCAGGGGATTTTTCTTGAATTCAGTTGAATGCATGCTGGTGTAATTTGGACTTATCTGGCCACAACACATGATGGCAATTATTTAACAGGAGTTCAAGTCAAACCAGGACTTGTGATGAAATTTCTTGTAAATGAAGGCCTATTGACATTTACACAAGACGTCAAACACAGTACAGTGATGAGACTCTTAGCTGCAGTAAAACAGTTGAACGGTGCAAATGTTTTAACAAAGGCTGTACGTCTGCGAATGACGATCTTGGCTGAGGTGTCTCAGAGCCCACTGCAGTTATTCCAATGAAAATTCAGCAAATGCAATACCTTCTCCTTAAAAATAAAGGGATAACCTGTCGCCAATTCGCAGAAGACACGAATCTGCCTGTAAACTGTACACACAATTATTCACAAACACCACTTGCACATTTACAGGAACTTGACTGAATTTAATGTCAAATTCCTGTACAGTCCTAAACTTGCTTCCACATGTTTGGGCCATTAACGGCTTTCCTGGGAGCCAGCGTTTCAGCCGTGAAGCAGGCAGTCTGATCATGGCTCCTGTGTTCTGAGAAAACTTTCTATATTTATGGTATTCAAGCATAATGAAATGCTGGAATAAGTACATTAGTGTAGCAGGGGATTACAAAGAAAAAGGTAATTTTCTGTTATTCTGCACAATCAAAAGTCCTGGGTTGACGCCCCTTGTAGTTATAATGATGCTTGGGGAAGTCTGCTAATGCATACAGGATAGCACGGTCTGGTCTAAATGTAGAAATGTAAATAGTTTATAGCAAATCCCACTGCCTTAAGTTTCAATGGTAATAAGTTTGCTGATGTGGGAAGTGTTCTTGATTCCCTTTCCTTAGACTGATAAATGACGTTCCTTGGAGGATTTAACAGCAGGGGGCATCAGAATGTCAATCTGAGTTAGAGAGAGACAGACAGAACCTGCAGGTTCTTCTTGTGTCTTAAAAAATTTAAATGGAAGAATTTGTATCTAGTTTCAGGGTAGTCAGTTTTTACAGAAGTATTCTTAATACTGAATTGATGTAAGTATGTATTTACAGTTTTTATGTACATATAATGTATGTATGTATGTATGTATGTATGTATGTATGTATGTATGTATGTATGGGGACAAGTATATGGAGCCATCAGTGTCTTCACCTTTTTCACCTTTTGCACATGTGGCTTGTTGGCAAAAATTATGTTTTGGTTCATTTATTTAAAATGTTCTGACATACTCTTGTACTACTCATGAGCTATAATGCATTTACCAGGTTAGACATATAAATAAATGTCAGTTTTTACCTCAAAACGGATTTGCTTAACATTTTTTTACTCCATAGTGTATATTTCCAGTCATGATCTCTCTTCTGGGCCTTTTGGGGCAAAAGAATCGCTGAACTGGAAAAAAAGAAAAAAAAAAGAAAAACAATGACAGAAGCTACAGCCCTTCCCATATCCCAAAGTGTTTGTGTCTGTTTGATAATTCAGTCTCTAGCCTCAGAGAACAATTTTGCTGCCTCTGTACATCTGTTATTGTTAGACATAAGCTTTCTTTCTCATTCCTGTTGTGGCTGTTTAATCGGAGAATAGATTAAAAACCATTTCCGGGTCCCAGCAACAATATGATCAATAACGGTACTTGTAGCAGCACAATATATTACATTAATTAAACTATGAACAACCCAACCTGGGAACACATACATTCATTATGTTATGCATTATGCAACTAGAGGAGATTTAAGTCACAATGAAATATTTTCTTAGCTCATTATGATGGATATTGGAGAATTATTAGCCCAAAACTACTTAAGTAACATATATAAGCACAAAAATACATAAGTGATTCCATCAATTGACTTATATTCCTGCATGGTCCACAAATTCTACTGTCTTTTCTTGGCAGCTGAGATTTACCAGTTTGTGCATCTTATGTTAGTTAACAATGACATTTTATTGAGCTTGCACTCAATCTCCACTTTCTCTAACAGTGAATGTTTCTTTTGTTAGCTGGTGGTAATCAGAATATACTTGGACGTCCTATTTGTGGACCATTCTGTAATTTTTCTTTGTCATCAATATCTTCTTTTTAAAATTAAAGTTACCCTTTCTTTCTTTTATTCCTTTCTTTCTTTTTCTCATCATCATCATCATCATCATCATCATCATCATCATCATTATTATTATTATTATTATTATTATCCTGACATAACTGGCAATTACTTTAAGGTTGTGGCAATCTCCTTATATTGTTGTGGGACAGTGACTCGACAACCGGGTTACATAATCATTTTACAGTAATCATTTTATTATTCCCTAGTAAAACATCTGGATGTAAGTTCACAAAAATAAAACAAAAACAAAAAAGCAATGAGCAGATGTTGCTGAATGAATGCTGTAATGATTCATTATATTCACAGTTATTATTTATAAATGAATGCTCTTTATGTAACACCATTCTTAACTCAGAATTTGAAGTTTTCAGGTTTGAAAAACCGGTCCTGACAGCTGTTTTGTATTGCACACATTCTAATCCATTACTGTTCTACAGTACTTACACAGGGACTTACTTTGGAAGGAGTCTCTAGTGTCAGAGCTTTGTAGCAGAGTTAAATCTTATACAGTTTCAGGAATGCAAAAGTCTTTAGGAATCTTGGTCTCAGTAACTTAACTCAAAATATTGTTCATTAAAACAAGATCTCCAACCCCCTTGTTCAAGATAGATGAATGCCTAACAAGGGAATTTTTTTTTCTATAGCTGCTATAACGTGTAGTGAGTGATAACAGAAACTAACTTGTTTTGTGGATGTTTTACAACTGAAAATGAATAAAATGTACATTGGGCTGATACATATAAAACTATCGTTCTGGCAGTGGCATAAAAAGAATAACTTGAGGACATACTGACATAAGAAACAAATGCTTTCGGCTACAAAAAACTGCCTCGCTGTTGATTATTTTTCTGAAACAACGTACCTTGCTGTATTTTGTTCCTTACTTTTACTTCCCTTATACTAAAGTGTTCTCCTATCCTTTTCATAATGTATGAATAACAAAACAGTTCTTGGTAGTGAAGTCAGATTTTTTAAAACCATTTTATTGGACTTTGTCGTGTGTTTCTGATCTTTTCTGCATTCTGAATACTAAAATACACAATAATAAATTCCATTGGATGTACCCTGGGACATACCGAAATAATATCATGCTCAACAAAAGCTGTCTGTTGTCCACAAAGCCCTAGTCTCCACTCACAAATATCCTGTTATTTCTGTTGCTAAATTTCTTGCTTTCACCTGGAGTATTTAACCGGACCTGACAGACCTGCACCTTTCCTCCCTTCCATTTATAACTGTCTCTCGGCAAACGATGTGCACATCTCTTCTGATTTGCTGTCCATTGCTATGGTTTCCTCTGTTTTCCACCATGGACTCCTCGTTCTCCACGCTTTACTGTGTTACAGCTGTAGTCTTTATAAACCGAGCATTAGCCAGGATTTAATTACTGAGCGCAGGGCAATTTGAAGGTTGTGTCCCAAATTACTGTATAATGCAGTCTTACTGAAGTCTTACTGATCCTAACCCATAAAATGAGGCTGCTAATCGCATTTCATGGCCACGCTTTCCTGTTGCTGGCGTGCCGTGACTCCTGCAGACACATTTAAGCCTGGTCTGCTGTCTGGTCTGTTGAAAATCAATGGACTGTCTACCAATAGGTCCGCCCCCTGTGGAAGTATACGAGAAAGCAGTTCGTTTTTTTTTACATTTTTAAAAATTTTTAGTATAGCTTTTGGATATGACCGGGTCTATGGAGTTTGATGGCTAGATGTGAAGCCTTCTCCAGAGTCAAGCATAGTTTGTCTATTCAAAACCCCACTGTCATGAAAGCAGGTGGGCAGTTGGCCCAGAGCAGGGCCTGGGGAGATCTATCAAGCCAGAGCACAGAGCATCTTCTCAAAACCAAACCTTGATGCATTGTTGGTCCAGACAACAGACATATAATCTGTGCTGCTTCATCAGCGTCTGCTCTGGCCAACCTAATGAATTTCCAGATAGACTTAACAAACCTGTTGTGAGGTGTGACTAAGATTGCTTTCAGGGTCAGGAAGTTCCACAGAATGATCTTCATGGTGTGATCATCGATTTTCCCTGTCCTAAGCCTGAAAAATGAGTCTCGTACGGATCTCTTTGGTGTACTCAAAGAGCATCTCTACTCACCATCAAGGGAGAAAAATGATTTAAGCCTTATGTGGTTTGCTGTTGTTTACTGTGCTCATCTGTCCAGTTAAAAGTCATTGTCTGGCAAGCGAGCCAGCTGGGACACTGCCTGATGACATTTACAGGTGCAGTGGGTGGACACAGTTGCCCCCCAACACTCTACAACCCTCCAATGAGGCCTCGTCATGTCCAACTCTCAGGATAAATCATTCATCAGTAGACAGCTGAGCCACAGTGCCTGCAGTTCTATGTCTTCCAGCTTGAAGTAAATCTTGGATTTGGTCATATGTTTACCATTCTCTTATTTTTCAGATGCTGGATCCATCTGAATTGCATGGATTTATCTCTTGACACAGGTTTTTGAAAATAAGATTTGGTGAGTTAAATCGGAGCACATGTGACATTAAAAAGATTAGATATTAAGGGTGATGAGTTTAAGATAAAGGTCAAGAGGGTGTATAAAATGAAAAAGTTCAGGACTCTAAAAGAATTTGAAATTAAGCCATTTTTCTCCTATACGTGTCTGAGCACATGGAACACTTCACATCAAGAAGAGTTCCACAATGTAAAATCGAAATTAAAAACTAATGTGAGACTTATAAAATATTCCAAGTCAATTAATGTCAAAAAGGAAAAAATGCTAAAGTAAGTGACACACATTCAATACATACTTCATTCTTAATCTAAACACACGTCACCGAAACTCAGGTTTTCACTGCCAGGAGTGCTGCAGTTCCAAGTCCTGAGTGTCAGCTCACTCATTCTAAAACTGGCTCACAAGCCTTCACCTTAAATGCTTCTACATCAGCTCTGGCATGAATCTGTGACTCAGTCAAATGTCTCTGGGAATTAATTAGCACAACTGTCCACTATCAGTTCTATCTCCAAGGGATGGCCAAAAGATGCTGTGTCCTCGAATGGCATCAGGAGAACATCACTGGGAAAGTACGCCAAGTTCTCAGTGTTCTGTGAGCTGGGTTTCTTAGTGCTGTAAGTCAAGTTGATGTAATCTGGACACAGGACGATTTTCATGCAGTGCCACAAAGTTTGAAAGCTCCTGCATTTTTTCAAGTCGGTGGAAAATAGGTCAACTCACATATGTCTGAATTTTATAATGACTTCATATTTAATCTCAATATCATGCAAAAGAATTAAGCGTATGAGGGGAAAGTTCATACTTAACTGCAGGTTTTCCAAGTATGTTGCAAGAGTGTTGCATTTCATCTTCATGCTCGGTTCTAATTTGCTGAAAGAGTTTTCCAGGTTTCTCTTTTCTGGTTTCCCAAACTCCCTACTGCTGGGGAAGTGTGTGGCAAAAGCTCAGTATAAACAGATTTTTTAAAAAAAGTGTGTACTTGTTGATATGAACGGTCTGAGGAAAAGCTGTCACTTTAAGTTTTCTGACCTAGGAAAGCCTTCAGGACTGAGAGCCTTGCACTTTATTAGTTCTTTGCAGTTTCCCGGTTAAAATGTCCATCAAATGTTATTATTAAGACAAGAAAACCTACTCAAGACCTGTCTGGTTCTTCTTCAAATAATCATTTGTGTGCACTTCTGCTTGTGGAATTAACGGATTCAAATTTAAAAAGGTGAGTATGCCTAAATGTAACAGATTATTAAATCAATTCATATTGGACGCGTCACTGTGTGCACATTTATTTCCCTATATCCAAGATATAGTGCAATACCAGCACATGATTTTGCAATAATAATAATAATAATAATAATAAAACGTTATAAGTAGCCTCATGTAAATAAAATAAAATGGGGTCTATAAATCTTTCTGTATATTCTCCCTCCAAAACCAGCATGAGTTCTGAAAGCCTTTCTGTCCAATCATTTCTATGCTGGGAGGAATAGCTGGATGCTGTTATTTGGTATGCCCTGTAACATGAACCAGCCTGGAATCGAACGAGGCAGCCAGGCAATTAATCTACTCTTTACAGCTGCTAGCACATTGGCCAGTTATTTTTCACTAAGGCTGCTGCTTGATTTCTACTTTATCTCTACTTTATCTCTACTTTATCATTTTGACATACCGTGATACCATTAACATGTACTCAAATGGCAGATGCTTTTTTTTTCCAAAGCAGCTCATTACTGAGAAAATATTTAGCTCATGAAAATTCAATGTTCACACCTGCTCTGAGTCATAAAAAATGGATTATATAATCTATTAGTGAGCATGACTGGCAAATTACAAAGGGCCTCACTGCTGAACAGCCCACACACTGTCCTTCTACACATCATTTTAACAGGGCAGTCCATTTATGCAAATTTCCTTTCTATCCCTAAATGTCCACACGTTTGGAGGCTTTAAGTGTACATTCTTTGTTGAGCTCCAAGGCAGTGATGTGTTGTTTAGGGTAACAGTTCTGTTTTGTAGACATTTGGTCATGTAGTGTGATTTAACAAAATCTATTTATATTTTATAATGGGGTGTGTGCCTGATGCTCTTTACCTGCCCACTGTGTACCTGAATCAGTATGACCATGGTGATTCACTGATTTGCTGCAAATTTGACTATTTATGTAAACAGATTCTATAAAACATAATGCAAATGATTGTTATTTGGATATTTAGGAAGTAGAATATAAATTTATAAATTTGCTTCTAACAAAATTGAGAAAAAAAAGAAAAAAATCAACCATCGTAATATTTTCAACAGTGCGCTGCGTGGAAGCAGAGAGAGGGTTGATTGTTATCCATGAATTTAACTAAATGATTCGCTTACTCACTAAAAAGATGGAAATCCCATTGACATTATAATGTTGATGCAGATAATAGGTAACAAGCTTACATGTACAAGATTTTTAATCGTAACATACCTCTTCTTCCGTGTGTATGGAGTTTGCATGTTCACGCCGTGCTTGGTGGGTTTCCTCCGGGTACTCTGAATTTTCTCTCACATTCCAAAGACATGCAGATTAGGCTAATTGGCATTTTCAAATTGCACGTAATGTGTGAATGAGTGAGTATTTTCCTGCGATGGATTGGCACCCTGTCAAGGATGTACCCTGCCTTGTGCCCTAAGCCTCCTGGAATAGGCTTCAGGCCTCCCGTGTCCCTGAATACTGGGTAAAGAGACGATGAGTGAGTGAGTGAACAAACTTCCCTGGTGTAAAGGAAGATTTTCTTCCTTTTTTTTCCAGTTCACATTTGAAAATTTGTAATATATTTTCTCCTTACTGTGACTAGTGACTAGTTGTCATGTCACTTGTGCCTTACTTCTTTCATCCCCTTGATGCAGTAGAGGCACTTGAGTGTACTGGAGGTGAGGGTTAACAAATCCAAGCATGCTGTGTGCTGAAGAAGCTGTGATTTAACTCTCTATCCCAGAATTATAACAATGATATAACCAAGTGAGAGAAGAACAAATGCCCAGAAGAGTAAGCCTCAAGTATGTTCACTCTTGTTGGTGTAAAATGGGCCAAGCTCAAGTACTCCTTAAGTATGTACAGGGCACAATGACTGTCTTTTATCTGTGTTTTCAAGCCTTTTGACCCTGATATTTTGCTCCTGTGGCACAGGGCTGTTTTGAAGTCATGTGGAGCTTCACTTTAGGGGGTTGGTATGAGTGTGTGTTATTGATGCTGCTCCGGTGGGGGTTTAGGATGCATGCTGGCTGCACATTGGACGTAATCAAGCTCTTACATGTGATTAAGGCACATCTATATGTTCCCCCCTGGAGAAATTTGGGAGGACTCCTGAGAACTTCATAAATTGAAGCATGTTAATAGTTAACATGATGTTTCATTTTATTTTGTAACAAAATTCTGAGCATTCACCTTTCATTTACATTTGTTTATTTTCACTTTGTCTACATTTTCAGCTACCTGCTTATAGTGATGTCAATAGGAATTAGCTTATTGTTAAAAATGGAGAGTAAATGATGTACTTCTACTTTTAAATATAAGAAATATAAGTGAAATGAGTTCTCATATGTTTGAGATTGTGTTTTGTTTTCTTCTCTTTTTAATCATATTTCATTGTGGAGTTCTCCTTCTTGTGGAAAGATTTCAAAACTATGCTGCCTATTTTTTTTTTTTTATCTTTTTGCAGTCAATTTATTTCAGCTGATATTGGGTGGGGCTGAGTTGTGACTCCCCCTGGTGGTAACATTTGTTCAGTGCAGAGGGGTCAATATGCCATAGAAATGGGTTTGTTATACTTTTCTTTTGTCATTCAGTTTTAAAAGTAGCCATAATAACTTTTTTTCATTTCATAATAAATTTTTTCATTTCATAATAAAAATTTTTTTTGAGATGGTTGACAACAAGCTGTGAGTGTGCACTGAGCAAATGTTACTACATCATGTAAATTTAAAAAGGAAAACATGGTTCAGAGGAATATCGCTATGCAGATCAAAGAATGAATGAGATCATATACCAGAATTACAGTTTTCATAGTTTTCATTTCCTGATAGATGTGTTAAACAACATTTCAACTTAAAAAGGATAAGTCGGCGTGAAGACCCGAGAGCTGTTAGTGGAAGAAAAAGCCATTTTGAAGAAAATCTTTCAATCATTGCACAAGTATTTGGCATAGGTAATTGTAAATTTTGGAAAGTATTGAAAAAGAAAGAAAATACTGGTCCACTAACAACCAGATATTGAACAGGTCAGCCAAGGAAAAGATCAGGAGTTGATGATAGAAACATTGTGAGAGCTGTGAAAAAACACTCAAAAAAGTAGAATCAAAGAAATACCAGAGAAGCCACAAAAGTATGGGAAGCAGGATTGACCATTAACAAAATAGCAGAAAGGCCACAGTGAAGAGAAATAAAGGATCTGCTTATGAGACAAACCATACAAGTTCATCGGTCAAGCACAGTGAAGGTAGTGTCATGGCTTGGGCTTGCATGGCTCTTCTGGAACAGACTCACCAATCACTTCTGAGGATATAAAGGATTCTCAGGGTCAGGAGTAGCTCAGTGGTTAAGGCATTGGACTACGGTTTGGAGGGTCCCAGGTTGTCCCTGTTGGGCCCTTGAGCAAGGCCCTTAACCCTGGTCAGATGTATAATGAAATATAAATGTAAGTTGCTCTGGATAAGGGCATTGCCAAATACCTAAATGTAATGTATATAATTCCCAATTCCCCTCTGAAACAAGTATAAGCTGAAGCCTGTAAAGGCATAATGAACTTAATGATGATGTTTCCAAGTCACCAGCTTGAGGCATTCACTGAAAGCAAAGGCTGTGCAGCCAAATGGCATTGGGCTGACACTCTTATCCAGAGCAACTTACATTTATGTCATTATATGAGCAATTGATGGATAAGAGCCTTGATCAAGGACCATTGACAGCTTGGCGGTGCTTGGGGTTTGAAGTTGGGTCTCAGTAATTCAATGCCTTAAACACAGAGCTACCCCAACTACCCTAAAATAACACAAATATTAATTGTTATTAACTTTAAATCATCTTTTAGGCTGCCTGTTCTCATACTTTTGTTCACCTCAAAATGTGGTGGCCATGTTTTAAGTTGTTAATATATATATATATATTTTTTTTTACCCCAAACCCAAATGTCTTATATACTGTATAGCAAAAACAAAAGAAATTGCCATGTTGTTCCAATACTTTCAGAAAACAACTGTACTTATCATTATTTCAAGTAATCATTTTATGGAAGTCTATGCAGGTGTCTATGTATGCATGCCATATTTTCTTCTTTTCTTTGTCATATAATTGCTTTTTATGTTTTAAACTGAAGCACACATACAAATACAATCAAAGCATCTAAATGATTCAAAATAAATGTTAGCTGCCCATTAGCAATTGTTACCGTTTAAGTGATCACAATCTACAGTCTGACAGTGTGCTTTATAACAGGGTTGAATTTTAAATTATGGATGCTTTTTTAAAATTCATGTTGAAGTTCATCTTACCAAACTCAAGCGCTCTGATGCAAGAAATCCTAGATGGCTACTTCTCAGAAATACTGTCATTGCACCATATTAACTAATAAACAGGGACACTGGTTATGAACGCATGGAATTAGTGATCTTATTTCTTTCTGATATAATGGAAGGACTGTGATATTATCACTGCGGTCATTTGCAGTGGAAGAATACAGAGTTAATTGGGTCTAATTACTGCTGGGTCCATTTGAGACTGCAGATTCATACAGTGATGTTGTAAACAAACCACTCAGTCTCAATCAGTAATGAGAGAGAGATAGTGTGTGTGTGTGTGTGTGTGTGTGTGTGTGTGTGTGTGTGTGTGTGTGTGTGTGTGTGTGTGTGTGTGTGTGTGTGTGAGCAATATGGATGAAGTTATTAATGACATGACAAAAAAGTAATTGTGTGTGTGTGTGTGTGTGTGTGTGTGTGTGTGTGTGTGTGTGTGTGTGTGTGTGTGTCTTTGCTCAGTTCCTATTGCTGCTGACTGTTGCTAAAATAAGAATACAGTAAGCTTATTGAACCTGTTGTCCTGGAAACTGCAAAAATGTAACACTGAGTTCCACATAAAGAGGCCAGATGACTTTCTGCAGTTGGAGGACAGACATGGACAAATAAAGTTGTAATGTTTTGAGTGATGAACTGATAAACTAGGATCAATAATCACTTACATGTATATTAGATCTGGATGGGATTGACCGCATAACTGAAACCTTCCAGCAGGGGTCTTTAATAGAATAAACTCTCTCTCTCTCTCTCTCTCTCTCTCTCTCTCTCTCTCTCTCTCACACACACACACACACATATTGTCAAAGCTTTTCAGTTGCTCGATCTCACACTAATAAATTTCTCCCTTAGGAATAAATTCACATTCTGAATGTATCAGTATACTGAATTACTTCAGTCATAACACCATGTTGTATAATACACATTATTTTTAATTGAATTTAACGCAAACCATTCCTATTAACAGGATTGTTTCTCTGTGTTTATCTCCCTCTCTTTCTCCTTCAATCCATTTGTGTTTTTTTCTCACTCCATCCCCCCTTCTTTCTTTTTCTTTCTTTCTTTCTTTCTTTCTTTCTTTCTTTCTTTCTCTCTGTCTGTCTGTCCTCATCTCTGTCTCTCTGTCTCTTTGTCTTCCCCCAGTAAAACAGAGATGGCTGCCATTGTAACAGAACTGCTCACAGACTATCGTTTTGGACAGCAGCAGCTGATTGAGATTTGGGGTCATGCCTGTGCTGTCGCCATCACCAAGGTATTGCATGTTTGTTGTCACGTGACAAAATGTGGAAAAGTTCAAGGGGTATGAATACCTTTTTTTGGTATTATGTGGTAAAATAATTTAATGTAAACTGAGACTTTCAACCTGTGACAAATCTTTAATCTTTACAAAAAAACAAACAAACAAAAAAAATTGTTGTAAGCAGTAAAGTAGTAACTTTTGTTACAGATATACAGATATACAGATGCACAGCAAAAGTCCAACCAAACTTCCCGTCATAGTACATCAATAATTCATGATATACATTCAGGCAGGAAGACATTCATAGCCCCTGACATGTTTTATGAAGGTAAATTTGAAGAGATCTACGTATTTGGGTCATTTTAATAGATTCCTGGCATTGAAAATGTAAACATGTTTCCTTTTTTTATAGTGTAAAATTGCACGTTCCTGGGGAATGCTGAAAAAAAAAGAGAGAAAAAAAGATTTGTCCTTGTGCCATAGTGAAGAGTGGTTACGCCCAGAGCTTTAACACTGAAGAAGCCTTTGTGTTTCCTGCGATGGGAGTGAGTGGAGCTACATTAGAGCATTAGTAGCATGATGAGGGAGAATTCTCCTTTTACTTAAATTGTAAATTATTCAACTGTGATCCATTCTGAGGCTTGAACAGTGACCTTTCGTCTGCGCTCTGTTGCTCCAAAGGTCATATATCTTACAGACCACACATCTGCATGATTTTCTCCTTCTGCCATTCCAATTTTCATCATCTCCACATGATGGCTTAAAACTTGCCATGGTCTGGCTAAACAGGCAAGCAGGCATGGAAAGAACTTGTCAGACTCAGCAGCTCTAGAGTCCACTTTAATGTCCCTGTGGGGATAGAGGAGACTCTATACTGTCGATAGAGTCTCCTCATCCAGGGGACATTTCTTTACTTAAATATTTTACTTTCATATCTACGGATTTTATATTTGTATTAGAGATCAACTGTGGACTGTTTCTCCTTATATTCATTGTAGGGGGGAAAAAAAATAGAACTAGACATAAAACAGGCATGAACATTTTCTGGCATTAAAGGGTTGAAAGACAGAAGAACATCACACTTGGCATCAACTTGATTTGAACATACAATCAACTAGTCACGAGGACAACGCTGTACCGCTGTACCACTTGGAAAATTATTAGAGGATGTGTTTAAAAAAAAAAACGTGGTTGGTTCACGTTTGTTTATTGAGTCATTTTTTATGGCGTAAGATGAACAGCTGCACTAGAATATTGAATCAAAATGGAACTTACAATTTTACATGCTTCACAAAATGGTTTAACATATTAATAAAACATTACAGAATGAAATCTTAATCACATAAAAGCAAAACCTATTTACTTTTTTTTTTGCTGAATTTGGTCAAATATTAATGCACTTACAAGTTCAGCCAATCATGTGATAGCGGAGCAATGCATAAAAACCTGCAGATACAGTTTAAGGCTTATAGAAAACTCCTGATCTCCTGAGATTATAACACACAGCAGTCTCTAGAGTGTGCAGAGAATGGTTTGGTGTGGTTTGCAGAGACACCTTGTTAATGAGAGAATTCAGATGAGACAGTCAGACTGGTTCAGGCTGACAGGAAAGCTACAGGACCTCAAAAAAAAAAAAAAAGATCACTCTTTACAACAGTGAGCAGAAATCCCATCACACAACATGCTGAAATTTGAGGTGGATGGGCTACAACAGCAGTAGACCACACCAGATTCCATTTATGTCAGCTAAGATAATGAAATTCAATATAAAATCCAAATTTAATTTGTCACATACACAGTATGATATGCACCCTAAGAGAAGGGTTTCTCTGCAAGAATGAATTGCACTAGCGAGTGCAATAAGATGAATAATTGGTAAGATGAATAAAAAAATAAAATAAAATGATAAATAATATTAAAATAATACACAGAATGTTTATTAGTACAAACATACTGAAACTGGACAGTTGAAATCAGAAAAGGACTATGTGTTTTTTTTTTTTTTTTTTTACCAGTGAGATAATGAAGTTAATTAGGTAAGAAAACAAGGAGATCTCTTTTTAATGTGTGTTTCCTTATAGGTGGTCAACAACTGAACAGGTCATAAGTTCTTAGGTGTGACCAGACAGGAGGTAGACAGAACTATTTCAATTTGGGCCAAACAGACTGTGCTGTACGCCCTGTAGCCGCATCTGGATTGAGTCAGACTCCTCGTGACTTACCTGAGAGCAATGTGAATCCTGCAATTGTTTCCTAATGGATATTCTCTGTGGGTAAATTTTCTTCCCCCCCAGGTCAGTTGCTCTCAAGCTTCCAACCACAAGCTCCCCGTCACAATTAGCATCAACAAAACCTCGCAATGGCCTCCATAAATCGTGATCTAGAAAAACAGGCTGGTCAGTAACTCAGAACCTGGAATGACACCAATAATGTTGTTCAAAGAAAAGTGCAGTAGTCGGTTTTTACTGCTCTCTGATTTCATAACCCAGCTATTCACTCAGAGAGCGAGCGTCCAAAGCAAACTTCTACTGCCCCTACCTAAACCCCACCCCCACCACCCTTAGGAATATGCACTTTATGTTCTGGAGTTTTCCAAGACTGGTGTCTGAAGTCCAACCTTATTCCCAGTACCAGGATATTGTTTTCGTCGGTCAGACTGATGGAACACTGTGTGTGTTTTGACTGTGCAAGATCACGTCTAAGTACGCAGAGTAGCCAAGCAGGAACATCAGGTTTTTACATATCATATAGTCATACTGCATGTGGAGAAATAAGGGCTAATTGATTGCTCCTGTATCAAAAAAAGAAAAGAAAAAGGATCAAAAAGAAAGTATTATGAGATCCCAGTGTGTATCTCAGTTCATCAGCAGAACTGGAAAACACAGCCGCAGGCTTTCGGTTCCAGGACGCCAAACATTTTACTCTCCTTGGTTCCAGAACAGAGCGGCAGAGTCAGCAAAAGACCGGTTTAAATAAGCACACTCATGGACCAATGGGTTTTGTACTCCGTAACAGTAACACACCCAGCACAGGGATGTAGATAGATTGATAGACTGTTCGTATCAGGAATGAAAAAAAATTAAAGCAGTCTCTCCAAAGAGCTAACTGTCTCTCTAGTGAACAAGCTCTTTTTACTACTGCATCTCAGACATCTGCCAGTGGATACCAGCTAATTAGTCCTAATGGGACATTTAGTTCAGGTGATTATGCTATTCCCAAGCGCCATTAGCATCACTACAGCAATGATTCTGCATCTACTGGAGAGGAGCAACTACAGTACACCCAGAATTGGAAATGGTGCTACTCCAAGAGTGATTAGCAAACAAATTCATCACTGAAGCTAGCAAAGGTGCAGAAGAGTGGAAGCCTTTTATTTATTCATTTATTTATTGTAAAATGATATCCAGATTATTCAGTTTGAGCCACTGTGCCGTTTTTGCGTGTACTGTTACAGCAGGTGTTGGGACTCAGAAATATGTGCCTCATGAAGTGCATGCAAACTTTTCTCTAGGTAAATGTAATCCCATCATTGAAATGAACATTTATAATAATTTGTAGTTTATTGTACAAATATCTTTAAAGATTTGAAGACAAAAAAAATTCTTGTTCCAGCCAGCTGCTCAATAAGTGCTCCTAACTTGTATTATAAATGTGTTTTGAGAAACCCGTTTTCCTTTCTTTCTTGAGTAATGTGTCAAAATTCTTCTCCAAGGTCATTGCCCATGTGCCATAAATGTGGTGGATAGAGATTCTGTTTAAAAAATAAATAAATAAAAGACAGTTTTCCTCTAATTGATTTAATGTTCATGTGAGGCCCACCCAAATGTGTGTTATGAATAGATGACAGGCCCTGTTTGGTTCTAGCAAATATGGCACAAAAGATTTTCAGCATGATGTTTCGGCTGAGAGAGCAGTGAGCCAGAGAGGAAAATATGAACAGTGGCGAAGGCTTGGCTCAGTTTAAAGTGGCTAATGGAAAGTGCTATATTTAAAGTCTGCATCCTGCAGTGTTGTCTCAACATTGTTTTTCACAGGTTACAACTGTTATGAGGACCTTGTTATGGGTTTAGCTATGGAGACCATCACTCCCTTTTGTTCCACATCTGCTATTGATAGAACTTCTGACACTGATTAAGTGCTTGGTTTATTTGTCAGCAAAATGGAGATGTCTCGTTGGTTTCTCTCTCTGTCTCTGTCTCATTTTTTTCCCTGCCCGCAGGCCTATCCTCTGAGCTCTCTGACCAAGAAACAACCTACAGTCTTGGTTGTTTGTGGGCCCGGACAAAACGGCGCCATAGGTTTGGTGTGTGCTCGACACCTGCGCATATTTGTAAGTATTAAAAAACAACTAAGGTGTAATATTAGAACATAATTTCTTTGTACACCAGAATGCTGGAATTCTATAAAAGAAAAATATCAATTATATGTATGTATACTGGAAAATATTGATACAATCTGCTAAAGCAGTTGTATTGCTATCAGTGAAGAGCTGTGGCTTGAGAGCGGTCTTTGTACGTTACAGCATTCCTGGAATGCATTAAGCACACGGACATGCTCTTATATAAAGAACAGAAAAGTTAGATTCAGGCTATTGCACAACTCCTAGCTGCTGTTTTAGATACACAGGAAGAATGCTCATGTATCATACAAAAGAAATATTGCTTGAACCAATGTTGTTTCAGTATATCACAATTGAGGCCAAGCTGTTGCGCTGGATATCAGCACCGCAATCAGGACAGCGTCACTAATACTAACGAACACAGCATGTGCAGTAATGATGATATTGAGCTGTTCTCTTTCCTTCACTTGAATAGCTAAAACTAAAAGACATTTAAAAGTTTTTTAAAACTTAATTTAAGCAGTGTTTCAGCACTAAATTTTAAGAAGGTTCCTTCCTTCCTTTCTTTGCTCCTTCACAGGTGCTATAAATCAGTATAGAAGTGTTAAATAACTCCATGTATTTGACTCACGTTCCACTCACAATGTCGGCAGAAGAAAACAAAAAGTGCTGCAAATGCAAACTGGGTTTATTGAGGTAGAGCATTTGCTTCATGTGTGGTCAAACACATCTGTTTTTTTTTCCATTTTTTCACTAATCTCTCCTAGGAGGCAATGAGGCTCAGAGGAGTCTGATCAACTAAGTAGTGTTCTCTTTTTGTCCTTTTAGGAATATGAGCCCACAATCTTTTATCCCAAACGCTCTCCTGATAATTTACATCAGGACTTAACTATTCAGTGTGAGAAGATGGACATTCCTTTCCTTTCTTATCTTCCAACAGAGGTAAACTTTTTTTTTTTCAAGCACATGTAACAAATTGTGACAAAGCACAAAGCACTTTAAGAGCCAGAGGGAGATGAGCTGTCAGCATTCAGTGCTAAGCCTCATTTGTACTTGTCTGCTAATGCTGTGCAGGTCCAGCTCATAAACGATGCCTATAATTTGGTGATTGATGCAATCGTGGGGCCAGAAATAGATCTTAAAGATGTAAGAGAGCCCTATTCTGGAATATTGGTCACCCTCAAACAGGTGAAGATCCCCATTGCGAGTGTGGACGTGCCCTCAGGTATCTTCTCACTAATATCACTAACGTCTCATAACTTTATACACAATTCATTGAAAAAAGACCTCATTTACAAATCTGTATAGTTTACAGGAATCGTTCCACAATACATTTTTGAAAATCCAGTTAGTCTGAAAGAACAATCAAATTCAAGTTTGCATAAAACATACTTACAAAAGGGAGCCTCAATTAACTAACTAACTGTCATTAGTTACTGCAAATTATATAACATTACACAAAATGACCTTTAAAAACATTATATGAAAGAATAATAATAAAGATATAAAACTGAGTGCTACCAACAATCAGCGTTACCAAAACATTTGTACTCTTATGTACAGATGTTATAAAACATTTACTAACTTAATGCTATTTTTACTCCGAAGGCTGGGATGTAGATGAAGCAAGTAAAGATGGGATCAATCCAGAGGTTCTCATTTCTCTGACGGTGCCCAAAAAGTGTGCCACAAGTTTCTTGGGGAAGCACTTTCTAGCCGGACGTTTTCTTCCATACGACATGCAGAAAAAATATGAACTTAATCTGCCTGAATTTCCAGGCACCGAATGTTTTATAGAACTGTAACACTGGTACAACAGAAAAGATTTTGGATATGTATGAATTATGCATACACATTCATATTTTGTACCTTCTAGGTTGTAACTGTGGTAAAATGTGTAGAGGTTTGTGCACAGAGACTGTCATGGTGGCTGGATATGATGTGGGTATGTGCTTAGGTAACAGTGCATAGCTTAAGTTATTATTTTTTGTTTGCTTGAAAGTTTAAATTCTATTCTGTATGTTTTTTCTCGAAATATTTATGCAATTTCACATGATAGAAAATATTCTGACTGTTCTGACAATTGGTCAAAGTTTTTTTTCCCTTCATTAAATTTCATGTTATAAGAAACACTCAATATTCCTTAGCATTAGAGTTTGTATTAGACATTAAAACTGGACAATGCATTAAATTATTCTATGTACTACATACACTTACACTATTTCTGTATCCATTTTTTTACATTACATTTGCATTATATATTAACAGTGCTGTGCAAAAGTCTTGAACCACCCCTTATTTCTTCATATTAAATAGCGTTAATTGGTGTGTAGATTAATTTAAATAGTCCTTAAAAATACAATTAAAAAATTGGTTGTTTTTGTAACAACCTCAGCAGCAACCTCATTTCACCACTCAGCATTCAAATCATTACACTCAGCCAAAAAAGACCTTCAGGAAGCCTGGAGAACTTGTCCTTAAGAACTAGTCCTTAAAATACCAGAAAATCTGCAGTTTGGAGGCAAAATAAATATGAAAGACTTTTGCACAGTACTATATAAAATTATTTTATTATTATTAGAAACTTGGCACAAGGTCCCTAAAGATACCACAAGGTACCTTTATGGTTAAACAGTGAATAGATTGGTTTATAGTTTCTTAGTTTGAATAGGATGTGTTTAAAACCAGTTTAGATCTCAAATTCAAATAAATTCTTTGAACCTGTTTAATTCCCATGTGTTTTATGTTCTTTTGAACCACAAGCCTCCTAAAGTTAAGATTAAGGTCACCACTTGCCCCACTGAACAGGGTAACAATTGGATGTTATAGTCATATAGCCAAAATTAGGGTGGAAAAGTAAAAGGTTTAAACCATAGAGTATATTGTCTTTACTCAGAGATTTACTTAAAGTCAGGAAAATGGTGTGGGTGCAAGAATAACCATTTATACTAACCACCAGTATAAATTACCCAGAAAGGAGAAATATACAGTTTAGGGCAAAGGCCATTTCAGGACATTATGCCAAATATTTAGCATTAGGCTTGCTGAGGTTATTAAATATATATATATATATATATATATATATATATATATATATATATATATATATATATATATATATATATATATATATATATATATATATATTTTTTTTTTTTTTTGCAATATTATATTCTTGTTATTACTAAAATAACCTTGTCAAAATTAAGACAATAAAAAAAGAAACATCCAAAATCTGCAAATTACAAAGCACATGTTAAGTTAAGTGTTTGTCACATACAGTATACATTACAGCACAGTGAAATTCTTTCTTCGCATATCCCATATCTGTGCTGGGGTTAGAGCGCAGGGTCAACCATGATACAGCGCCCCTGGAGCAGATAGGGTTAAGGGCCTTGCTCAAGTTGGTGACTGAGGACTTTAAGTCATGTGCGCTCAATATGTCAACTAGGGAAAATCTGAAAATCTGTTTAGACTGAGGCTAAGAACATATTCTGGTCTGTGCTTTTTCACAAAATTTGGCTGTTTGGTATTGAACAGACTCTTTTCATTCACATCCAAATTATAACCTTTATGCATTATAGCCTCTTCCCCCATCTGCCAATAATTTTCAATAAACAGTCCACACTAAGTATGGCATTTAGTTCTTTTATAGCGTCAATCAATCCACATCCTCAAAATAAAACCTTAAAAAGTCTTTCTGTCTCAGGAAAATTTTAATGCACCAGAATATCCTTGCCAACTATGAAGGGAAGTGAGTGTTAGTTTTGAAGACATCAGTACCGTTACTGATGAGACATGAGATGTAGAGGTAAGATAGTAGCTCTTCGTGTGCATTTTAGCCTCCGGTACACAATATTTTCTGACCCACATGAAATAGCACACCGTTTCCACAATTGGCAATGGAAATCATGTGGTTGGGGGGTAATTATTGTAAATAAAAAAAAAAGGCAGACATAAATAAATCATCTGCTGTTGACTTACTGTCCGGGATCGTTTCAACAATGTTGTGTGGTCGTTCAAGACCTTGAAAAAGAGTCCACGCTTGAGATTTATGAGAGATTTCTTACAGTCTGAACAGCTGAGCCTAATATAAAAGGATTAAATGTTTCTTGGCAAGACACAGACAAATCATTGAAAGGATAAAATAGTTTAAGTATGAGATTAGTGTCACATCAGTGCTTAAGTGCAAACAGAGTAAATAAAGTAATCAAGGAAGACGCATAAATATGAATGTTTTTCCACATATGATTTTCTCATAATTCATTTTCCAGAATTAAAAAAAAGTCTTACTTTTTCACATTAACGTTTCACTTGAGTTTCTCACAATTCATTTTCTTCATATATGATTTTCTGGAATAATTAATGTGATTATCTCCCACTAAATGTTATACTGTACATGACTTCATTTTTCATACTTCCTCATATGATTCATTCTCCATGGTATTTGTTCACTTTAAGGTACAGATGTGAACACATGTAATCATGTGAATAATTTATAAACACATATCAAATATATATAAGTGCAAACAATGAATGGCAATGGACTTAGAAATAACAAATAGCAGTAATATTGCATTAACATTTATTATTCTTATAATACCATTTCTAAGATTTCAAATTGACACTTAACATCACTCCTGTCTATAAGTAAAAGAAAAAATAACATGTGTGATATCATTGACCTAATATACAAACAACAATTTCCGTAAGATACCCCACTCGCTTTTGGTCCTCTCTTCCAGTTAGCATTTTCTTTTTGGTAACATAGCATTCAGACATGCTCTGGCCAATGGCAGACAGGAGGGGGCTGGATTGGACTGCTCAAGCTCAATGCTTGTCGTTTAAAACTCTGTTCTCTGAGAAATGTGCAGCAGTCAACAGACGTACTTTGAAGGTCACAAAAAGCCCCCTGTGTAATTTTCCTGTCAAGTCATTTTGAGGACTAGGGTTTGCAGTGTTTAGAGCCGGACAGGCTGCTCAACATAAAACTGGCACCATGAGGAAGTGGATGTGGGTGGCACTGGTACTGTGCATCCTCTCTGTTCTAGCCCTGGCACAAGGTACGTACCCAGAGAAGTGTTAAAGTGAATAGATGAAAAACTTCTTAAGAGATGTCTATAGAAGTAGATTTGTTGATCATGTATGCTTTATCCTCTGCTGCTGAGGTTGCACTATATTTCATATAGAATAACCTTGTCAAAATTGAATATTGCATGTATTAAATTAATAGAATTCAACATTGATTAAGTTACCTGAATTTTTTTCCTTGTAACAAAGCCATTACCAGAATAAAGCCTTTTAAAAAATATATGCGTATGAATACAGCAATTGTTAAAAAGGCGCTATACTACTACTACTACTACTACTACTACTACTACTACTACTACTAATAATAATAATAATAATAACAACTTTATAAATGTTGTCTCTACATAACCTCACAGTTCACTTAAAAAAAATAAAATAAAGTTGAAAAAAATCGGTCATTGTTGAAAATCTACAGTATGAGCATCCCAGGTAACCAATTCTCCAACTTTTCTCTCGCCAGTCTGTCACTCTTTTTCGTCTCTGCTACACCTCAGCCTAACCAAATTTATTACCTGCTTCCTAAAGCGAGGAGACAGCTGCTCTGTCTTGCTCCGCTTGTAGAATGGAAAATGGTGGACAACATTGACACATGGCTTAGATCAGCTGGGTTTTAAATAACCAGATGTCAATCAGTCTTTCATTAATGAGCTGTTAGCTGCTATGCCTCTGCCAAGTTTATTCATGCTGAGATGAGGCCATTTTATACACTCCAAAGTAAATATTACCACTCGCTCATCTGCCTCATTTAAATGATTAATTCTCCACATGCTCACCTCAGTCTTCAGTTTAGCTGCCCAGATTCCCCTGTGGAAGACGTATGTCTTAGGCACTTTGATGTGGGAAAAGAGACGAAGAGGAGGGGGGTGAAATCAGTGTAAATTTATGACAGAACTGTTACGATTTCGTCTCAGATACAGAGTCGAATGTCTGAATATCTGAAAAGTAAGTCAGGATGCGTGTGTCCCACCAAAGGAGGGGCAAACCAGAGGGAGCTGCCAAAACCACTTTCAACTTTTCAGTAGCATTGTGTCTCGATTACTGTCATTACTGAGAACTGCAAGGCAGTTTAATTTGAAATAATGTTCCACAGATGCACAAAAAGAAAGAAAAAACCTCAAAAGGCTGTGGCACATTTAACCAGTAGCTCCTAATCTGATCCTGACTAATCCGACAGATCGGACAGACCTCAAGGTCTGAGACCTCGGCCGAGTCAAATGCCCAAAAGGCACAACTACTTCCACATGTGTATGGCCTAAGAGTAAACACATGCATACAAACATTGTTTTTGGCCATCATTTGCATTCAAACCAGTCTGGAGCTCAGTAGCTGGCCACGCTTCCTGTCTGAAAGGCAAATGCTTTTGATTCTGAACAATTATGCGCTTGTTACTAGGCTTTCATAAAACGACAGCCAGGTGTTAAGGAACTTTTCAGTGCCCTCGCACCACTGTTATTACACTGAAATGACTGTATCATCACACCAGTTCCAAAACCTTAGTTTATCCAGGCGCTTACATAACACGCTGCCTGAAGTGGTTTTTACCTTTGCTTCTTGTAAGCGTCTGGAATATTTTAACAACTTCCAGACCTGAAGAAAAGAACTGCCAGATTAATTTTTGGCACAGGTATACGTCAAATTTTGAAGGCAATTTTTTTTTTTTTAAAGTGCCTGGTTAATAAAATGCTCCAAAGTGCTTTTAAAGTAGCATGAATAATATTCATGAATAGATTGTTTGTAATTGCTCACCACTGGCCGCACTTCATCATTTGTGGTGACGTGAGAAAACTGGAAAGACATTGTATTGTTAGCTTAATGCTATAAAAGTGCTATAGTGTGACAAAGATCAGAGGAACACGTACAGTGACTGAACTCATAGTCATTTAATGAGTTCCCAGAATAAATGTAGCTCCTCTGTTATGAGGGATCAGCATGCAGAGCTATGTTAGGTGGACACAGTTGCACCATTAAAAGATGCTTGCATACCTTTGGCTGTTACTTACCTATTGTTTCCACTGCAACATAAATTTTGGCACACTTAATCCCTCAACACACACCCACACTGAAAGAGCAGTGTCCTATTACATGGCCAACAAGTTATTACTGGAAGAATGGTAGATCGTGAATGAATTATTGAAAGTCTTTTCTGACTCCTCTTTTGGGATGAATGTGTTGACAGATATAAAGTTTTCAGGTTATGTTAATGCAAGTAATTAAAAGAACAATGTTAAATAAAGAATATATTTAGACAGTAAAAAAAGTCACGCAATGGAGGTAACTATAGGTTTTGATGATTAGTCGAATGTAATTGTCACTCCTTTGAACCAGTAAATTCTGTAAGATTTACAGTACTTAATGCAAAAAAAAAAAAAAAAAAATCCGAAAAAAGTGTGGGAAAATGTCCCAAGTGCAACCCAGAGTGTGTGCTTACAGATAACCTGTGAGGAAAATACTCATTGTGAAAGGAGTGCAATCACAGAAAAATAACTTTGGGGAGTGCATCACTCCGGCAGATTTTACACAAAGACTGACACGTCTCCTGTAGATAAACACTTCAGCGTATGTGCTGAGAATAGAGCCAGTAACGACGAGCTGTCACGGCATCGCTCTATTTGTAGTTGGGGGAAGTACAGCATGGTTGGACAGGTTGCTGCTGAAAGAATGACCTGTCTACACAGACTTTCTTATTACATCCCACCACAAAGTAATTTTGCAGCCTATCTAGGCTATATTCATATAAACAGATTTGGTCTTGATAACTGTTAACGCCACTCTATTGTCCTTGGATGACTCATTGGACCCATACCTCTCCTACTCAAATCTTTAGTCCAAGAAAAAAAAAAAAAAACCTGTCTTTTCAGTTTGCCCAACTCAGTGACAGACATCTGGCTAACTTTCCAGACTTTGCAGAGTAACTCTGCAGATGTAGGAACAGCATTTCTCTGGTCAAATTAATTTGGTTGTGTAAGGCAAACACTGATTCTACCTCAACACCTTAACCTTCGAAATCTCATTTTGTCTGTATTACTTTTGGGAATGGATGTCAAGTATTCAGCTTATATCAGATCCATTTAAAATCCAGTGCTTTTCCATATGTGTGCATGAGCTCCTGGATCATTTTTGAATGCTCCAGTAGACTGTCTGCAGTCATGAGAGTTGAACACATGCCATTGCTTTGGATCTGTCTGGAGATCATCCAAATGGACAAGTCTGGATTTCAAGGTAGTAGAAAAAGGGCAGGACTCTGATGGCCCCAAGGCGATTATAAAGTTAGACAGCCAAGAGACAGAGTTTGAAGATCAGGTATCTTCAATAGCTTTCCCTTTGATATTGGACATTTCTATTGCATTCACAGACACTAACAGGAATGTGATGTGAAGAGAACAGCACAATACAGATACAGAACTGCAACCATCAAGAATGTCATCAAGATTAAATGCACAGGAATATAGGGCTAAATGTGGCTGATTTCATCTTCTCTCCTTTTGCAGGTTCTAGCTGGAACAACTCACAGCTACAAAGGTTGGGCCATAGGAACAAGAACACAAAGCTGGCCTACAACACCATCATTGAACCTCAGACCACAGGTTTGTATTACTAAAATAGCATTTTACTTTGTTTTGTGGGTTAATAAGTGTGTACCATTGGGTTTAGTGGATATCACATAAAAATATATTAAATATTGGACACTCAAAGCTAATCGTGTTAAAGGATACACAGTTTTGTTCATAACTAAAAATGGATTTTGTTTTACTTCACTTTGAAATATAGGAGTGACAGAGTGGACATCCTGGTTCAACATTGACCATCCTGGTGGTAATGGGGACTATGAAAGGCTAGAGGCGATTAGATTTTACTACAGAGAGAGAGTGTGCGTGCGGCCTGTCGGCATGGAAGTCCGTACAACTGACTGGGTACCTGCTTCAGACACTGGAGAGGTGGTACATTCCAGTCTGGAGAAAGGATTCTGGTGCATTAATAAAGAACAGCCATATGGACGCATCTGCTCCAACTATCATGTGCGATTCCAGTGTCCACCAGGTACTATTAGTCAAGTGACAAGTCAGTCATGAAAGATTACTCCATGCTATGAGCTGCATAGTGAAAAAGAGATGGAAAAGTGCATTTTTGCACATGATGTATTGGATTGAACTGTCTTTTATTCTTTCACTGCATCAGTTGAAACATACTGGACAAACTGGAGTGACTGGAGTACTTGCTCAACCACTGTCTGTAATGATGTCGGCATCCAAGTGCGTCGAAGGAAATGTGTGAGTACACAACCTCTGCCCAAGCTGGTTACGCCAGCCTGCCCTGGCCCTCATGCTGAGCGGAAAGAGTGCTCCACTGCAACATGTCAGGGTAAGTGCTCAATGAATTTAAGTGAGAATGCACTGCTGTCTAAGAGCTTCAAGGTCTCAGGATCAATCGTTAGAGGCAGGGGTAGCTCAGTGATTAAGGCATTGGACTACAATTCAGAAGATCCCAGGTTCAAACCTCACAACCACCAAGTTGCCACTGTTGGGCCCTTGAGCAAGGCCCTTAACCCTCAATTGCTCAGATGTAATGATATTAAAAAAAAAATATATATATATATATATAAGTCGCTCTGGATAAGAGCGTCTGCCAAATGCCTAGATGTAGATGTTAGCTTAGGGCTACTGTGGAGTTTTGTATGTTCACTCTGTGTTGCTGTAGTGTTTTCTGGTTTTCCTTTACCTTGCTAAATGGTGTTGCCTGGCTTCATATCTTGGAGGAAGCTCACGCTTGATCACTGCCTCTCTGGTTGGTAGGAACCATATATGCTAGCACAAGCTAACTGGTGGGTGAGAAGTGGTAAATAGCTAAATGGGGGGAATCCATGAAAAAAAAAATAAACAGAACCCAGAGAATTTGGTTTATATTAGGATCCTTTTCATTTTTAAACAAAACCAATTTGTTATTTAGCCCTAAACTGAATTATTCAAATCATCTGTCATAAGTTTAAATTGTAACATGTCCCTGATTTTACAGCACTTTAATTAACAAATCAATTAACCAAGTCTTCAAAGAGGCTTTCTCCATTCAGATTATCCAGTTTGGTTGACTTTATCCCAAAAGGAAGGAACTGTTAGTTTAAAACGATATTCTGTCATCTTTTCTCCAACCAGCCAAGTGGACTCAGTGGGGGACATGGAGCACTTGCTCAGTGACATGTGGGAAAGGTCAGAGAACCAGAAGGAGAACGTGTAACAGATCCTCTGACAAACTCCGCTGCAGAGGACGACCAGGGGAAGTCCAAAAGTGTGGAAATACCCCATGTCCAGGTGAGGATATACTTGAGCCTATTCTGCCCTTTACAGTAAAAAAAAAAAAAGTCCAGTTATAATGAACTGTGCTTTATATGTGTGCAAATTGTAGTGGTGTGTCAACTCATGTGTCCTGAGGGACACCCAAATGAGGAGTGCAGCCACTGCGTTTGTGAGGGACAGAAACTACAAGGCGAAGTCCTGAGTATAACTGGGGTTCCAGTATCTGGTGCCAGTGTGTCTGTGGCAGACCAGTCAAATATTGTCCGTGCCCACACAGATGATAAGGGTTTGTTCAAGATTCATGGTATGTGCTCAAGCCCTGAGACCCGGCTACTCATCAGCAGGGAAAAGTTTGCTACAGCCACTGTTCCTGTTTTCAGAAACAGCAGTAAACACCTCTGGGTTCGAGCTTTCCTTAGGTCCTCAGGTAAGCTTTATGGAGCTATGACTATATATTATCATTGGCCAGGACGACACTTATAACACATAATATTTAATGTGAGAAGCTTAAAAGCAACCCCATAATAGGCATTTAAAAGTTGACAGCATACAGTAATCCAGCATAAAGTCTAAAGCTGGCTTTTAGGAATTTTAGATGTTACTTTTGATTAAACAGGTATGTTTGTTAAAAAAATTATGCTATTAATTAGGATTGCTTTTTTTTAAATTAAATTTTTGAAAAATAATGTGAGCATGGGAAGCAAGGTCACCATGATGCATTTAAAAAAAAAAACTGATATATATATATATATATATACACACATACACACACCTAATCTACACCTAATCCACAGCATAATCAGCCCCCCCCCTCCTAAACTTTGCATTTTATGCACTTACTCATTGATTTGGAATTTCTGTTTGAGGAAACGTATTAGATTGAATTCAGATAATTTGCTGTAAATTAGCAGCTACATTTTTTTTAAAGCCCAAATTGGCAAGAAAAGCTAGCAGAATCAGTGGTATGTTGTTTTATATCTGTCAAGATGAATTTATGTTTCAAATAGTTGGTCACTAAAATAATAATAATAATAATAATAATAATAATAATAATAATAATTTGGTATTTCAGAATTAAAATACCTTGTGAATGAATAACATTTGTTGAATGACTGATGTATATTGTGCCTTAATGGACAAGTAACCACTGTTTGGGTAGCCCAAATTACTTTTCACCTGGGTACTGAGCTTATTTAGATGTTTAGAGAAAACCAGTAATAGAAAAATGAAAAGAAAAGAAATTATTTCATTTTTGTTGCTTGTAGAAAAACCATATATTCTAAACCATCCTGAAGACAAAGAACGATTTGAAGGACAACGTGTGACTCTTTGCTGCAAAGCAACAGGAACCCCAATGCCTGATAAATATTACTGGTAGGAATATGAACTTTGTTATCTATAATATTTATATAAATTCTTGCAGTTAATGGCATATTTATGCCCATCAGGTATCACAATGGAACTTTGCTGGACCAAAAACTATACAAGTATGATGGAGACTTGGTATTGCGAGATCTTAAACCAGAACACAGTGGGATGTATTATTGCAAAGCTAATAGTCCAACTGGAACCATTAAGTCCACTCCTGCATTCCTGTCTGTTTTTGGTGAGTGCATAATCTATTTATCTGCCAGAATGCAGAAGAGAATGACATTTTTTTTTTTACACTATTACTGCACAATGTCAGTTACAGAAAAAATAAAGAAAATACCATGGATTGTAATGTCCCCAAAGACAAGCAGATGTTTGTGTTGACACTGATCTGTCCTGTCTATGCACTTAACTGATAGTAAAGGAATGGCCAACTTTAAACCCAAAGCTATGGACATTTAAATGAAATCTAAGATGTCTTATTAGGCTATTATACAATTCCATGCAAATATTTACACATGCATAAATTCCCTTGATGCTTGTTAGCCAAAGTGTAGATTTACAGAAAGCTCTGTGTGTCACAACTATTTTTGCTTCTGAACTTTCAGTGTCTGACAGTGACTGACTGACTGCAATGCTAAAAAGTACAGGAGGAAAGACTTAAAAGTTTTTAATTAATTTGAATACTAAAATTATTTTTTTCCCTTCAAGCGAATTTACGCAAAGCATACACTACTGTGCAAAAGTCTTGAGCCACCTATCATTTCTTCATATTAAATGAAATTTAACTATTTAGATTCAATTAACGAAACTGAAAGATTTTTTTATTGCGACAGATTTTAAAGTTCCTAAAGATAACATTTTAAAATAGATTTATGTTTATGTAACAACCTCAGCAGCAACCTTTCCCCTTTCATGTAAAAAAAAAAACAAAACAAGAAAGTCTCTCTTTAAAAATGAAATAAGGTGTGGCTCAAGATTTTGTACTATCTATTTATCTATATATCTATATCTACCTATAAAATAAATAAACAAATCTGATTGTGAATTTTGTTTTTGTAATTTCATTTAAAGAGTGAAACTCATATTCTAGCTTTATTACATGTAAAGTGAAATATTTCAAGACTTTTCAATTTTCATGTTGTTGATCTTGGTTTACAGAAAATAAACAAATTAGAATATTTCATTTAGAGTAAATTACTATTCATACAGTTTAAATACCCAAATGAATGGGGAAGGTTGCTGACAGTTGCTGCAGAAATACTCATCAACATGCTTCACGAGGAGGGTAAGCCACAGAAGGGCATCACTGAAATACCTGACTGTTCTGAGTGCTGTATTGAGTAAGTACTGTATATTCACGGAACATTATCTGGAAGGTAAAAGTGTGGTAGGAAAAGGTGCAAAAGCAACAGGGAATATCCCAGGCTTTAGAAGATTCTCTGACAAAGCCAGTTCAAAACCTTGGGAGAGCTTCACAAGGAGTATAATGACGCTGGAGTCAGTGCAGAGACAACGTGAGAGGTGTCTTAACTTGGCTAGGGAGAAGATGAACGGGAAGGGTGTCCTGATGAGCTAACAGCTGTTATGGATGCAACCTGGTCTTCAATAATGCTTCTGGACTGCAGAAGTCTGCAGTCGTGATAAAAGCTGCAGCAAATGCATAATAAAAGAGCCCCTGTTACGCACCACGAGAGAGAGCCCTAACGCAGTGCTTTAGAGTGGGTCAACGAAATAGGAGTTTGAGAGAGTGCTTATGATACGCACGGGAAGACCTTTCTATTTGGAGATAGCGTGGGATTATTCATTAAGGAACTTGAAAAGAAAGCAAAGGAAAACTGAAAACATAAAATAATCAGAGCTCCGCCGTCTACGTGAGAACGGACGGGGCTCTAGAAGCTAAAAAATCAAACTTACAAGATCCTTGTAAGTTTTATGCCCTTACCGAGGATTTATTTAAAAAAAAAAAAAAAAAAAAAAAAGGAGGGGGTGGGGGGTCTGTGTCTTTTCTGTACTTTTATACTTAACCTGAGAGCGCGCGCTTAAAAGGACAGCACGCGGCTCTCTCTCTTTCGCCGGCGTCTTAGGGAGGCAGAGGCTGGGTCTTTGCCTCTGTCTCTCGTCTTTCCGCGCGCTTGTCTTTTTCTTGTCTTTGTCCCTGATACCTTACCGGTGCTACCTAATATGCACACGAAGTGCCGAAGTATCAGGACCCTTAAATAGACACGCCGCCAGGTGAGGCGCGTTCACGCTGATTGCGGCGTTGCCTGGCAACCGCGTGTATAAATGGTAGCAGCCTGCGGATCTGCCCGGTCCAAACAGTGCAAAGCATTTTCTCGCAGCTCTGCCCCTCGTGAGACACGCGTCGTTACAGCCCCGACCAAGAATTTAGTACATAAATTAACAAAACAGAATTTCTGAATTCTGTATTGTATATAAATTTTTTATTCATCTTAGAAAATATTGAAAAAATTCAGATAATGTTTTATTTATTTATTTTCATGAGCTGTAAGCTTTAATAATCAAAATTCAAACAGAAAATGCTTGAAATATTTCACTTTACATGTAATGTTTCACTTTTTAAATGACAGAAGAAAATGGACTTTGTCATGATATTGATTTTTTCTTGGATTTTTGAGATTGTTCAATATTTACTTGTATCACATATTAAGCACCTTTAAGGATAACTAGCAGGAGGAAAAACACAAAACAACACCACAACACATAACATAAAAAACCCTGATTTCTCATGTAACGTTCATGAATAATCAGCCACACAGGCAGTTCAGTAGTCCTTAAAATTACCAACTAATAGCAATTGCTTGTTATTAACAATATTACAGGTGCATTTGTTCTTTTCCTCAACTAGTTCTTCTTTTAATGATTTTTTTCTTCTCACTTTGATAATTCATCATTCATTATGTATTTTCTTGGAATTTGTCCCTGTCAAATGTAATATAATGCATATTCTTAGCTAAATCAATTAACTTTATTCACTTTCACAATTTACAGCCACAGGAAGTCCAGCATGTAAGGCTACACCGGAAAGTCATCTGATTAAACTGCCTTTAGACTGCAAACAGCCAGGCACAAAATCCAAGTGGTATAATGCTGGTCGCTGTACTCATAACAAATGCCCTGGATCACTGGACTTTGATCTACGATGCAAAGATACATCTAGCTTCTGTTGTGGGGTAAAGCAAATGAAGATGAAGGAGATCAACTGTGGCAACTACATTCTTCCAATAAAGGTCGTGACTGAATGCGGTTGCCAAAAATGCGTCCAGCCCAAAATCCTGGTACGAGGTAGAGTGGTTGCTGCAGACAATAATGAGCCCTTACGATTTGGACACATTTTTATAGGGAAAGAACGAATAGGGATTACAGGTTATCAGGGTGGGTTCACAATTCAGGTGCCCTCTGACACACAACGTCTGGTAGTGAACTTTGTGGACCCATCCCAAAAGTTCTTAGATACTCTCAAAGTGTTTGTTTTTGATAAGAAGGGTGGTTCAGTTTACCATGATGTTAAAGTAATGCGAAAGCAGGAACCAGTTGACATCAATGCTGCAGAGAGCAATACTATTTATCTGGGTGAAATAAATGGGGAGGAGCCAATTGGTCAGTTGGTCATACCTCCCAACTCCTTCCACAAAGACACTGGGGAAGTGTATGAAGGCACTGTTAAAGCGAGTGTCACTTTTTTCGATCCACGCAATGTCACAACAGCGGCAGCTATTCCAGGAGACTTGAACTTTGTGGGTGATGAAGGTGATATGCTTCCTTTGAGGACATATGGAATGTTTTCTCTTGATTTCAGAGATGAGGCAAATCGGGAGATCCTTGGCGCCGGTGAAGTCCAGGTGCTCCTTGACACGGAACATGTCAAAATGCCAGAGCATATACCTACAATGAAACTGTGGTCTCTGAATCCAGTCACAGGAATTTGGGAGGAAGAGAGTAATTTTCACTCTACTCAGATTACCACTAGTGGAAATGGAAGGAAGAAAAGAGAGGAACGCACTTTTCTCATAGGAAACATGGAAATCAGAGAGCGCAGACTGTTTAACTTGGATGTACCTGAAAATCGCCGCTGCTATGTTAAAGTTCGAGCATATATGAGTGACAAATTTTTACCTACTGAGCAACTTGAAGGTGTGGTGATCAGTCTTATAAACCTGGAGCCAATGCCTGGATACTCATCAAATCCTAGAGCTTGGGGGCGTTTTGACAGTGTGATAACAGGACCGAATGGAGCTTGTCTTCCAGCCTTCTGCGATGCCCAGAGACCTGATGCATACACTGCTTACGTTACAGCCACAATGGGAGGCGAAGAACTTGAAGCAGCCCCATCTACACCAAAAATGAATCCTAACATCATTGGTGTATTACAACCATACTTGGACAAATTAGATTATCAACGATCAGATCATGATGATCCAGCACTCAAAAAAACTGCCTTTAGAATAAATTTAGCCAAACCAAATCCAAATAATCTGGATGAAACCAATGGGCCAATATATCCTTATCAAAGTCTAATCTCATGTGAAAACGCACCCATTGATGCAAATCATTTCCGTTTCTTTCGTGTGGAGAAAGACAAATATGAGTATAATGTGGTACCTTTTCAGGAGAATGATCTCACAACCTGGACTGGGGACTATCTTTCCTGGTGGCCAAACCCACAAGAGTTCAGGGCTTGCTATATCAAAGTTAAGGTCCATGGTGAAATAGAAGTTATGGTCAGGTCAAAGAACTTTGGCGGTACCCATTTTCAGACCCGGGGTCAGATGTATGGTATTAGGGACATACGCAGCACTCGTGACTTGAAACATCCTAACACCTCTGCTGCTTGCCTGGAGTTCAAATGTAGTGGAATGCTTTTTGACCAAAGTATTGTTGACCGGTCCCTTATTACTGTCCTTCCACAAGGGAACTGTCGGCGAATAGGCATCAACAGTCTTCTACAAGAGTACCTTACAAAGCACCCACCTCTTCTACAGAACAACGAGTCTCATGCATTTACCATGTTAGCTCCCGTGGACCCATTAGGCCATAACTATGGAATCTATACTGTCACGGACCAGAACCCACGCACTGCCAAAGAGATTGCCATAGGACGCTGCTTTGATGGTACCTCAGACGGTTTTTCAAGGGAGATGAAATCAGATTCTGGAGTGGCTCTAACTTTTAGCTGCCCCAAAAGAAATATAAACCGTGAGAGCCTGTTCCAGCGCTTACAAACAAATCCTAGCCAAACTTTGGCGCAAATGGCTCGGGACATGAGGGAATCACAGGGAACACAGGTCAGAAGAGGGTCACCACAGGTTGTGGCATATCCTTCTCAACAACAGGGTATGGCTCAGAGCCGCAGAGTTAGCAACAGCAGCAGGAGAAGAACTTCTACACGGACTCAACAGAGGCAGTAGATCTGCCTAAATGTGAGTATACTGCATTTTTTTAAATGATGGATCTAAATGTCTGAATAAGTGGGAATTAACTCATTTTCTTCTTACTTATGTAAAGGTGGTTGGAAGTTGCTGGCTGAAGACACTAACAGAAGTGATGGAAATGAAAAACTTGGTCAGTCTGGACATTAGATTCTCAGTGGTTTCTGAGCCAAGTTCCATTATTTTAATATAAACTCACTGTGGACATCCTCTTTCCAGTTTTCTTAATGGAACAAACTTTTACATGCTTCCTCATTCCCCCCAAATTACTTGATATAATAAGATATGTCTTTAATGTTCAGGATAGACACTTTTATTTATTTCAGCTTTTAAAAAGTATCAGTGCAAGTGTGTAGTTACAGTCTTTTGGGATCTTACATTTATACCATACCATTTTAGGATAACAATAATAATAATAATAATAATAATAATAACTCCATAATGAACTTCCATAAAGATGTTTCCTGTTATTCTGTTAAAGGTATTCATTGTCTGACGTACGTGCATGGTTTTAGTGGACTAGAGACTTAATAAACTAGAGCCCCTTCTTCCAGATGAGTGGAGTATTAGCCCAAATATAACTCAACCATACATATTTTGACCAAAGTACAAAGTACACCTCAATTAAGCCAAAGAAAGGTAATCATGCCAGCAGTCTAAACAAAACCTTTGTTGAAACTTTGAAAAGAATAGCTAAATGATAGCCCTTAGTGTCAAAATAGGACACATCTACTTTTAAAGACTCAAAACTACCTCCTGAATCTTTTCAACAAAATTGAAGCCAAATCAATAAAATTTTAAAGTACTGTGTAAAATTATACATCACTGAAAGTGTAGCATGGTAACTCCAATAGCTTGTACATACAGTAGGCTACAGCATATTGTTCCTTATGGTTATCTGCCTGTCTCTTGATGTGCAATAATTCTGACAATGACTTGACTAACCAAATAAAAGGACTGTTTAAAGTTATTCTAATCTTTATGCAAGTTTAAGTCTTTTTAACAGAGTATGTATTGCTAGCCTACTATCTATTTCTTAGGAATCCCAGCATCCTAAAAAACCTTAGGCACTTTTTTAAGAGTGTTCTTTTGCTGCACATTTTGCAATATTTCAACTTTACTGAAGTAGAGAGTTTACAGTTTATAGAAAATAAACACATTCTAAATGATTTGATTATCTCTTGACATGTGTACCTACAGTACATACATTTTATTTCACCCTGTGAACAATTAATAAAGGATCTGGATAATCTGGACTGCACAGAAATAGGGTTATTTTCATTAAAAGTAGACCGCACCACTGATGTATAGATCAGTTCTCTACATTCTTTCCACATGCGATTCTTGACAATTACAGGTTGATTGATGTTATAGTAAAAACTAAGTAAAAATAGTTTTACATATTCAAAACTGTCAAGCAGGGGCAATAAAGGGTGTAGTTCATATATTTCCTTTCATAAGACAAATAATAACTCTCCCATTTCCTAACTACATAACATTAAAATTATCACTATCATGGCTTCAAATACTATACGTACAAAAGCATTTTTTATTTGTCTTAGCAAGGGGTCCCACATGGAAACCAATGCCCTTATTAAGCCCGTATGGCATTTATTTCCCAGAGAGAGTCTAACAGTCATTGCATGCTAATTACATATTTTACTTTACAAGTCACAAAGCACTTAATGAGGTGAATGATGTTTGTGCTTACACTTGGCCTGCCTAAGTCCCAAGAGTTCCACAAAGCAATAACAAATCAGATTTGAAAAAGCACAGGGAAAGCATTGCACAACACATGCACTTCAGGCAATAGAATCTCGAATACAGCTTTTTCCTATATAAAGCTCTGTATAGTCCAGCTAGCTAACCTTGGTACAGAGGTTATTCTGAGGCTTTAGTACAACAGTCAAGAAGATCGTAATCTGGGGACTTGGGTGTGTAGTGCTGAGCCTACCACAGGAATAATCTATTGTGTATAGAGCGGAAGAAATTTTAAACATGTTTGTCATGTACTGTAAATCCTCACTTTCCATTCTGACCCTGAGAGTTCAGGGCACAACTGAACAAATCTGCCAGAAAAATAATTATGCTTCATGGCTTCTAAATAGCAGAAACGTCAGCCTCTGTGTCTGCAGAGTCCAGAGTGTTGACAGGCTGAGCTGTTAATGTGTCCCACTGGCCCAGATAGAATCATGGACATTGTGAATTATAGGAAAATATGCAAGGAATTGTTAATTCGTATCAGTTTTAACAAGGATGGTCAGTGCTCACTGTTTTTTAAGTTTAAACTTTGCCTCATGTGTTTTTCATTAACCTACTAGCTAGGGGATTCAGAATTCTTGCTCCTAATTGAATGCAAATGTATCACCAAAAACCAAACATCAAGATTTAACCAATATCTTTATCAATATATTTTTATGGGCACTGGTGGCTCAAACGGTTAAGGCTCTAGATTAGTGATTGGAAGGTTATTTGCGAAAAATAATTTCACCATGCTGTAAGGTCATGGGGACCTGGAGCCTATCCCAGGAACCTTAGGGCAAGAGGCAGGGTACACCCTGTACAGGGTGCCAGGAACACTATTTAGCTTAATTTGGACTGTGGGAGGAAACCAGAGTAGCCTGAGAAAACCCACCAAACACAGGGAGAACATGCAAACTCCATGCACCATGGAGCTCCATGGAATCGAACCCAGACCCTGAAGGTGCAAGGTGACAGTGCTAACCACTAAGCCACCGTGCCACCTGTTCTGTAAGGTATTGGCAAATAATTGAATCTTGATATGGAAGCTGAATAAAATTTAATTAAAAAAACACTGAAGATAACAGTTGAGAAGTTATGTAATGATCTGTCTGATCTGCTCATTGTAACATTCTTCATTATATCCATTACATTTAAAACTTACTGGAATATTGAGACAATAATTAATTACATTGATGCAATACAGAAATGGTAACCTGGCCTCCCTTTAGCTTTTGAAATCCCCTGAGCCATGATTTTAAGCACATGTCCTTTCTCAAAGTGTCTGGATGGTTTCAGAGAGACCATAACTTATTCAGGAATATTCTATGGTCCAATGCACTTTGGGTAATTTCACCACTGCCTAGCATAAGTTATGTGGCTGCTACGTTAGTCTGGAAAGAAATCTGTGGTTGTAATAAAAAAAAAAAAAAATTTGCATCACTATCTGGAATTTTCTGTACATCTTTCTGTAACTGCATGGAAATTGCATAATAATGTGTTAAGTGATCATGGCAAAGTCTGTTCACATTAACTGTAAATAAAAGTGTCTTGTGATCAAATTTACTTATCATTTGTAATGCTTTTGTAATGCTCACATAATATTACTTCACACAATATAATGAGTGATAATAACCAAATATACGTAACAGATTAAGTACACACAACATGGTATTTCAAAAATATAGTATATGCAATGTTATATCCAACCAACTGTTATAAGTAAGGTATAAAACTTGACAAGATCCTTGTTTTTGGGACAATAATCACCTAAGAGGTGTACTGTTACCGCCAATATTGCGATACATCATAAGTGTATTATTCCTTTAATACCACAGAAAATTGCATTTTATCATTCTGCCAAAAAAGGCCACCTTTATGAAGATTTTCCCATGACTGAAGTTAGAGCTTTAACTCGTTTTGACTGTTACCTTTAACTTTAAGTACCAATACTGGAGATTCCTTATGTAAATGCTAAATACATGGCTTGTCACATATATATATATATATATATTCATCTTCCATACCGCTGGTATACAGGGTTAAGGGGGGCCTGCACCTTGCCGCAGGGCATGAGGACATGAGTTAGGGCATAAGGTGGAGTACACCCTATTGCTATTGTTGAGAATGTTAAAAAAGTGGAATGTTTTATATGTATGATTATTTTGATTATTTCTAGATATTTATTGCAACCTGCACACCATTAAATATTTCACTGCAAAAATATCACATATATTTGAGCAAAATTCCATACCTCCACTACAAGGCATGAAATGATGAAAGCGTTATATAGCATCTATGTATAGATGTTTTTCCCTTTTTCGGTCTACATGAAATTAGTCTATTAATCATGCTTAAAACTTGAGGCTGTTTTCTTAAATTTGATACTACAAGTGAAAAATTGTTGTAATAAAAAAAACAATATATGAGCTGCAATGGCTAAACAGCAGGGTAGCACCGGCTCTGTTCTGGGCATTATGCCCCGGCTTAGAAACCTAGCTATAAAAATTATTTTGGCAACTCTGAATTTGTCTTAATGATTTGCTAATAAATATTACACTACATGCTTATGTTTGGCTACATTATTATCCTGGAATAGGAAGCAACTGACAAACATGAGATGTAGAGAGATATACAGAGACACAGTGTGGTCTAAAAGTCTTGAGTCTCCCACTCTCTCTCTCTCTCTCTCTCTCTCTCTCTCTCTCTCTCTCTCTCATAGATAGATAGATAGATAGATAGATAGATAGATAGATAGATAGATAGATAGATAGATAGAGCAATAAAGCATGAAATGACAGAACATCCACGAATGCTGGGGGAAACAGCAAAGGCAGTCAATTTGCCTGGCCTCTTAAACAATGGGTTCAGCACAAACCTTAAACAACCTTAAACAACTTACAACCACAAACCCTGATCCTAAACCTAAGGGCAACATTCATAGGTTTTTTGAGTAGGTCATTAGTTATACATTTGCAGGTGTGATCCTTGTTTTTCCTCTGGGAAAAGATGGATGGCCTCTGAGATGTTGTAATCAAATGAAATAATACTGGGAGCAGTGATTAAAACCCAGGAGAGAAATGTTGTGCATCACTGCAAAGTAGGTTAAGTAACAATAATTAGTGTCAAATTTAATAATCAGCTAACAATCAGTACAAGACCAAATTAATCAGATGATTGTAACTAAGAGTGTCAGCTATGTTTTCAAATAAATTGGGTGTTTTTATGTGTAATCTTAACTACTGAGATAAAATGCAGAGAGCTTAGAGAAATCTAACGATACTTCTTGGTTTATCACCATTTTGCAGATTAATGTATTTTACAAGCAAATGCAAACGGTCCTGTTGATGATTCCATGATTGTGATGCCATTTGTAGCATGTATGTAAATGTTACATATGTGTGTACAGTACACGCATTTAAAGTAGAAATTACATTTATTAACATAAAATGTGTCTCGTAAAAGAACCAATTTGCATAGTTTAGAAGAAAAAAAAGAGCAAAACATCAAAGGAATTTCAATCTGCCTATTCTCAGATTGCATGACCACATATCGAAACGCATATGTATCAGATCTTGGCCCACATATGAAAGTGACTTACATCTGATTTGAAAAATATCACATTTGTGCAATCAGACAACCCTAAAAAAATCTGATATGTGTCACTTAAAAAAAAAAAAAAAAAAAAAGTTAATTAAGTCACTTCAGGCTAGTAATTTGTATAAAACTCTAGAAGCACATAATAAGGGAACAATGTGTTGTTTGAGATAACATGTCAGTATCAGACATGTTCTCTTGCTGGAAGTGCTACCGTGACTGGTTTTGAATATAGGTTTTAGCAGGCAGCTGCTCTCTCCTCGTTCCAGTACTGTGCACCTCCACTGAATTTTTACCTGTAGTTTGTTGGTTTTTACTGACCAACTTTCAACCATGACTACAGAATCATTCCTAAATTTTTATTAGCATATTAGTTATTGACTTTAATTTTCTAGTTATTTTTTTTAAACTTCCTAAATACAAGTTCAATTGACTATAATGCAACTAAACCAACAATTTAGTTGCATATAATAATATTTGGCTAATTATTGGAGCCATAAAAATGTACATTTCTGAACCTTTTGGATTAAACCCATTGAAATAAGGTTGCCGGTTAACCTATAGACTACAGCTCTGGTGATGGAGGGGTTTAATTTACACTTCTGCAAAAGACAACAAAAAATAATAAAACACCCCATGGCTCAAGATTCACAATCCTGACTTTCTCCTAAAATTATTTCGACTGGTGCTTCCAGAGGCAGTGATATGTAGAGATGCTGACAACTCACTCTACATACTTTACAAGTCGTCTGCATCCATGATTTAACCCACTCAATAGGCCTTCTGCTGTGAATTAGCAGTCATGTGTGGCTTGGTTTAAAGGAGCATGTCCAGCCAAAAGCACTTACTCACTTACTTCAATATGTAACTCTTGGATAAGAAGCATGGTGAGGTGAACCACCAGGGTGTAATTTTACTACAAGTCTAACATTGTTGCATTACTTTGTAACGTTTGTTTAAAATGCCAATGGCATTGAAGCAGCCACACAAAGTTCTTGATTCTTTCATGGTTTTGTTTTTGAGAGAAAAATATTGGTTTCACAAAGACAGACAAAGACAATTGCACAAGACATTTGAGATATTTTTCCTTTTTAGCATTAAAAGGCATACTCTCACTCACTCACTCACTCACTCACTCATCATCTATACCGCTTAATCCTGTATTCAGGGTCACGGGGGGCCTGGAGCCTATCCCAGGAGACTTAGGGCACATGGCAGGGTACACCCTGGACAGGGTGCCAATCCATCGCAGGGCACTTAAAAGGCATACTGTATATTAATATTTTTATTATCACTGTATCTGTTAGAAATACATGCTTACCTACCATGACAGTACGCACTATTAATATACAGAGATAGATTAATATTACAGAGAAACAAGTCAAGTCATTTGTATAGAACATTTCACATTTATTTAAAGCTATATGAGGAGGTATTTGAATCAAATACCAAAACCTTTGATAAAGCTGACTAAATTAATTATTGAAACATCCAATGAACAAATAATTAATATTTGCATAATTGGATTGATCCTTTATGAATAGACATTAGTAACAGTGATTATCCACTGACATTTGTTTTTTACTTATTATGTGAATACCACAATTTTATACAAAGCTTAACATGTGTAGAAAATGTTTAACTGTCCCAGGTTTCTCTTCATGAAACTGTTTGAGAGAATGCCAAGAAAGTGTAAAGCTGTCATGCTTTAAAAAAAAATATTTATAGTTATAATAATAATTTTAAAAAGTTATAGTTATAATAAAAAGTGATGAACAATAATAAAAAAATGCTATATATTGGTTTAAACTTGTAATTGGTCCTGTATAGCTGAACATTTCAGAGTTACATTGCTCAGGGGTTCTTCTCTGGTCTGATAAGTCTCACCATTATGATATTTTAACCTATAACCATGCACGCACTCAGAAGTTCAACACTTGTCTAAGTTTTAATATTAGGAACTTTCATGTGACTTAAAAAGTGCTGTTATACAACAAATACAAAATATAATCATTGGCTTTATGATATCATATGAGTCTTAATTTTCTTCCTTTGCTTACTGGGTTTCCTGCAGTCCAAAGACCTAGAGATTAGAATGAATAACTGGTAACTGGTGTTCCTAAATTGCCCGTGTGTGTGTGTGTGTGTGTGTGTGTGTGTGTGTGTGTGTGTGTGTGTGTGTGTGTGTGTGTGTGTGTGTGTGTGTGTGTGTGTGTGTGTGTGTGTGTGTGTGTGTGTGTACTTGTGTCTTGTGATTGACTGGCACCCCACATCCAGGGTTTATCCCGCCTCGTGCACTGGGATAGGCTCCAGGCCTTCCACAAACTTGTACAGGATAAGCAGTGGAGAAAATATGTGAATAAGACTGAGTGAGATTTTCCAGTTATTACCATGTCCACATGATTTGAGACATCACAATGTGTTCTTTAAAAACAAGTCATGTTTCTGAATGTGTAATAAAAAAAGTAATAAATGATTGTTGGTTGTTGTGAATTTAGAAATTTATTGATTATCTGCACTGCTTATGCTGTGTAGGGTTACAGGGACCTTAGGGCACCCAACAGAAACCAGTCCATCCTACTGTTCATGTCTTTAGATAGTGGGAGGAAACTTCCTTGGTCTTCCTCTAGTCCTTGGATGAAAAGCATTTGAAGAAGATGCAAACTCTAGAAAACACAGGGTGGAGGCAAGATTTGAACCCCCAAAGTTGGAATAATGATTCAACAATGTTAACCTCTAAGCCATAATTAAAAATAATTTTATTCATTTATAGTTACATTTTATATAGTGCAACAAATAATTGATTGATGCCACTTATTCCATTTCTATCTATCTATCTATCTATCTATCTATCTATCTATCTATCTATCTATCTATCTATCTATCTATCTATCACCAGATGAGGAGAAAGAAAATAAGGAAGTTACTTTTGACTGAGTATTTTAACTACAGTACTTCAATGAAACGATACAACAGACACAAATGCAACATCTTGGACCTCATGAAGCTAGAAGTAAAAAGTAATTCTGGATAGCCTTGTTATGATGAATGATTGATTGATTGATTGATTGATTGATTGATAGACTACTGAAACTATAGCAGGGAGCAGAACGTCTTACTTCTAGCTTCTTAGAACGTCATACAACCCCAAAGTTATGGAATAGCCTTCTAATTAATGTTTGGAACTCAGAAATAGACTTTGTGTTTAAGTCTGGACTGTAGTCTTTTGTGAGTAGATTTGTCTTATGTAAATGTACCGATGTGGGAGCCTCATGGATGTACCGTTTTACTCTGAACTCTCATTGATCACTCAGGTTTGTTGATGGTGTAATGACAGGTTGCTTTCCTTCCAAGGGAAACCTCATGTCTGTGTTCGCTTCTGTCTCTCCCCTTTATTCATGCTGTCATAGTTAGACCTGCCAGACTCCCTGATTGCACTCTGCATAAAACATACACATCTTGGTGCCTCCCTTCTACGTGGAATTCTCATCACATGGAAGCCTCTGGCAGCTGCTGAGGATGTGTGGGGGGACTGAGAACGGTTCATCTTGATGACCATGAAGATGGTTTTGGACTTCCTGGATGCAAACTTTTTTTTTTCTCTGGCTTGTGACTGCAGTCGCCTAATAATTAAGGGCGGAAATTTTCACTAAAACTATGGTACCTGGGTATCCAACTATGAAAGTAGACTTTATATTCACTTAAAGCCCTTACATATTATGCTGAACTTTTAGCCTCATAGCACACAGATATACCTGGACTGATTTATTGTCATACTATCTAATATCACCCAAATGAGGATTGGAAAGAAAGTTAAAAAATGTTTCATTCTTATGGCCGTAAACAATTGGCTATCCTATCCGTGACAACCTTTAAAAAATTGGGCCTTTATAATGTGCTTTGAATTTAATTTCATTTGCCCAGATTTTTCCATCCAGACTGTTCGAAATAAGCCAGACATAAACGTCCATCCATTATTGGCATTATAATCAAACACTGACTAAAACACTACCCATTAATCTTACATCACGAAACCTACAACATATAATCATATGTTGAGGTAGACAAGCGAACAGGAGCGATGTGATCAGGGCATTAGTTCCCTATTGAACAGGAAATGTGCTGTGGACTGATTTAGTATTGTGTTGGGACTATGAAAAATAACATTACATGTGAGATCTTACTAAGCTTAAAAAAGAATAGCAAATTACAACCCAAATTTTAAAAAACGATAGTATGGAAATTGGCAATTAAAACAAAAATGAGTCATCTGTAAAATCTCTTCACCTTGTGCTATAGTGAAACCTCTGCATTTACCGAAGTGAAATTAATTCTTTGTTAAAAATATGCATTCATTTGAAATATGGTGGCTGCAACATCCTCCAGAAAACTTGAAATAGGGCCAATTTAAGACTGATAGCATTGTGACAAGTAGAAATTACAAGCCATTGAAGCTATACATCAATACTCTCCCCAGGCATAAAAAAAACTTCTCTGGGCTATTTCTCAACTGATATGTATACTGGAAGTGTGTTTTCTGGTCCAACAAGTCAACATTCATATAGTTTTGAAAAAATAGCCATCATGGTCTCTGGGTCTGAGAGAAAAAGGACTATCTAAGCTGATATCAGCATCAGGTCCAAATCATAGCATCAGTCATGGTATGGGGTGTACCAGGGCCTGTGGCATGGATAAATTGCATATCTGTTAGAGAACTGTTAATGAAGAAAAATACACTGCCTCGTCAAAAAAAGTTCACCACCTGGATTTAACCAAGCAAATAAGTAAAAGTCTTTTGGATAATTACTGCAGTGATTAATATGGCTGATAAGTTATGTACCTCTAACTGATGCAGTGAATCTTCTTATGTCTTAAGGAACCATGTCATGTGGTCATGGCAAAGATGTTCCCAGATCAAATTATTGTCCTGCAACAAGCTAAGAAAACAAGAGGATGCTGAAACTATAAAATGTCCACATTTGTGGAAAGAAAGCAAAGGATTGGGACTAAACAACTGTTTAGCCGTAAGAAAACATACTTGTCAGTGAGGCCAGATTCACTACCCTTATACGGACCAAAAAATGAAGTCGGCTATCTACATGAATATGCTGAATGATCAGGTTTTTATCAATGGCTTTTTTTCTTCCCTGATGCCATGGCCATATTCCAAGATAATACAGTAATTCCAGGATTTATCAGGCTGAAATTGTGGGAGAGTGGTTCAGGGAGGATGAGACATTATTTTTACACTTGGATCGGTCACCACAGTGTCCAGAGCTTAACCTCACTTTGGGATGTACTGGAGAAGGCTTTAGACTCTCCCATCACCAATACAAGATGATGGGAAATTAATGCAACTATGGATGGAAATAAACAGTGTGACGTTGAATAAGCTTATCAAAACAATGCCACTGCTATAATAAAAGCAAAAGGCAATCCAATTAAATACAAATGTTTGCAGATTTTATTTTGGCTGGGCAGTGTATGTTCTTTTTGGAGCAATGCTGTCATTCAAACACCATCTTTATTCAGAGACAGCCCTGTATTTTCCAGCAGGACAATGGCAAACAGCATTCTCCTTCGATTAAATGTGCATGGCTGCTAAACACAGAAGGGTGTTAGACTGGCCTGCCTGCTCCAATTGAGAATGTGTGGTGCATTATGAAGTGTAAAATATGGCAACAAAGACCCTGTAAAATTGTGTAGCTGAAGACCTGCATAATTGAAGAATGGGGAAACTACCGCCTACTAAACTAGCACCCAAATGCTTACAATTGTATTTACATTAGTTACACATTGGTCAACAGTCAACTCTCCGAACTTTTTGGGAGGATGTTTTACACACCAGATTTGAAATGAGTGCATAATTAAATTCACACGATAAATCATTAATGAGTTTTTTGGATTTCTTGGAATTAGAGTGTAGAAATCACAACTGTAAATAAAAATAACAACCAGTCTAAAGACTATAAACAAAATCAATATCAATAACAAACCAGCAAACTATCAAAAATCTAATATGCACAAAGCAATCAAATAGACTGCTTTATGCCTTATACATCCAGTGATATAACAAGAAAAGGGGAATTTTAAAACCAATAAGGATTCTAGGCTGGGGCACATAACTTATCTCCAGCATATTTACATTCCACCATTCAATGAGGAACACTATGATACTTGACACAGCATTTTCCTCCTTGTACCCGCTATGCTCATCTATCACAACCATCCATGCGTTCCCACGAAAAATATAACTCCATCTGGTAGCCACTCTCAAAGGTCCCCTAACTCACAAAACAAGAATTATCAATCACACAAAATATGGTTCTCATCTTATAAGAATGAGGCTAAGACTATATTAAAACAAGAAAGTCACTAAAAAAAAAAAGCTTACTTGCAATTACTATGCAGTCCAGCAGCTGACAAATCACTATGAAAAGCACCTGTCCTGTGTTTGCCAAAGTCTCCAATGCAGCACAAAAGCCAGAAATTATAGCCATGTCAATCATCCACTCAATGCCTCTCTTATCCAGATACAATCAAGTTGTGGAGGTAATTATACAGGAAATAAAATCCAGCTTTGAATCCTGCCTCCTGGTGCATTAATAACAACAATCGGCCTTTTGATTGCTGCCTGATTAGAGTTCAACCAAAGTACACGCGTCTTTCTTTGTCCAAAAATTCAGAATGTTAGATGAAGGTCCATCTCAAGGTATCACTTCATGATGGCGTTATCTATCTGAATTGAACTACAAATAGGAAAAAGAGGCTACAATTTGCACGAGCTCACCAAAATTGGACAGTTGAAGACTGGAAAAATGTTGCCTGGTCTGATGAGTCTCGATTTCTGTTGAGACATTCAAATGGTAGAGTCAGAATTTGGCGTAAACAGAATGAGAACATGGATCCATCATGCCTTGTTACCACTGTGCAGGCTGGTGGTGGTGGTGTAATGGTGTGGGGGATCTTTTCTTTGCACACTTTAGGCCCCTTAGTGCCAATTGGGCATCGTTTAAATGCCACGGCCTACCTGAGCATTGTTTCTGACCATGTCCATCCCTTTATGACCACCATGTACCTGTCCTCTGATGGCTACTTCCAGCAGGATAATGCACCATGTCACAAAGCTCGAATCATTTCAAATTGGTTTCTTGAACATGACAATGAGTTCACTGTACTAAAATGGCCCCCACAGTCACCAGATCTCAACCCAATAGAGCATCTTTGGGATGTGGTGGAACGGGAGCTTCGTGCCCTGGATGTGCAGCCCTCAAATCTCCATCAACTGCAAGATGCTATCCTATCAATATGGGCCAACGTTTCTAAAGAATGCTTTCAGCACCTTGAATCAATGCCACGTAGAAATAAGGCAGTTCTGAAGGCGAAAGGGGGTCAAACACCGTATTAGTATGGTGTTCCTAATAATCCTTTAGGTGAGTGTTCTTCATTATTAAACTATTCATTTTTATTTATTTATTTTTTTCATTTATGAGCAATGTAAAATCTTTAGACCAATAGACTTAGGATGCAGGTAGTCCTTTTCAGATTGTGAGTGATGGGACGCAGCTGCCAGTGAAGGGAAGAGACAGTGAAAGGTTCATCATATACCAAAGCAGCCACAAAGTATGGAGTGCCAACTACTTCACTGAGTTGAGGAGAAAACAGAAGTGTAGAGGCGTTAGATAAACACAAGCTATCATAAAACATTATAGTTTGAGTGATCACAACACACTCTCAGCTCTACCTTCCATCAATTATTATTATTTTTAGAAACAATATTAGATGTTTCCCTGAATGAAAGGGAACATCACTACATCTTTGTGGGTTGAAGCTGCTAATCCTAACCCATTATATATCTGCTCCACCTCCATTCCCACTATTTATTCATTAAATAAGCTTTTTTTCTCCCCCTCACTGTTTCCCATGCCTCCCTGATGAGGCTTGAAGTTTTCATGGGCTAGAAATGTAAACCAAGACTAGTTATAATGACAAAACTTTTGTTTATATATTTGTACACAGGTTCCAAAATAAAGGATGGGAAAAGGACAAAAACAGAAAATAATATGTTAGACAAGTTATAGTGTATAGAATATATATGCCGCATATAACATTTCCAAGTGCTTACAGAGCAAGATATTAATTCTTTGAACTAACTCCTCCAATTAGGATGAGTCATACTTAAAATATAGTTTATAGGAATTCTAATAAATAAGAGAAATCATACAGGACTTAAGTCAGATTTAGGGCATTTATGTTACCCCAAGGAATTATCTTAATATTTAATTTGTTTTATTTATTATTATTTTTTGGATATTGGGTGGAATTAATTTTTTGCCACCTCTGAGAATCTACAGAATATTAACCTTATCCTGTAATAATGGCTGAACCCATGGGCAGAACTCTTAAAATCTCTTAAAAGACAAACTTAACATTTCACATTGCCAATTGCCAGCAGTCATCGCCAATCATGTTATATGTAAATGCAAATGCTGTTCAGGTCTTTTGCTAGAGCAGAATAACAGAACACACTTCTGAGAGTAAAAACTATGTGCTTCCATCCCATCAAGGTGGAAAGTTTTCTGTTTTCTGTAATGTGCAAGTGGGATTCGTGAATAATTGTGTGTACAGTTCCCACAAACATATTCATTAATGTCTAGCCTTCTTTAAAACGTTTCACCATTCAAACATTCACTCTGCAGCTAAGAGTCTTTTCACCATACTATGCTTGATTATTTTACAGTTGCAAGAAAAGCTTAGTGAGCCCTTTATCATTACTAGGATTTATACATTACTTACTAATGAAATATGATCTGATCTTTTGCTGAATTTAATCACAAACACCTCTCACTTGACTAATGTGTTAATACTGTAAAACATATTGTTTGAACATTCACAGGCGAGGATTAAAAATGTTTATATTATGTTTATTGAGGTTATAATAATGATATTCTATCTTAGGATTTTAGAGCTGCCCTATTATATAAATTGTGATTTAGGTGCTCATCAACACACCAAAACAAACACAGTACTCAGTTTGTATCGGAAAGAGGAATTTCATCACCAGTGCCGGTTGACTTGAACATCTCTTTTACATTTCAATATTTCTTTTCGATCGAATATAGTAATGATATGCTGCATTCTATGTAGAAAAATAAAATTTTTCATACATGTTCTTACATTTGAAGTTATGGGCGAACCGTGGATGCTAAAGACCCCAATTACATTTACCACATTTTATTTCACTTTTTAGAGATGAAAGGGTCAGGTGTACAGAATACTGACATACTTATTGCTGTGCTCTTATGTTAACTGTCTCTTATGTCTTTTCTTATTAAGATTGATTTTAATGAAGCTTACATAATGGCGATCACTGAGCCAAACAAGTTATTCATGAGGAACATAGCTGAATCAGCGTCCAGCTTCATCTCTTTCACACTCAATATTTTTTTTTTATTTCAACAGTCCATTTATTCTAGCATATTTACTTTATTTAGCACTTTTAATATTTATCTTAACTTAATTTTGTATGAACATTTAGATGCTTTTTGGCTAAAGCTCTCCTGCTGGAAAAGAAAATGTGATTCTGTTTGCTTAAGTAAAAGAAATGTTTGAGCTTTATGAGTGTATTCATATTTGTATATTTTATTATATGAGTTTAATAAGCCATATTGAGATTTAAAAAAAATCAGTCTCTAGAAACCCACTATTATTTTTGAATTTCGAGGAAATGTAGGCATTACTCAGGCAGATGTGTAATGTACTCTGGAGGTTCTGGCTGAGCTCATTCTTCTCCCAACTGAGACTGATGTAAAACCAATCCCTGTTCTCCTACAGAGAGAGACTCCTAAAATTTCATTACATGTCAGAACGTCCCTGCACCTGCCACTCCATTCTGGTTAAATCTGAAGTTGCATGCCAACAGAGGAATGATGTGCTCAGCCCAAATTACACCACAGCATGTGCTGGTCTTCTAAAACTGGAAGTGCAGTTGACAAATGCCTACAGTCATGTACACATTGTGGGTAGTGTACAGACAAGACTGATTAAGAAACAGGACAATGTGGGGTACATAGGGTACTTAGTGATTTCCTAGATTTCTCAGAATTAAATACTAGTGATGTATTGCCATAACGCCTGTGTCAGTTCATCTGTTTGCTATAAGGCTTAATTGTTTATTTTACAGTTGCAAGAAAAACTTTCTCAGCCCTTTGTCACTACTAGGATTTATGCATTACTTACTAACGAAATATGATCTGATCTTCTACTGAATTGAATTCAATGACAAATATCTCTAACTTGACTGATATGTGTTTTTGTTAATAGTGAACATATTGTTTGAACATTCACAGACGAGGCTTAAAAATGTTTAGATTATGTTTATTAAGTTTATATTAATGATATTTTCTCCGGATGTTAGAGCTGCCCTATTATATAAATTGTGATCTAGGTGCTCATCAACACACAAAAAAAAAACACAGTACTCTTCCTAGGAGAAGTAAGAATCCAATCAGGACATTACAGGGTTGTGGAAAGATGTCGAGTGCCTGAAGACAAATAAATGGACATTGAATATCAATTAAAAATAAAAAGACAATTTTATATGAATGGTTTGTGAGCATAATGAGCTAATTTAATTTTTTTTTTTTTTTTTTTGCAGTTGAGATTTTATTTTTCTGAGTAAGGCAAGATGTATCACAAACTGATGAAGAATATTTTGTAAAATCTTCATGAGACACAAAAGTAATAATAAATGGCAAAATATAATTTAAAAAATTGTTTTGGTTGTATAAGTGGAATTTGTGTGTCTTTGTAAAGCACTAAGCTCCTCCTCCCACATGTTTGTCACAATAGATAAAACCGACAGTTTAAATCTGCAATTTAGCATCAATGTTAGTTGCGTTTTAATATAAAATATAGCAAACTCATGCTTTGTGTTTTATTGAACAAAGACCTTTTTACTAACAAAGCTTTTGAAAGATTGAAAACAACATTAAAATAACACAAAAACTTCATCAACCTATTTTTTTAATGCTTGTGTAGCTACATTCACAGTAATCAAATGTTAACATGCTTTTTGTGACTTTAAACTTCATAAATCATGGAATTTCTTCACACTATTCTGTGAATCCAATAGTTTGGCTTCACTGATCACATGACAGAAAGAGATTCTGTTACATACAACCAAGTGTGCCAAAATTTAACCAAACCTTGTAAAAATACGAAAATGCATTTAATACATTTATAAACTGTTAATATATTGCATAACTTTTACACATAAAATTAATTTATAAAATAAATTTGACATTGGTTAATCTAATAAATTTATTTCAAATATGATAACACCCCATTATAATTTTGGCTTTTTAAAAAAAAAAACTGCACATAAGCTCACTTCCCTTTGAATATGTCAGGATGTCTCGCATGCTTCTGTCATGGTCACAGCAATAAGAGCGTATGGATTTTTGCCTAGACATTGGCTCCACCCGATATTGTCAATTCACATACAATTAGTGGCACCACACTATACATATTAAATGGTAACTTTAATAATAGATGAGGATTATGAGTTTTATCTTTCGCCTGGACAAATTCTCACTCTTAGTCATGACCTCAGATTTTTAGCTGGTTTTTGACTTTCAGCAGAACCAGTACGCATAATGACTTTAGCAAATGGATGTGTGAAATCTCTATTTCCTTTTTGGGTAGTCTAATTTCACTCACATTTTCTGTGCTCCTTTTACTGGACTGTGGTTGTCAGCATAAATAATGTCTATTACCGGTCTCATGCAGAGAAAGAACAGTTAGAATAAACTGCCAGTTACAGTATTTAAGCACATAGTGTACGTCAAACTCTTTGTGTATTTGTCTACATTTGCTCTGATGTGTAAACATGTGCAAAAGTAGCATTAATATTCAATGTTTAAATAATATCTTTTTTCTATTGGATGAATTTGTATAATCTTAAGGAAATTAAAATTCGTAGATTTTCATACCTTCAAGGCTTTGAGACAGACATCACCAGATGTTAGAAATCATCCTGTTGGATGCTCTTCCAAGCCTGTTTCTTCTTTAGTTTTGTCTTCAGTAAGCTCAGTGGGATTTATGTAAGTTGATTTACTTGGCCTGTCAAGAACCTTCCACTATTTGGTCCATAAAAACACCATATTTGCCCTATAGCAGGAGTAATGTTATAAACATTGTTCTCCTTCAAGATTGCTTTTTGAGGCATTGTGTTATAGCATATCAAATTGGTACTAGAAAATGATATTGCTGAGGATTAGCGGTATAACAGTCCGACAATTTTAACTGAGGTGTTGATTTATAAAGTATCAGTTAAACGATCATTGATTATTTGTCATTTATTTGGATTATTATTGAAAAAGGCAAGCAACTAATATCCATTAATTCATTCATTTTCTATTCTGCTCATCCTGCATGGGGTCACCTCACTTCACTTCACTTGTCTTTGGAGTGTACCCAAAGGAATCCCACCAAACATGGGGAGAACATGCAAACTCCATGTGCACAGACCTGAGGCAGGAAGTGCTAACCACTGTCTGTATAATTCATAATGCTACAGTACTAGAATGTAATAACTTTTTTGGCGATATATAAACCAGTAGAACAGAATGCGACATGCAGTGGGTACTGGATTCCTCTCTACAATTCTGAACTCATGCCACTGCTCCACACCACTGTCTTTCACAGATGAGGCTGAAAGATTAGGATCATGAGTATTTACAATTTTGTTTTCATTACTCTGGCATATGTTACAACTTGTATGGGTTATTACTAAATCTTGCCAGTTTTCACATAGACGCCACTTCACTTCATGCTCTTTTTCAATTAGGTAACTAAATCCTTCCCTGATGACATAATTGTGAATACAAAGAATAGTGGATAACATAATCAAACTGCAGTATTCACTGTTCTGAGGTTTGTGGTCAGGAAAGTGCACAATAAAAATCAGACACTTTGTGGGAAAGTTTATGGGACTAAGTCTAAAAAGTATGCGGCTGTAACCTAATTAGATATGGCTGCATAAATAGTAACCTGCTACGCAATTCTCCATAACTAACAGGGTGACCAAATTAATGTTTCATAGTCAGTTGTGGACTGACTCCACAAAACCTGCATTTGAGTTAAAGGTGAGATCCTTTAGGTAAAAATATTTCTCCAGTAAAATGGGACAGATCTGCTGATATATAATAATTTTGGCTTAATGTCTCTCGCAGAACTTCCTTGAGCATCATTCCAACATGCAAACTCTGCTCTGTGAGTGTTCACACCAGTGCTGCGGCACCTATTGGACAGTTTTTATCATACAGGTACCATCACTTGAATTAACTGGGAATCGTTCCTATATCCTATATATAAATCAAAACTCATCCAGTACAACTTACAAATGCCACACATCACTTTTATTACAACCAGTCTATTTCTGCTAGGGCCTTTAGATCACAAATGGTTCCCACATTAGGATCTGATTCGAATTGCCTGTCTGTGACTAGCATATCATATTTAAGGACACTGAATTACTCCAAAATGGCTGTGGCATGAATCATCATGAGGAGAAAACAGTATTGTTTCTTGCCAGTAGCACCAGTGGAATGAGTGAGAATAATACATATTCAAACTTTTGAAGAGTTTGCTTTCTTGTGGTTTAAACAGGCTTTTACATACATATGATAGTATCTCTCCTAAGATTCATATAAAATAATGGCCTTTCCACTGTCCATCCATTGGAATAATGGTTGTTATTTTGGTCAGAGGTTTGGGGTTCGCTGGGAGGGAACCCATGAAAAAGAACCAACTCATCGAAACTGAATCCTTAGACCATTAAGCCTGCTGACAGATTGTCGGACCACAGTCTAGCCACAACATTACCTCACTACAGTAATCTTCCAAAAAAAGAAATTATACCTGACCATAAGCTTCATGTCTTCATTGCAAGCCTAAGTATTATCTAACCATTTAAGAAGCTGTCTTGATTTGTAGGGTCGCATCTTCAGGCCAGCTTGCAATAAAATGGTTAGACATATATTCATAAGAATGCACAAAGTCTGTAAAATCTCCTTTGAAAAATTAATTTATTACATATTTTGAAGCTACCCACTGAGGAGAAAGTCTTTGGAAGGACGCAGAAGGTGCACAGAGGAATTAACCGTGTAGTCATATGGTATCTTTTGGTACAAACAACTTACTGAAGTTTTTTGAGTTTGTCTCCTGCTCCAGCAACTGTGACTTAACTACACTAAATCCGATTCTCACATTTGATCAACCTGAAAAGTTACCCTTTTCTCTGACCATTTAAGTTCTTTTTAAAAGTTTTTTTAAAGACCTTCAATTTTAATAGTAACAATGGCTTTAATTGCCTGACTTTTTGTACTTTAAATGTATCCAACTTTAAAGCATACATAACCTACCCTAATCCCTGAAGAGTGAAAAAGGAGCAGGTAAAATTTGTGAGAACATAGTATTCTTCCCATCACTAAACTCTATTATGACTATCCATAAAGCCTGTTTTTGCCATCGTCTTTATCCTCTAATGACAATTACAGACTGTCTGCTTAATTTACCCCGCCCCCCCCAAACAGGAGCCTTCTGTGGATTCATTCTCCTTTCTTGCACTCATTCATTCTTTCTTAATGTAATCTCTTTCAGCTCTGCTCAAAAACAGCTGCCTCTATGAATACTTAGAATACCTGTTCACAAAGTGCATTACCAGACTTTACGAGATGAAAATATTCAAATCTACTGTTTGCTGCAGAACACCCAAGATATCATACTACTCAAGTACAAAGTCTCCATAAAACACCAAAAGCTGCATACCCATAGCACTGATGTGAGTTTGAAGAACTTGTATTATTATACACCATCCTATGCAATGCCTGTACCTGTATCTGCATTCCAGAAAGTGCTTTTATGCAACAGAACCACTGGGAAAACAACTATGAGCAGACTTCTCATTCACAAATTTATTTTTCACTTGGATGTTAAAAGTTGCACTAAGCAAGACAGCTGGATAAAATGTAATAAAAACGGTCTTTTTTCATTTCAGGATGTAAAGCAACAAAATGAGACAAAAGGGGTTATTTTTTTTATACTCACTGTAAACCTAGAATTAATCAGCTGATGCAATTTTAAATCATAACACTACTACCAGAAGCTTGTACAGTGGGCACTATGTATGATGGGTCCATTGGTTCATGTGCTTCCCTTCTTACCCTGACATGCCCATCACTCTGAATTCATGACCTGTTTTTTTAAAACCTTTTTCTAATTCTTAAAAGTCAAAAAAAATTGCTATCTATCAAACTGAAGCCTTTGAGTTCCTGTGAGTTTTGCAATAGCATGAGATTTTAAATATAATAACATGTATAACACACCATCATTGTAATCACTAAAGTAGGGATTACATAAACATCTTGGATTGTGAGCATAATTCATTCAGAAGCATGCTTGTATATGAAAGCATGAATTTCCCCATAAGAAATAATGGAAACTCAGATGATTCATTCCACAACCCCAACATATTCATATTCAAATAATTAATACAAAATATAAAGTAAAAATAAAACAAATTAAACTGTACTTTACCTTTGAAAAGAATGAAGAGAGGGAGAGGGGGGTAGTTGCAGTACAATACAAAAAAACTAATAAAAAATTATGTGCGCACACACAAACGTGGTCACAATGTGATAGTAAACAGTACATGCGCACACGGATGGTGACTATACGAGTGACGCATGCGCAAGCGAGACTATTACCCACAATGCAAGAGAGATAAGAACCTTTGGCTCAGTTGTGATTGTGACGTACTCGTATGTCAAGACCTCGCTCTTTTATCAAGTTAATTTTTTAAAAATTATTTTGCTTGTCTTGCAAAATGCTCACAGACCAAGTTTCTTGCAATCCAAGGTTCCACTGTATATAAAATCCAAAGCAGTGACAATATACAGATAGGGACTTCAACACCTGGGAATGATTTGCAGTGGCACTATCCACTGAAATAAAATAAAAAATCAGAGAAACATGCTCCTCAAAAGATGAGGCTGGTAGAAACTCATCCAAATATGTTACTGAGATTTTGTGTAATCACAGTCTGTTTTAATTGAGTGGAAATCTAATAGATTTTTAAGGAACTTTCCATGGCTCTTATGTATAAAAGAAGCATTTGTCAGTGTCACTGGCACGTCCTCCATAAGCCATCCAGCCATTTGGCTTCTACATATCTATATATCCCCGTTTATGACTTCTACCTATAAATCCTTTTCCAATTAAATCCTTCTCGACTAGACCACATCTGCATAGGCAATTACCCTTCTTCTTTAAACAATGATGACCTAGCTGTCTAAAAATACGTTTAGTCTTACATTACCAGATAATTGCTGGTGACTGCTTTTCCTTGCAGACATGCTAAAAATAATATACTTGCGTCTCAGGATTCTACTTACAAGCCCAGAGCTACAGTCTGTCTGTGTTAAAAAACCCTACATGAACCCAGTCCAAACTTCCACTTTGCTTCCAGTGGTTTTAAGTCTTGCTCAGACAACTCAAAGATCTGTTGAGCTACCCTATTTCATGAGACTCTGATGTTGCCTTGGGTCTATATCTATACTTGTTCGATGTTTAAGGCAAAATTGATTCTGCCAAGTGTATTTCCATTTTAGCATATTGTTGATACTTTTTTTTCATGCTTTGAAGCATTTCTTACTTTGCAGAGATTGAGATCAAGAAAATTACTTTGTTTGAGCCACTTGTGAAACCCTTATATGAATATGAAACCCTTGTTTGATGTAGGCAGAGACCATATGGTTTTCCGATCTAAAGTAGAAGGCCAAAATATCCAACGGCTTCTCACTGCCTAATTTATGCCTCTGAAGCCTCAGACATGTGGGGAGTTTGCTGCTCTTTGTCTACAGGATGATTTGGCAATTTTTGGCAGGTGTTTCTCTTGTTTAGCATCAGTATTTCCATAGATTCTGTCCTTCATCAGTTACTCTGAGCAGATCTTAGCAATTTACCGTCTGCAGTATTTATCATGATTCTCAATTCATTTCTCTGACATACCAGGAGTTAGATTACATTGTAAATACGATTCTTTTATTATAGTCATGAGTGCAGAAGCACGCAGACTCTAACCCAAAGATTCACAGTACTTTGAAAGCTAACAGGAGTCTTTGGAGAACTCTATGAAGCAGGTTAACTAATGCTGGCTCATATACACAAAAATGAGATCATGAGCTGTTTCCTATTCAGTGGTTGCCAGATTTAATGACTCGGGCTCATGTCTTTTTAATAACATCAGAGGTGAAACTGCTGCCACTGATCTGAATCCGAATGAAAGGAAGCGTTTGAGAGAAGTTTTTCTATTCGAATTTAGATCCATATACTGTATGTTGCTACTAAAAAATAAGTGATTTTATACTGTACATAAAAGCTTTCACCCAGTTTACAGTGGAGTAATTAATTTGCAAAGAAAATGTATACTTATTGTATATATCAGGAGGTTAAAAGACACCAGTGAAAGCTACTAACATGACATGGATAACAACATGTTTGGATAACTAATATATATATATATATATATATATATATATATATATATATATATATATATGACAGATATAATAATGATAATACCTAATGAAGTGTACACTGAGTGTATACAGCTTAGTGTGCGTGGTTATGTATACAAAGGAGTCCAAAGGTCTGAGAGTACATATACAAGTTTCAACCCTTTGCTTTCTTCTTCATAGGGCATGAATAATCAGAAGAGTTACAAATGGTGAACAGAATGGTGCAGGCAGTGTGGAAATGTATCTCAAGAACATGCTTGAGATTTGACTCTGTGAACTTATGACATAAAACTTTCTAATTTCTAGTCCAAACGAATTCATTTACCCTGTTTAGACTAATAGTCTTAGTTTGTTGAATGCATGGGCAAAAGGGTGATTAATAACCATTATCTAATGAACACAGGATGACAACGTTTGCTGGACTGTGATCTTTTTAGCATTCAATCGCAAAACCATCCCATGGACAAGACCCTGATCCCCGCCACCCCCCTTACACCCACCCACTCAAACGCTGCCTGTCTGGGTCTGTTCTGTTTTCTCCATTAATGTTCATGCTGCAGCCTCCAAACTCGCCGTCTCTCACAAAACCGTCAATGGGTCTGTATTTAAAATAAATGCTTCTGTTCAGGTATGAGAGTCTTTTGTCTAGACTCGGGAAGCTAGGCTACTTAATTGACATTACTGCACTGGAGCTCAGTGTATTTACACATCGGAAGCAGATACATACGTTTGCATCCCAAGGGCTAAAACAAACTCCATTACTAATTTAGTGGTTTTGCCATATATGCAGTTTTATTACAGCTAACTTTTCTCAGGCGTAACTTTGCACATTTGGCTCTTATTTCTACTGTATGTGAACAGGCGCAAGTCTGGTATGTTCAACAGAGGTTGTCAGTTACAAAAGTAATTACATATAAATATGTACTACTTAGATTTAATTACAAACTAAACCAATACAATCTTATTCTAACACACTCTACTGCTGTCTGCTTCAGATTTTAGTATGCAAGCAAACCTCGGCACATTCTGACGCCGTCTCTGGTTCAGGAGCATCTTGATACTAGGAACGCAACATCTGTAGCCAATTTCCGTAAGACATAATGGTGGCTCTTGATGCAATGACTCCAGTCTCACTCAACTCTAAGCAGCTTTGATCTAACATCTATGGTCATTCCTTTCACTTGTGTCTCTCTTCCTTCTACACTTTTTCCTTCCTGCCAACTTTCCATGAACAGGTCAATACAACATCCATGACATCTTCTGGACAACTGTATTGTAAGTCAGCAGTTTTCCTCATCATGTACTGAACTAGGCTGAAGAATACATTACACTAAAAAAACCCTACTAAAATTACTCAAATGTCCTAAAATAAATCAAAATATTTACTTGAGCTGTAACCAATAATCAAAATTACAAAAGGATTGCTGTACTGTATTTCACTTCATGTGCAATGAGTCATTTCTCAATTCAAGTTACAAAACTTCACAATATTCTAATTTAAGATGCACTGTATGTACAGAGCGCCATATATCATTGCAATTATGGCCTTGGGAATGTTATCGGCAGTTTGTGTGAAATACAGAGTGATCACACAAAGATGCCCCAAGTATGAGCCTCACAGCTCACCAAGTCTTCTGATCAAGCAAGTGCTAAAGATACTTTTGCAAACAGAATCTCCAATGATGTTTCGGGTGCATGTTCGCCAATGCTAGCGTGGAGACCCAGTCAGTCTGGTTCTGCATAAGGTAGTTGGATAAGCCTTGTGCAACAACGATCCCAAGAACAGTAAAATAGAGCATCGTTTGCCAAGTTAGCACAAAAAATAAATAAAATAAAGAAAAAAATCACTTACTTAGCTAATTTTAGGCCAGTTCTCAGAAGCCTTGGGGCTGAACTATTTTTATATATATAAACAAAATCCTATTGCTTATTCAAAATTATGTGCATTTATTCTTCTATTGTGTGAGGTAGAGTGGGATTTAAACTAAAAGGTCTGGAGGTTTACATACAACACAATTATATACATCAGTCATAGACCAATTTCCATCCAGTGCGGCTTATGGAAGCTTTGCCTAATAAGTTGGCAATGCAAGATGTTATTCAAACGCAATAGAATAGTGCTTGTAGTTCAAAGACCACCACTGCCCCCCTGTGGCAGCTAGCTCAATTCTGCATTTACAAAGAGGGAACAGATTTTATGAGACAATGCAGTATGGCTACCCAGTAAGTTTTTCACCATGGGACGTCAGATGTGATTTCTTTTTAAAAGCAGCATGTTTCACTTTTTATAGCCTCCCCCCCCCCCCTCATCAATTCAATTGGTATAGCGCTTTAACAACAGACATTGTCGCAAAGTCTCATCAGGTAAGAAAACTCAAGCTTGTGATAGTCCAAGAACCCTTACTATCCAAAAGTTGTTGTATTCTGCATCACTTACATTAGGCAAAGGTAAATGTCTTGTGCTTACTTGGGAGTTCCTAGACAGACCATGTTAATTCTTAAGAGCTCAGCAAAGTTAAGCTAAATTGAAAAGTTACATAAATTTATATAGCGTTACTGTGCCATGTCCAGGATTTCTAGCTTACCCAGCAAAACAGAAAAACAAGTTTACAAGAAATATAAACGGCAAGTCTTTTATTGGGCCATTTTTCCACCAGTACAGTCAACAACCTGATCTACAAGAAAGTACAGACTTTTGGATTCTGAGATCAGTTGAAGCTTGGCTTGTGTGCTTGCACTGCAGAGCATTCATCCACATCCAGACAAAACTGAAACAATTAGAGAGGATTTATTATTGCAGTACCCTATCTACAAATGTCATCACTTGGTCACTCCTTTTAACATTTAGTATTCACAGATTAAATACTAACTAGTCAATCAATATTTTTCTATTCAACTCAGGTACTGGTGTAATAGCAACTACTGTAAAATACAAACAGTACTTACCCCTCAGCATTACTCAGAGCATTCAAATTAGTCCCAGACACTGATCTGGTAAACACTGGCTCAGCTTAAACTTCAAATGTTCCAAGTACTTCAACCTGAAAAATAAGATAAGATATGTGAGTATGCAAAAAAGGACACAGAAGGGACAAATTAACATGCATTAGCAACTGTACCAGCACAGTTTAGATAAAGAGATAAATGGGCCAAGGAAGAAACCATTAAATAGGTAAGGAATATGAGCAAGGAGCTTAGACTGCTTTTCCAAGGCAAGGATCAGTGCCTTAAAAGGCAATGAGGCCATAGGAGGTCGACATTTTTGGTAGTAATATTGGGAGACTGAGCATTACAGATATGGGACTTTTTAAAAACCAGTTTAAGATTACAAATGGAGAAAAACTGCATTCCTTTCAGTTTAGTATAAAGCACATTTCTGGTAAAGAGGAGTTACACAGCTAAGAGCTTGAGGAAAGAACACTGGTCAAAATTTTGTAGAAAAATGTGATGGACAATAAAATTGTTGGAAGGATGCATACAGGAGATCAAAAGTGGTTACCTCACATTACAGGACTATTTCCACAATTGCCCTAGTCAAGAGAGCAGCTTTCATCTCAGAGGACTCTTGAGTTGGTAGGCACAACACTTCATTCTCCAAGGACATTGTCGGTTTTCCAAAATTTCTAGCAGAGAACGCTTGGATGCAATGAAGCATTACACAGTACTGACCGTGGCAAAACTATCCACCCCAACTACTCTTCTGTAACCCCAGATTATTCCGAAAATTTTATTTCAGCTTGCTAAGCACCAAAAACCCTCTTAAGTGATTTATTAAGATTAACTAAAACTTCAACCTGTTGCCCCATAACAGTCAGTGTGGTTAATAATCTTTACTGGTCAATGAATCCAAAGCATGTTCAGAAATTCGTTTAATGGGCTTCATGAAGCCAATTTAACAAAAAAAAATAAAAAATAATAGCCGTTGGTACACAAAACAGCACATTTCTCTCACCGAAGGAACAAAATCTTAACATGGATATAAAAGTGATCTCCAAGCAGTACTTCTTTTTATTCAAAAGTCACAAAGAGCAAAGTACCATGGGCCACCATGAGCTTAATCAACTCCTAATCTGAGGCAGCACCGATCAGAGTAGTTCACTCTTTGGGAACTGAATATTTTGCAAATCTTTAGCAATACCAAGGAGGCTTGCTAGAGCCATGAGCTCAAAGTCAGCATGCCTACCCTGCTTTACTAAAAGAAATGCATTACACAAGGACTTCAGCCACTAAAAGCACATCACAGCTTGGCAAGCTTCTTTTAAGAGTCTGATAATGTTTTAGAAGCAGGCAATTAGAAGTAAGACTCTGCTTATTTTTTATTTTATTTTTATTTTTAATATAGAAACCGTCTTTTCACAGCAATCCATTCGTAACTGTAGGTTGGTCCAAAGTTTCACTTCGAATCGGTTTTAGAAGCTATCAGGCTGTGCTGAACTGGTTAGAGAATTCAACGCATGGTTCAAAAAACAGATTTCCATAGAGAAACGAAGTTACAGGCAATCTAAAAACGGGCTCAAATGTTTACAGCAAATGCCCAAAAATAATGACACCATCTCAGGACAGCTTGAACATGAAAATAATTGTTTAAAAAACTGATAGCATCTTGTATTTTATATAGGAGAATATTACAACTAATAAATTCAAATTAAACAAAGTGGAAAAAAAATCAAGGGTCTTCGAAGAGCACATCTAACACAGCCAGCGAAGGGATGATCTTGGAATCAGGACTTTTTTTTTACTCGTGTGTAGCTGAGGACAAGAAGCAGGCAAGAGTAAAGGCACTGATGCATTTTGACATCCTTCCCAAATAAAGAACTGATACCACTAAACAATTCAAACTCAATTTCAAGCATCTTCAGGATAAACTAATGGCCATCTGCACATTAAGTCAACTGTTGGTAGATTTTGAAGTGATAGAGAACTGTTTCTTTTGGAATGAATGCTGTATTAAACAAGCATGTGCGCTACATTTAACATGACGCCAAAGTCTCATTATGACTGCTAGTCAGTCAATAGCTATGTTGACAAGGACAGAATGAACTCTTCAGTTTTACACTTCTGTTATAAATCTGTGTTGAGCAATTCAGAGGTTCTGTACATACCATAGCTGTCATAGCTGTCTCTATAGGAACCAAAAGAAGAACGCTCATAGCCACCCTGGTTCCTGTAATCAAAAAAATAAAAAACTTGTAATGATTGTATTTACCAACAGGCGCAAGTACAAAATTTATAAGTGACATGGGAGCCAGAGGGATCCAGTATAAATTTAGCTATTAGACATGTATTGAAATGTATTAAAGCACCAACCTGTTGTCCCTGTATCCTCCTCCACCACCACCACCGCCTGAGTAGCCTCCACTCCTGTTTGAGTAGCCGCCGCCTCCACCATAGCTCCTCTCACCACTACCATAGCTTCGATCTCTGCCTCCATAGCCACGGTCACCACCGTAGCCACCACCGCCACGACCATAGCTTCTTTCACCACCATAACTTCTATCACCCCCGTAACCACCACCCCCTGGAATTAAGTGTTTAAAAGAACCATTTAAAAATACATAGACATTATACATACAAATATAAATAAATATAAGGAGGACAAAAGAGATATTTGCCAACAAAACCCACCTCTTCCTCTGCCACCTCTGAAAAATCCCCTTCCACCAGAACCTCTGAAACCACCAGATCTCCCACCGGATTTACCAGCTTCATCAACACGAATTGTCCTACCATCAACAGTCTTTGGGAGGTATAGTGTGAATAAAAGTTATTCATGGATAGCAGGTTACACAAACCGTCAACTTTTTTTTTTTTGCACATTCAACTAGATTACCTTCCCGTTCATAGCAGCCATTGCATCCTTTGCATCATCTGGATTTTCAAAGGTTACAAATCCAAAGCCTCTGGACCTGTCAGTTTCACGATCTCTGATGACATCAACTGAGGAGGATTTGGTAGAAAATATTAATTGGGTGTGTGTGTGTGTGTATATATATATATATATATATATATATATATATATATATATATATACACATACATATACATACACACACACACACACACACACATACATACATATACACACAAAGAAATGAAATTTTATTTAATTATATTTTATAGATATTTAAAATAAGTAAAAATTTACCTTTAGCAATGGTGCCATATTTGGAAAAGGCCTCTTCCAGAGAATTCTCCGTGGTCTCATAGCTGAGTCCACCAATAAATAGTTTACCTTCGTCAGACATCTGTAGTGAGAAGTACAAAATGTTTTCAGGGATTTGTTGCAAAATATTAACATACATTTTACATTACTATTAATATTATATAAACAGTTTATTCGTGACTACTCACTGGCACTTCCCTTCTAATTAATGTAATGTCTATAAAATAATAAACCTAACTAAAATAAAACCCTTTATGCGGTACGCTTTAACGTAACATGGCCATTCAACTATTGCGCAGTTGCACACAATGGCGGCACGCGGCGAGCTCCCTGCATGCATTAGCCCATTCAGCCGCCCAGTAAACTGGTTTCTGGTTACATCACATGCAAACGACCATCACCACACTGTGTGAACCGTAAAACCTACACCCACAACAGCTAAATTAATTGGAGTCAATGGCATTTTATATAGCTCTCTTCATGCGAGTTAAATAAACCCCCGGGAAATTTGTTACCGCGCTAGCACTGTAGAAAATGGCTGCCCTTTCATTTTCAGGCGGAAATAGAATAGGACTTATAACATATAAACGATACCAAATTGTTACCGTACACACGATAAAAAAGGTCACCAAAACTAAACAGTGATAACACAAAACCATTATAATTATATCAAAGCTTGTTAAAATGCCTGAACACGCGGTTCACGTCTTCGCGAGAGAACAAAAGCGAGGCTACAATGCTAACTAGCATAACCGCTAACATTACTGCGGCCTAGCTTTCCCTTTCTCCATGAGAGCTGAATACTACAGCCACAAATTATATTAGGCTATGCAATGCAAAACTGTTTAAAACGCACAATTGGACCATTGAGCAAGCTACATATCGAGATATTGCGTTTCGGATAAACGATATTTTATTTTTCTGTAAGTAAATCCGTATCTGCGTCACATTAGCTACCTAGTTATTTTGAATGGCCTAGTGATACAAACATCAGCAGGATTATTTTCTCAACATCGTCATTTTTGCTCATTGAGTAAAGACGAAAAAGGAAGAACAAAACATGCATTTAAAAATACATAAAAAAAATCGGTGTCATCTTTTTTTTTTTTTTTTTAACCGATTACCTTTGAGAAATTCCCCGAAGGAAAGGACGATGACCACTGCCAAGCGAGTAAGAGATGAGAACGCTCTTAAAATGGCGCCGCTATATGAGCAACCGGAGCTCGTTATTATTCATGAGAATTTAATGAATATGCATAAAGGGGAAGTCTCTCTGTGCCACGCCTCCTTTATACCGCCATCTACCGAGTAGCCACTCAAAGTACATGCAAAGCACAGGAGCGTCCAATATTCCATATATGCAGAGAATCAGGTATTGTGCTATTATTTTGTTGAAAAGGAAAGTGTACAGGACAATAGTGAGAATGTTGTGTGGTTTGGAGAAGTTGCCACTGACAAAAAGACAGGAAGCAAAGCTGGAGGTGCTGCGATTTGCTTTGGGAGTGACCAGAATTGACAGCATTAGGAATGAGTACAGTATATTAGAGGGACAGTGCAGGTAGGACGGTTTGGCGACAACGTTAGAGGAGACAGATTAAGTTAATTTAGACGTGTGCAGAGGAGGGACGAGGGGTATATCAGGAGGAGAATGTTAGAGATGGACCTGCCAGACAGGAGTAAAAAAGGAAGGCCCAGGAGGAGGTTTATGTGTGTGGTGAGGGAGGTTGGAGTGACAAAGGAAGTTGTGGTAGACCGAGTTAGATGGAGACAAATGTTCCGCTGTGGCGACCCCTAACAGGAGCAGCTGATAGAAGAAGAAGAAGACCCTATTTTGACCTGCGTGAACGTGCCAGTGTATCTAAGTGACGGTTTATAAAATATAATGTATATAATATATTGTTAAAATATAGTTAAATTATAATTTCTACATCTGTTTTGTGCGATAGGTATTCTAAGCGTTTCAGGAAACTTCTGGATATTCTTAATGATTTCTAAAAGAATGATGCTGACCTTCAATGTGCAACAATTACTATGCATATTAAAATAATAATTAGCTTTTGATGTACAGGTACACAATTTTATTCTGGCACCAGGACGTTGGTAACAGATTCTTTGGGTGTTGTTGATTGAGGAGTGGGACCTCAGTGGATAGCACTTCTTTGTGTTTGACATCCCTGGGGGCTTAATCGGATTGGGAACTGCGGGATTGGAGGCTGGGTCACTGCGTGGTGGGCTTTGTTGCATTAGTTCTTCTGGTGGCTTTCTATCTTGACCATAACTTTTATTGGGGATTTGTGCTGCATTGGCTTTTCTGTGGAATCAGATAGGAAATGCTGGGATTTGGTCCCGGCGTGTATGTGCCTATAATTCTGTCATCATTTTACTGGGATATAGCTGGCAATCAATGTTGTGAAATTCAACTGCCAATGGCGCTGATGTAATGGCTGATTAGTGTGCGCATAATAATATTTTTTTGCATATAGGAAAATTTCATTAATTTATTTAATATTTTATATATGTATTTTCATTCCTTCATTAATACAAACAATATGAGCAATGTTCAAGTGATACATGGAGTATAACTATCTTCAGGAAAATGGGTCATAGAGCAGAGAATAACTTGAGTATGGGCAACAAGCTAAATTAGTCTGTCACCCAGCACCATCATCCATCCAACACACATTATCCGAGTGTCCGACACGCCTCACAACCCATTGCCCCCTGCCCTTACAGATACCACTTTACAATGTCTCTCTCATTAGCACAATTGTCAAGACCACTACAGCTGCCTATTCAGAAACACTGGTTGTGAACAGCCCTGTTAATGGCTTCTTTATTATGGACATTCAGGTGATAAGAGAGATGACGACACTAGGCTGCAGGACTTGACTTTACCAGTCCCAGAGTCCTGCAGATTTGTACTGACTAGTTAACCTGCTTAGTTCCTATAAGAAAGAGAGATGATGCACTAACCTCAATGTCTGACATACCTTGTTGAAACATACCTTAATTCACAATGTTTTTAGTGTGGCTGGTGTAACAATGGAATTTCTTTACAAGAGTAAAAAATAACAATAACGTGTCATCGGCAGTTCATGTTGAAGCCTCAGAGATAAACATATTGTTATGTATTAAATGGTTACTGGAGGTGAATAAATAAAAAGGTATAACTTATTTATTTGAACTTAAACACTTCTTCCAAAAATCACAATACCCCATGATTTCTTTTCATCCTGTAGTATAGAATTTCTTTTTTTTATATATATAAAAAAAAATATATATATATATATTTATTTATTTATTTATGCTTCTCCTGAAGCATAAATTTGGCTGACGACATCATGCTTCATATTCTAATCATAAGCAGTTGTTTTTTTCCTCTGCACTTCTGCATTCTCTTCTGATCCCCCTAGCATGAATTTGTCTTCTTTTGATCTATATATAAAACTTTGAGATGGCATACTACATGCGTTTTATGCATCTTTTAACCAACCACATTTAGGCCTTTCTGTGCTTGTGGTAAACAACACATTACTGCTTTCTTTATGACTGTCTTTTTCACATCTACAAATATTTAGATTAAAAGAATGATTTGCTCATTCACGGTTATCTTCTAACTACACTGCATACTGCTTATTTTCACTACACATTGTTTAGGACGTGTATCATTTGTGATTTATTTGGATTTGCAGCCTCGTAGCTTTTATTTTTTTTTATTTGCTTGCACTGGCACTTCTTCAGAAGTTGGTTCCATGTAAAATCTGATGACATTCTTTTATGCATGAACTAGCGATCGAAGAACAGCCATGAAAGCATGTGAATGAGGAGGCATAGTATTAAAAAGATGGGGTTTTAATATGGGTCAAGATACTTTTAGAAAAAGAAAAAAAAAACTGATATTTTGACATGTTATGGTAATGCAAAATGCAGATGAGGACAACGGCATATGCACTGTGGTTAATAGTTAATATCGGAAATGTATCTCCTTAGCATCATTTGAATTGCATTATTGGTTTTGCAGAATTTCAATTTTTGATAATAATTCATAGTTATAAAAATAAATCCTCTTTTGTAAAACTGCATACTTGTGCACTACCTGTGCATGCTGACCTAGATAGTTTTCTTGTTTCTTACACAAGACAAGATAAAACACACCGGGGGATGAGGTGAAGCAAACGGCAGATTATAAATATCTTAACCTCAGGACCAACTTGAGTTCTGTCCTCTGCATTAACCTCCCACACACACACTCAGCAGCTTCCTGTACATTACCACAGTTTTCCATTTAGCCTCTCACTCTCTCTAACTCGCTCTCTTTGTCTGTCTCTCTTCTGTTGTTCTCATATTGTTCAAACATTAATAAAACAAATTTCAGTATAACTAAAAAGTGATTAAAAAAACCCCTGATGTGACAAAATAAAAAAGGTCCAAATACTGCACGTGTCAGACATATTATGTATTTGTGTGATAATGCAATAGCACATATTTGGACAGTAGAGGACAGTATTTGTTTGCTTGAAGTGTGAAATATTTTAAACTCTGAAAATTTCATTTTGCTTTGCAGTGAGAGAATGAAACCTCTTTCACATTTTTTTGACATTGTGAAATGAGAATAAATAAAAATAATTTATACATTCATACATGAAGTAGTAGGTTTTTTTCTTTAGATACAGCAACTATAAACATCAAACAAATTAGATAAACAGAAAACACAAGGTAAGCTAAGATATGTAAATTCAGACTTAAGTTTCTTAAATTTAAGAAAGTAACTAGTAATTGAAGTATTAAAATAGCAGATTAGCTAGCAACATATTCATTATTTCATTTCTATGGGTATTATTCTGTAGTTACAGTGAAAGTTGAAAAGAATGTAGTTAAAAAGGGACAAATGTAAGCCTGAACTGCTGATTGATCCGGTTAGCTTAAGGGGTTTAGAAAACAAGGCATTTTCAAGTTGTGTCTTGTGTAAGACATTTCCATTTTTTCTCACTTTGGAGAAACCATGTTAAAATCCATGATGTAAGATTTTTTGACCATTTGTATATTTTGCCACATTTAGGCTGCTTTGATTGAAATGACATTATTTGTGGGCCATGGTCTGTTTCATATAATGAAGGAACACTAATAATAATAATTATTATAATCATCATCATTATCATCATCATCATCATCATCATCATCATCATCAACAACAACAACGGGGATGCTGAATATAAGGAGGGAAGACACCCTGGATGATGCTAGTAAGGCACTTAGTTAAGGCACTATTCACAGACACAGATTCTCATTTACTCCTAGGCATGCATGCTGCAGGAGAAACTTTAAATAAAAAAACACTGCTCTACCCTTACCAAATATAAATTATTATTGCATTGTAGCAGCTCCAGATACATATTCCTTTGTGCTTCATACTGCTTCTACTAGCAATCAGAATTATCACTGAAATGATAATCTTTCAATTTTATTACCACCCACTTAGGTTCATATTTCCAACTCGAAAATGTCTCCAAACTACTCCTCCAGTTTTCTTAAGTCAATTGTGCACATCATCAGCTCCAAGACTCAGGTTGTGCACCCCTTCCTTAAACACGCTCTAGGTCTGTGCTTGAGATTTCATTGTGGTTTTTATGTTGTGTCCATAGACCACAGGAGCCATTTTCTTTATAAGGCACTCTTACAGACGTCAGCCAAAAAGACAATAATAATGTTTAGTTATTTTTCCAATGTATACGTATATTGAGCTTTCTTCTGTTTTTTTTTTCCTGCTACATACATGCACTGGATTGTCTCTCATAACAGACGCTAGCATATGCCAAGAGAAAAACAAAGACAAATCAACACAGTGCAGATGAACTCATGACATAAGGAGGAAACGTTAAGAGTAGCTAAGACGACTCAAAACGGAACCCAATGTGCTCAGTATGAGCAAATTATAAATAAAAGTCCTGGGAATTATTTCTGATTACAGCAACAGCTCTTAGGGACAGATCCAATACAGATATATAGATACAATATCCAATTGAGATTACATATTAAATTACTTACTGAAGCAAGGGTGGTAAATAGTTTTTGTGAAATGCAACTGCAGAATTTAAACATTACATTGTCAAACCTCTGAAATTGCTTCATTTCTATATAAAGGGCTTATCCAAAACTTTAAGCAATATGATTTCTTTCTCTGACACAACAAAAAAAAGTTGCTGTCAGACAATGCCTTCTAAATTACACTTAAATCAATCAAGTTTAGACCACAAAGCTCTCAAAAGCTTACAGTACTCACTCTCTGAACTATGTATGTATAGTTGTGGAATAATTCATGGGCATATAGTAGGTCATGGAAATAAAGTGGCCTGTTCTCCCCATGCTTGGTGGGTTTCTTATCTGTAATCTGGTTTCCTCACACAAATCATGGTATGTGATTGGATGTGTGAGTGTCTCTGTGTTTTTGTCATGTGATGGGCTAGCATCTGACTCAGGGCATCGCCCTGAGCTCCCTGGAATAGGCTCCAGACCCCCTGCAACCCTACATAGGATATGTGTTACGGATAACTGAATGATCTAATCCCATACTGTCACACTCAACACTCGGTGTATTTGTACACAATGATGTTATCATATCAGAAGCAAATTTCCAACAGTCTTCAAGCTAGTCTTGATTTAGAAAGTAGGTCAGTGAACTTGTAAAAAGAGCTGAGAACAATTTAAAGCATTTGCATAGTGAGGCCCACACTGTAATCATAGACTAAAGAGCTACACCTGAAATATACAGTCTTATCAAATTCTGAATTAGAGTCATTAAATAAATAAATAAATAAATAAATAAAATTGCTTTATTGGCATTGCTTTATATCAGGAGGAAAAATAACTTTTATATGAACATCCATTCATCTAGGAACCTCAAAAGTTCAACCAGGGACAATGGAGGCCAATAGTGACCATTGTATTTATTACCATATGTATTTGTATGACCGTGGTAGGAGCTCCAGTCAACATTCACACACTACGGTCAATTTAGAAACGCCAATTAGCCTAATCTGCATGTTTTTGCACTGTGGGAGGAAACCAGAGAACCCAGAGGAAACCCACAAGCACTGGAAAAACATGCAAACTCCAAGAGCACAGACCCGACACGGGAATCGAACCAGGGACCTGGGAAGTGCAAGGTGACAGTCCTTACCACTAGTGAACATAATAATTAGATATCAAACAAAGACATAGCACAATTCCACAACATTTCAATTTACTACCTCATTTACTCTGGGCATCATTTACTCTACTATCATATTTGTCATTTCAATCTTCATCTGTGAATTAAATAAAAATAATTAGGAAATAGATAGGAAGAATGCTGTGATTTAAACCCACATGAAAATAAAATGCAACCTCAAATGCTTCAACTTAAAAAAGCGAGTAAGATTATAATGATTTATGACCTCATAAAATGTGTTACCACAAGAATTTTGTCACATTTTCCAGCACGAAGAAAAGAACAGACATTTTTTGCCTTTATAATGGAAGTGTTGTTTTTAAGAACTTAATCATATTGCATAAATATGAAAGTACAGCTATTACAGCTTAGCGATAAACGTTGTAAAATTAAACAAGCTCGAGAAACACCTTTTTCCCAACCTGTGTTTAGTTTAAGCTGTGATGAATACACATACTCTCTTTGAAACGTATCCCCTTATCTAAGAGAATGAATTCCACACATTTATTCGCTGTCAGTAAGCATGTTATCCTGTTCGGAAACCTAGATAGTGCAAAATTTACCCTTTATAAAAGTAATGATAACTTTTGTTCGACCTGACATATCCGAAAACCCAAATACACAGTTTGAGGTCTGAAGCCTCCTAGTTAACACACTCCAGAAAGGCTTCTACATAAGCACTTTTTTAAATTTATTTATTTGATAGACATTGACCTATGCTGAGTTGCCGGCACATATCTGTGCCACTTGGTGTTTAAGGGTAATTTGCTCATTTTGAAAGTGAAAAAGTTTCAACTTTATGTATTTATTAACTGGTCCAACCAATGATACCTTAAGAGGTTTTAAAAAATATATTTACCATAAGTAAATTCAAGATTTCACATGCTTGTCCATTTTTTTCTTTTTCCAAGACATTAAATTCAAGAAAAAAGCTTCACTTGCTGCCTAATATATCCCAGCCACTTTCAGGCACAATTGTAATGAGATATTGAAAATGTAGCTACTGTAAAGGGGTGGGGGGGGATTGTAATGGCTAGACAATTGGATCAGAGCAACTCCAAAACTTCAGCTCTTGTGGGAACATTGTGGGAAAAGTGACACAAGGAAGGAAAACCGGTGAACTGGCAACAGGGTCATGAGTGACGGAGACTCACTGATGCACATGGGAAGTGAAGACCCGTGTAGTCCGATCCAATAGAAGAGCTACTGTGGCTCAAACTGAGGAAAAGGTTAATGCTAGTTCCCAGAGAAAGGTGTGACAGATCATCACTGTTTTAGTGGCAGAAAGGGCACCTACTCAATATTAGATGGGTGGCCATAATGTTATGACTGATTACTGTAAATAATATGTAAAACTCTTAGGTCTGAAAAGTAAACATTACAGTTATGAGACTTCGCCTAACCTCTTGGCATTGTGGCTTTAAGAGGTAAAGCATGAGCTCATTGTTACTCCAGGTTTGTTTACAAGCCAAATGCGGAGGTGGGTAGTGCTTATTTCCAGCATTAGTGGTTCTAGTGTGTTTGCGTGTGCATGTGCATGTGTGTGTTCGTGTGTGTGAGAGAGCAAGTGTAGGCGTGAGTATGTGTGCATGCATCTGTGTGTTTAAATCAGTTCTGGGAAATAGTGGGTAGTAGTTTAATTTGAGTAACAGAAAGTGTTTCAAAGAAAATTTGTGTCAATGAGTGTCAGTGCAAAAAAAGAAATGGAATAGCATTAGCATATTATCTTACTTAAACTAATGTGTAATGAAGTTATTGGGATGAAGTCTTTTAATTTATTTGAAATGTGAATCTATACATCACATGTCTGTCTTTTAATTGTGCGTAATGCTGCAGGGAAGGATGTTACTGTTTGCATGCGAATCATACATGTGTGCACAAACAAACCCATGACTCATACCATTTCTTTTACCACACAGATTTGTGTTAATCCACCACTTCACCTTATTATGATAAGCGTTACAGCATATGTAGGATCGTGTTATGGGAATCCTTTATCTACCATCTGCCAATATGTACACAGAAACAATGGCCATTAAATCCTTACTAAGGCACACTTGTTACTTGCGCAAGTGTAATTACATTTAACCTTCAGGGGAATGCCTTCGGTTGCATTCTGTGTATTCTGCCTGGAAGAAGGCCAGGTGAGTACAGAATTCTTTAAAAACATTCCAGGCAAGCCATCCTTATTGCTACAGAGCCTCTTCATCCTCAGAGGAAGAGCCTGCAAGCCCATTGCCATGGAAACATGCAGTCCCTGCCTCCCCCAAAGAGCTTGACCCTGTTGCAAAAGATATGAGGAAGCATCATCATGCCGCAATATGGATCCTTCTATGGATATGGATCCTTCTAAATGCACAAGTAATTGTGTGGTTCCAAATATAGGTAAAGGTGTCAATAATAATAACACAACTCAAATAGGGGCTCTTCATTAACTATTCTGCTCAATACTAATACAAGTTTAAAGCTTCATCTGGGAATGCAGGCCCTAGAGAAAATCCCGAGAAGCACCCGAGAAGGGTGTTAGCATCATGTTTGCTGTCCCTTGTGTGTGCTGTCCCGGGAAACTGAGGGAGACAGACATTCGCCGTGTCCTGGCAGGCTTGTACACAAACAATGCTTGTTGCCATGGGTGTGTAGCAGTGCTTAATGACTGACGCACGTCTGCCCCACCCCCATGGCCGAGGGTGTATCTGCGGCTCCCACAGGCCTACAGTAACATTCATTCAAGATGAGCTGCTGTTGACAGGACACACTGCTGCCATGGCAGCCTGCAGGAGCAGCAACGTGTGTGTGCATGTGAGGCAGTGATGTCAGCTCCGCTTTCACCATCTGTAGTGCAAATTGCTGCTCAAAATTTCATACTCAAGACAAGAATAGAACAATGACTTTCAACTCACCTAGCAATGCAGAGTTAATAAAGAGTGCTGCACCAAAAAATTTGAAAATGCCCAAATAATTTTTCACCTAGACATCTGTACCATAGACGACCTTTTAATAAAACACATCTATTTGTATATTCATGGATTTTATGTGTAGAAATTGGCTTATTGCAATAGTTGAAAAGATTAAAATGCATACATTTTAATGATATTTTCCAAGCTTATATTGTCTTATAAAGAGCGGCAGAGTGGAGTAGTGTTTAGTACTGTGACCTCGCACCTCCAGGGTTGAGGGTTTGTCCTCTGGTTTTCCTCCGGGAACTCATGGTCCTCACACAGTCCAAAGACATGCAGATTAAACTAAATGCAGTTCCCAAATTGCCCATGATGTGTGTGTGTGTGTGTGTCTGTATGTGTGTGTGTATGTCTCCTGCAATTGGTTGGTTCCCTGTTCAGGATGTACACCGCCTCATGCCCAAAGTCTCCTGGGATAGGCTCCAGGCCCTTGTGACCCTTTACAGAATAAGCGGTATAGAAGATGAATGAAAGTGTGAATATTGCCTTATAAAGGTATTTACAAGACAGAATATACTGTATATATACACACATGATTTATACAGTTCTGTGAAAAAGATTTAGGCACGTGTGGAAAGTAAAATGCTTTAAAGTAAAAATTCTTTTAAAAATTTAAATGTTCGTAGTTTTTTTTTTTTTATCAATTAATAAAATTGAAAGTAAATGAACAGAAGAGAATTCAAATTCAAATCAGTATTTTGTATGACCTGCTACCATTATTTTGCACCTCAGTTCCTTTGTTTACTTGTTGAGCATTGGTTCCACATCAGCGGTACGGCTTTTGGGCTGCAATTCTAACATGAAGACCACTTCTGGCCAGACTTCTCTGGACAGTAGATGGGTGTACCTGGGTCCCACAATTTTACACCAGTTATTAGTGATGGCGCTGCTGAACATCTGATGTCGAAGGGAAGCTTGATGTGTCTTTTGTTTGCTGCATTATGTTTCCTTGGCCAACCACTGTGTCCACGGTCCTCAACATTGCTCATTTCTTTTTGTGTTTCTTCACAAAGTCTGCTTTGAAATCATTGGACTTGTATGACCTGTCACATGAAACTGTCTTTCAGGGTTTGGCTGTTCCTTTTCCAGTTTTAAGGCTCCTACACAGCTGTTTCTGTTTCAGCTAATGATGTTATTTCAACCTACATATTAAATTGATGACCATTAGCATCTGCTTAGTATAATTGGTTCATCATACACCTGACTCTGATGTCATCATATGGTTGTTAACCGACATTTGAATGACTTTACAATCATTCCTGTCGGCTGAGTTTCATTTTCTCTCTCTGGCAGTCTGTAGCGATGCTGTCTGCAGCCTGTCATGCTAACCGTATCCCTGTGCCAGTGAAGCCACAACTGAATCGTTCTTTTCCCCACTCAAACCTTTTCTTTTAGCAAAGTCAATGATTATTTTAGAAATACCACCTACCTTTGAGGTCTATTTTTGCTATCCAGCTGCTCTCTATATATTGAAAATTTTGAATTTCATGAAAAAAAAAATCACTGTAAACATGTAACATAAAACATTTCAAGCATTTTGTGTTATTTTAATGATTACCACTTAAAGGTCCTGAAAATAAAAATTATAAGAATTTTTTATTTCGAGTTGGAGTAAATTACTATTTATTCAGTATAAATACCATGTATCTCTTGGTTCGTTTCAGTGCACCCAACCACAATCAGGGGAAAGATTGCTGACTTCACAGTTGTCCAGAAGACAATCTTTGACACCCTCTACAAGCCACAGAAGATCAATGCTGAAAGGGCTGGCTGTTTGCCGAATGCTGTATCAAAGCATATTCATGGAAAGTTGATTGGAGGAGAAACGTGGGTTAGAAAACGGTGCACAAGTGACAAAAATTACCACAGCCTTAAGTAGCTTATCAAAGCAAAGCTCAATCAAGAACTTGGGAGAGTTTCATAAGGAGTGGAGAGAGGCTGGAGTCAGTGCATCAAGAACCAGCATGCACATATATCTTCAAAAAATGGGCTACAATTGTTACTGTACATTCCAAGTATGAAGCCACTCCTGAACCAAAGACAATGTTAGAAGTGTCTTACGTGGGCTAAGGAGAAGCAGAACTTGACCTTTGCTCAGTAATCTGAAATCCACTTCTCTGATTAAAGTAAATTTTACATTACATTTGGAAATCAAGGTCCCAGAATCTGGAGGAAGAGTGGAGAAGTGCAGAATCTAAGTTGCTTGAAGTCCAGTGTGAAGTTTCCACAGTCAGTGATGATTTGGGGTGTCATGCCATCTGTTGGTGTTGGTCCACTGTGTTTTATCAAGTCCGAAGTCACGTAGCCATCTACCAGAAGATTTTAGAGCACTTAATGTTTCTGTCTACTGACTAATTGGAGGTGCCAATTTCCATTTCCAGTAGGATTAGCACCTGCCAACACTGCCAAATCTACCAAGACCTGGTTTGCTGACTATGATATTACTGTGCTTGATTAGCCAGCCGACTTGCCTGACCTGAAACCCATAGAGAATCTATGAGGAATTGTCAAGAGGAAGACGAGAACCACCCGACCCAATAGTACAGACAAGCTGAAGGATGCTATCAAAACAACCTGGTCTTTCAATAGCATCTCAGTAGTGCCACAGGCTGATTGGCCCATCCCAAGCCACACATATGCAGCATTAGTGAGAAGTTTTATATGCTATGATAATAAATGCATTTTGCAATCATTAATGATTGATATTTAATGATTGATAATTAAAAGGCAGGCAGTAAGAAAACCTAGTATATTACATCCATGTAATATACCGTAATTACATAATTATTGCTACCTGAATCCAATGAAAAAACATATAGCTGAGGATGAAGCTGATCTTCTAATTTAATTTTGTCAGCCAAGACAAAATTAAATTGCGCATTCAGAGGTAAAAAAGTTTTGATGCAAAAGTATGACCTAAATTAATTAAACTGAATAAATGAGCTTTCTTTTCCACACGTTATGACAACATGTGCCTGTGTTTGGGTGTGAATAATGCAACTGTGTGCTAACATGCACTTGTGTATTGCATCAGCACACGTGGGCGTGCATTAGCTTGGTCTCTGCTGATCGATCACCTGAGGGCCGGGAGTGAAGAGACGGGAGGAAACACGAGTCTCCTTTCGCCCACCCTTTCCTGTCCTACCCTCTCGCACACGGCCCACAGACCTGCAAAGCTTACTGAATCTGCTGTGAAAACAAACCATTTATCATGAGACAGATATCTAGGACTGAAATAGCTTATTAAAACAGAACCCAAATAGATCAGACAGAAATGCCATTAAGCTATGAAGTGACACATCATAAAAATGAGTAACACAGCAGTCTGGAGCCATCAGCAGACTGACTGCCCCAACAATCATTTCTTGTTCTTCGAACCTTTTATTGTTTCATAGCGAGGACTACACAATCACAACAACCTCTGTCTCAGGCCTGGCTGGAAATGATTCATTTTCAGCGCTCCTGCACTGACACAGAAGATGAAGATAGGCCTGACTGCTTCGCCTTAGGCAGTACAGGCCTGTAAGCCTGCAATAAAGAAGGACTTTTTTAGGTTTACAGTCATTCATATTATGAATAATATTAATTCGCCTGATTTTTTATTGGCCTTTTTTTTTTTTTTCGGACAAAGCAACTTCGAAACAATGCTCAAGTTGAAGACAAAAAGTAAAAGTGGCATTTCTCAAGAGGCAAGTCAAGAGTTTCAAATTTCAATGCATAGTGTCTAACATAATAATATTGTACACCCTACAAATAGAGCATTGTTTCATTTTCTTGAAAAAAAACCCCCAATGTCTTAAAAAAGCAAAAAAAAACCTTATTCACAGAACTTCATCACTTTGAAATGACCTGAATGTGTTGAATCTGTAGTGATGTATGAGCACCAGCAGGGGTCCCTCACTGATCACCTCTCGTTCTTCATTTCTCTCTGGCCCTACTGCTGGGGCTCAGACACAGGGTGTCTTTTTGTAAGGACAAGAACACAAAAACAGTTGTCTTGAGCAATTTCTCCACTTCTATACCACGGACTACTCCGATCATTCCCCTCCATCTAAACGAAATAGGGAGGAGTGCACCAGCTCTCCTCTAAACACAGCCCCTGCTGCTCCCCTGGGCTCCCACATACCCATTTGACCTTCCGCCCACTCACGAAAGAATGCGGTCTGGGGCGGTGGGGTGAACAGGACAGAGGGCAGAGAGTGAGAGAGAGTTTGGGGAAAAACAGTGAGAGACAGGCAGAAAAAGGGAATACTTGTAAGAATGAGAGCAGTGGATGAAGAGACAGAGAATGGAAAGCAGGGTGGGGGTGGCAGCTGGGGGTTGATCTGGGGTTGGGAAGTTGGGAACAGCCCATTTGAAATGTTTGGTATGTCTGTTGTGCACCCCACTCGGCACATGGCCATGTTTTTAGATCATCTGACACAGAAACAAGGTTCTGATGCATGCCTTCCCCCTGAATACAAGTGCAAGGGGCAGTACAGTGGAGAAACACAATAGGCAATGTGTTATAGCAGTCAAACATCATGGCCCTGCCTAGGGTTACAGACTGAGTCAACAGTAAAGATGTTAATGATAAGTCAAAGTTTCTGACTTGCAGTGTCCAAAACATGGAATGAAAAATTAAACGACTTTACAATGTTTTTTTTTTTTTTTTTTTACATGGAAAATTAAATTAACTAGACATGTAGCCAGACAATTTGACAGGGCTGGATGTCAAGCAAGCAATTATATACATGAGTTTAGTAAAGCAAACAACTTGAAGGCAAATATTCAATATTGCATCAACCAAACGACTAACCAAATTAGACAGACAATTTAAAAAGACTGCTGGCAAGCAGACAAGACTGTCAGTCAGTTCTTACATTTGCCATGCAGCTTATCCTGCGTAGGTTCACAGAGGACCTGGAGCCTATTCCAGAGAACTAGGATACACCCTGGATGAGGTGCCAACCCATCACGAGGCACAAGCACACACACTCACACAATCACACATTACAGTCAATATGGAAACATCAACATCCAACGTGTCGTTGGAGGACAGGGGAGGAAACGAGAATACCTGGAGCTAACCAACTAAGCAAGGGGAAAACAAGGAACATCCCATACACACTCTCTCTCTCTCTCTCTCTCTCTCTCTCTCTCTCTCTCTCACACACACACACACACACACACACAGGATGGAAGGCGAGATTCAACCCCACCAGCCCGGGAGGGTTTGAAGATGACTCTGCTAACCAAAGAACTGCCACCGTCTTGCTGCAAGCCAGTTATATTATGCCTTAATCCAAGAAAGCAACTACATACTGACTAGCGAAGTTAGCCAGACAATTGTACATTTTACATTGTTATCTGACTAGTTCTACTTCCTGGAAAAAAAATTACCCACATGTAGAGTAGTCATGAAAAGTCAGGTCATGTTAATACATTTGTTAATTTACTTTGCTAGCAGGTACGTAAGCTACTTATGTGCATGCCCATAAAAATAATATTTTTAAAAACAGCTAGGGATTTGGCAGATTTAGCTAAAACTCTTAGCTCTGAATTTCTAAATTTGGACTAGTCAGGCGGGTATATTCAACAACAAGTAGAGTAGTATTGTAGTAGTATTACTAAATTATGAATGTAGTATCATCTAGGCTTAGTTGGTCAAAGGCTACAGCTGGTCAGGCTGGTCAGGTTTCCTGGTTTCAGAAAGGTTTCTGTTACCTTCAGTCTGGTTGTAGCTGGTCAGGCCCGATGGTTTTAGGTAGCATCTTATTCCAAACAACATGCTATCTTGCAAGGTTAGCACATTAGTTAGCAAGCAAGTTATCAATAGCCAACCAATTCAAACTTAATATATAATCTATATAATGCTAATAGGAAGAACACAGACAACAGCTTTGTCCAAAAAAACAGCAAATTACACACTGACTATACAAGTTATCCATTGATTTAACTTCGTAGATTTTAACTTTGCCAGGAAGCAGCTAAACTTGTTAGACATTTTTCCAAGGCAAAAAAAGAGAAAGAAATATGCTGGATAGCCACGTTAGTCAGATAGAAATGTGACTATTGGACATTTACTCAACCGGCTAATTCTAGTCAACATTCTTTAAACTTTGCTTTACAAAGCTTAATAATTACATTTTCCATTGTTTAATCATGATTAAACAAATAAATTAACAACTTTGGTCAAAAAATCCTAATAGATTCTAAAGATTTTAAACAAATAATCAATCAATGATTAAATACTTCTTATGTCATGTCATGCAAAGATCTTAAGGAGTCAACTTTCATTCCTACGCTAAAATGGTTGCAAATGTTTTACGTCGAAGATTCAGCAGTTCGTCAGGAAATAATTGTAATAATTGTAATATTACACTGCAATAAGCTGTCAGAACAGTGTAGTTTCATTAACCCATAACAATGATTGACAATTATGAAATGACAAAGAAAAAAAAAAAGTAGAAAATGCGGAACGTTTGGTTGACCTTGTGCTATCAAGGAATGATCACATGTGGAATTTGAGCCAGGTGAGTTTCAAACAGGAAGAACCTTAAACACACATAATACACTCACACACCCACACACACAGGATATAAGGGTTTAGCTGAGTGTGGGTGTCATGTGAATTCAGCTTTCACAAGTCGTAGTGGCTCATGGTGAGAAATGACCCTTCACACACAGCTGGCCTCGAACAATGACTCTCTCGTCACAGGTAACTGATAGAACAGGGTGGAGACAGCTTTCATTTCAAACAACCTCCCAAAGCCAACAATTCCAATTTCTCACATAGATAGCACATAGGAAACATTTCTCATTGGTTATTGTACCAGGTTCCCATCCCAGATTACAGTAACGTTTGTTCTCCCCCCCATCCCCCCCACCCCCACCCCCCATCACTTAATATTAGTCAACCAGATCTGAGTCATCAATCATTATTCATAGTCTGTCACAGAACAGTCCCCAGATTTCAACCTAGAAAGATAAGCCAAATCTAGGCATCAAATGAACGTGAAGTCTGGGGTAAGCTTTGTTCTCCTCTTACTCAGGGTCAAGAGGGCAAACAAAAGTACACACAGTATTTGCTAGGCATGTGAAAATTGATCCATCATGACAGATGCTGGTTTGTTTCTTCTATATTTGAGCACTAAGGCCTGGGATCTTTTCTTGTTTCGTTATGACGCATTTGTTGACACAGGTAAGCAAAAAAAAAATACTCATTCTGATAAAATAGGCTACTCTGCCCATCCCATCCACCTCTCAAAACGGGTTTATAAAAACAGCCTAAACATGAGTCAGCTAGTTCCTGGTGTAGCTGATAAGACATAGCCTGATTCACTTCTTAAACTTTGCTCAACATATGCTAACACCTGTTACTATATTAGATAACTATTCATAATCATCAGTCATGGTGTCATCATATTGACTTCTCTGTTCTTATCTCAGTGTAAAACATTTTTATAATCACATTAATTAGTCAACACTAGCCCATAGGCCTAAGCTGGCAAAACACTTGCTGAGCTCTTGATTAGCATCAAGTATATAATTCAGATTTTCTTGAGTACCTTTTTCCCACCGCTCATTTTGGGACTACTTAAACTGAAGGACCGAGCCTCTCACACAATGGGCAATAGTGGTTCTTTGGCGAGTGAGTAAGTGCAGCATTCTGCGCAGGGTAGAGGCCACGGGGTGTGGGTGGCTGGGTGATGCATGGGCGTAGCGGCGTAAAGGCCAACTTCTGTGCAGCGCCAATCCATGCAGCCCCGGGCCTCATCACCTCTAAGCAGGCCGCTCAGTTCGGCTGCCACCCACTCCTCAGCTGCCGGCCCCCGTATTCACACACACTTTAGCTTGGCAAGTGTGCGTGCATGTGTGTCTGCACCTAGCCGCCCCCAGAGAGGCTGCTATAACAGGGACGTCTGGTTTGGAAGGACGCACAAACAAAGCTTTGTGCATCTATGAACTTGAAAATGTCTTTTATATATATTTGAGGACATTGACATACTCATTCTGGCTTAGTGAATGCTGTGTGGCCACTTGGGAAGGTCAAAGTGTGGTCTGCCAAAACACCACATTTGGTTTAAACCAGCCTGCAGTCTTGTAATCTAAATAAAATGATTTCTCAGCTGATGTAACACAAATAATATCCAAATATGGCAGATTCAGGAAAGGAGAGCTCGGGTTATTGCGGCACAGGGCGAGGCTGGGAAATAACAGCACTCGGAACATTGCATTCCCCTGAGCTGTTCAGCCCAAGTGAAAATTATGCAACAGGACGGCTGACAATGACATTTGAATGTGCTGATGTGTCAACTCAGAGCTAACACGCAGGTGAAGTGCACTGGAAAAAGATGACCTTCTCGACAAGGGCCACGTTCAATCAGTATAACTCTGTTTTTAGTGGGGGAGGCTGTCATGATCCCTTTATCTCAAACTCTTTCTCTACCATTTCTACTAGGTGTGAGACACCAAAACACAAAATAAAGAGTGTTGGATGCACTGTAGTTTAGAAGCTTACATATAAAATAACCACTTTAAATCAAATAAGCAGCATTTATTACAAAAAATATTGGCCAAAACGTCCCCTTATATCACACCTCATTCATTGTCTATGTGGTAATCCACTTGACTTCAATTTCCATGTTCGCATCCTCAAATCAGGATATTGATCCTTGTAGATGTGCATTCATGTATATCAGGAATAGGAAATAAAACAGATGTCTGTCTGATGTCCGTAAACATAGTGTGTTAGTGAGAAAGAATGCGTGGGCCAATCATGACCTTGGGGACAAGGCCAGTGGCTGTTGGAATGGGAGGAAGTGTGTGATATAGTAAAGGGGGTTGGGCAGGAAGAGAGAACACGAGCAAGGATGCAGTAGAGGATGGGGTGGGGAAAACTAAGGGCAGCCTTAGGATGGGAAAAAAGAAAAGCAGGTCAAGTCATTGTAGACAGTATGAGACAGTATGACACAGTATTACTATAATGATGTTCACTGCTAGGAGGTTGGGAAAAATAATTGGTGCAGACATTCTGAGGTCCCTGGTCAGAACCTGTGGTGTGTTGATGATATTAAATGAAGCTGAGAAACAAACCTTCTCAGAATACTGTATATGACCTGTTCGGTGGTGTTCAGTGCACTCATGTGTAAAAATGATAATATCGCAAAAACATTAGAGCCAATAAATAGGGTCATTTCAGGTTTCCTGATTTATCTTTACACGATCTAGGTCATTGTTTAAAGGAATACCTCAGAATTTTTCAAGCCAATCTCTATCACATCTGAAGCATATCTGCCATAACTATGGGAAGAATTTAAAAAATGTTTTCTTTTACAGAGAAAAGAACACATGCTTAATGATAATATAAGACACCTGAGAGCAGATGTTGAATGCCATCATTAAATGTTTATAATGCATGATAATATTACTTGAATCTGATTATCAGAAGCTGTCTAGTGTTATTAAACTGTTGAATTCTTAAATCTCTTTGAAAAACCAGGTTTTCAGCGCGGAAAAACATTGGAATTCTTGTCTGATAATGACACACACGCTACAGATGAAGTAGATAGAGATTTTATTTATATATATATATATATTCTTTTAACCCTTTAAATGGCATAGTATGTTCCTGATGAGCTCATGTCTAGGATCAGTGCCAATTACAACTCATTGTTGAATGTAGAATCGAACATTTCAAACAGCCTGCTTGAAAAGCAACTAAATTTCAATATGAAGTTAAAAGCAAAGTGTGAAAGGGGTTACATCAGTGTTTAAAAGCAGTTTATGTACAAGATCTTTAAATCTTGCCTTAACCAAAAGAGAACAAACTGTATGCTCACTCCCTAAAATAAGTGTGACAGGCAGCTCAGAACAAGCAGCGAGCAGCAGCTCATAAAAAGGAACCCTGGCAAACGTGAGAATGAGTAAGCCTCCAAAAGTGTAAGTGTCGAGTATGTGAGAGGGCCCACAAGCATGGCTCCACAGCAGTGGCGGTTCCAAGAGTGTGTATGTGTGTATGTATCTCTGCGTGTGTGTGTGCGTGCGTGTGAGTGTGTGTGTGTGCGTGTGACTCACACTGTGGAAGTGTTCTGCTATAGCATTAGTCACCACTGAGGAGAGACCTTGATCTGTAGCCCTGTCTGATCAGAGGAGTGGAGGAAGAGAAAGATACAATAAAACCTCTTTCTTCCTGCAGTTCTGCCACAAGAGCTGAGGTGTGGCCATTTTCCGAAAAAGAAGAAGGGGAAAAAGAAAGCAAAGCTGCCAGCACTGACCTCACTGTCAGTTTATGTGTATAAATTAAAATGAGTGCCGTCTCAGCAAAACCTTACTGCACTGTTTTCGTTTTCACTTCAGAGCTTAGAATTTACATACACACTTATTAACTTGGGGGCGGCAGTTTGTGGTCAGCCCAGTCCTGCTTTGGGATGACAGGATGCACGTGGCCGAGTGTGTGTGAGTGTGATTATGTGTGTGTGTGTGTGTGTGTGTGTGTGGGTGGGTGGGAGTGTGTGGGCGGGAGTGTGTGGGTGGGTGGTACCATGTGCTGTGTGGGTTTCAGGGTGTAGGTTTTGATTATAGGCCTTTTTGTGCCAAGAACTCTCTGAACTTCTGTCTGACACAACAACCAAACAAAGCAGAGCAGATGTGCACATGCCGATAAGGCCATGCCTCTTTTGCTCACAGATGCATGGATACATTAGCAACATGTCACGTACACACACACACACACACACACACACACACACACACACACACACACACACACACACACACACACACACACACACACACACACACACACACACACACACACACACACACACAAACACTCAAATGCATCCGTGCAAACTCATGCTGTTAAGGTATGTCAAAAATTCGATCTTATAATAGCTGGACAAATCTTTAGGTAGCGAAGTGAATGAGAATCATGACGACATGATGACATACTGCATATCTTTTCCTGATGTTCTTACAGTTACTCACTACCTTCAAATCCCTCACGATATCTCTCACCCTCATGTTCATGATGACTATGTGTTCTGTTTCATCTAGCCAATAACATCACGTCATAGATATTAATCATGAAATGTGTTCCGGTTAGAAACAAAGAAAAAAAATAAGTAATTGGCTCATGGTGCAAATAACGACATATACTTGCAGAATGATCAAAGATTGAGCAGAACAACCTCCAAAGTTAATATACCATGATCTGCTGATCTGAAACGTGCTATTCCGATTTTTCGGATGGTGACCTCTTTTTGGATGTTGACCCTTTTTTATTATGAGCCATCTCCATCACCAACATATATTAGTCATAGCACATATTTGCAAGGATCCTTGTTAGCAATATTGTCACATCTGGATCAATCAAACCATGCTGATTTTACATTTAACAAGGAATGATGCATAGCGAGCACTGACTGGCCTGACTTACAAACTTTAACTCTGACTGAAATGTAGCATGGGATGATGAAAGTTTTTGCAGAAAATCCAACATCTGTAAGACTACTACAGACTACTACACTTTCAAGAACCCAGCACCCAGTTTTGGGATCACCTGAGAATTCTCATAAATACACAAACATAAAACGAGTTCAGACACACACCATCCTTGCGCAGTGTACTGTAACTGTGTGCGATTCCAGTTTATTACTCAGATTCATTATCCTTATTGACTTTCTGTGCATCTGATCTGGTTTTGTGTGTCCGAGGCTAGCCTGGTTTTCTGGATTGCATGGGTACTGTTGAGATTCAATCCTTTTACTCACTCAATCCATTGTATCTCCCAAGACTCCATCTAACAATCTTTACAATACACATCAAGCTTTCATATTTGTAAGGCTAGGTCATGTAAACATTTTGCAAAATGTCATTCATGTAAATATAACTAATAAGAAGCCCAATGATGTCTCAAACAGGTGGATGTGATTTTTTTTTTTTTTAGTGTTTAGCTTCATAATGAAGTTTTGTAAATTTTTAAAGACACATGTTAAAACTTTCACCCAGGCTAAAAATTTAGATGAGATCTTTTATATTTGGTGTTGAGTTGTTTTGTTGTCACTTCTTTGTCATTGGGCTCACTAGGAGGTACTACAGACGTCTGTCAGCATGTACACAAACCTCTGGGAAAGGGAATGATTGAAAATGGATGTGTATTCACACATTTTCAGCAATGTAGATTGGCAAGTTTACACGAGCGCTTGGGGGTTTCTTTAGCAGCTAGTAGTGATTTAGTCTTAACTTCCTTTCTTAAGAGAGTCTGATGCTGTTCCTTAGACATGGGCAAAAACCAGTTTCTTCATGGGAAGAGGCCTTTTAACTGACATCTTTATTTTACCGTAATTTAAATCTCTCTCTCTCTCTCTCTCTCTCTCTCTCTCTCTCTCTCTCTAGAATCTAATCAAATGGCAACCTTTAATGTTCTTGTAGTCAGATCAGCGTAGCAGGTGACAAAGTGACAACCATTCATTCTCTTTGTACAAGCATATTACAGAACCACAATTTCAACATTATGACAAGCCACATTTGAATTCAATTTAATGTTCTCAATTATATGCAAATTATGTATGACATGTTAAAGTGACACATCCAAACAACTGGCCTGAATAATTCCTCTGTGTTGTATATGGTCCAATGCTTTAGTCCTTGTCTGCATTCTTTTTCACAAACCTGGGACGAAAACATATAACTGGTTTCATCTAATCCTGTCATATATGACCTCTCAAGACATACTGTATGTATCAAGACTTTAATTATAGATCTTGATATGTTTGAGGGTTTGTGCGTTACTAGTTTGAAAAATAAGCTAGTAAGAAGCCTAATATATAATAAATAATTTAAAAACATGAGTGACATTGCTAGTATGATGGTAAGAAGGGTTCAAGACGTGAGCCGGATGTATTTGGATGAGTGAGATGAGACTTAAGGTTGCCACCTTTGTTTTACCAAAAAACTTGCCACAAATAACTGACCATCCCTTAGAGACCTAATTTTTGGAGAACTTGGGTTTTTCGTGTTTATTGTCATTGGCAACCAGTTCTGGATAACTTTTGTGATAGTTATCCAATATAAATATATAAATTAAGGCTAAAATCAGCCATATAAAAACAGGATAGTATGTGTTCCGGGAAATGCCATATATTACGTACTAACAGTTATCAAAACTAAACCAAGTCCTGAGAACACAGCTTGCAACACTGTTGTGATTAGCTTCTAGAATTCTATCTGCATTTTTAGCATTGGTGACAATAAATGGCACTGCATTCAGAAATTAGTGCAGATCAGCGGTAATACTGTTTAGTCTATAATTGCATGTGTAGTGTTACTAAACGGTTATCATGTGTTAACTTGAGCCACATTGCTACTAATGCAGGGTTTGGTTGTCTTCCTGAAGCAGGTGAAAATAGCTGTTTATCCAGTGGTTTTCTGAGGAATGAGATAAGTGGCAGCCAGGGAACTCTCTGAATCCTGTAATAAAGCGGTTAGGTAGACAGGTGTCAGAGGACAGATGTAAGCACACCTATTGCTATTTCTGTCTGCTGTCTATTTCTGGGCCAAGACTCACCCAAGTTGGTGCATAAAGAGCATGTGCAGACATCTGAAAGGCCTTTCATGACCCAGATACACTGCTGCCTTGTTCTTTCAGCTTTGTCTGGCTGTTTTTTTTCTTTTTGGCTTGATGTCAAAGGTGAGGTTAGCCATTTAAAATTTCCCTTGGATGAACTTTAGCAAAGATTGGATTTGCTAAAGAAAATAGGCATGTCAATACCACTGCTTTGCCTGACAAAATCAGAAAACAATCTTGCAATTGTCTTGAAACGGGTTTAGAATTTTTAATTTCCTCACACTGACAGTCCGTTTTGTGTGTCTGAGATGGAGCTGGATTATTAATAGGAGAGTTGGTCATAATAGCCCTTGCAGTAAGTGGGATGATCGACCATGGATCCTAGGCAAAATTGAAATCCAGGGCATCGTGACAGGCTAAAGTGGTATTCTGAAATTCAGCTAGGGTAGAATTTTTTTTTTAGTTTATTTATTGTGGTGCTGACATATGATATGATTGAATAATAACATGTGCTTAGTCAGTGAAAAAACTAAGGTCAAAAATGTGTATTATCATATGTATGTTCAAGCATTTGCCTATCCTGCTTTTTTTATTTGTAATTTTTGCATATTTGTCACACAGATTAAAATTTTACCCAAGGATAACCAAATTTAAAATGAGCTCATTTTGTGTAAAAACATTGGTTTTCAATATATTGAAATGTAAAAAACATTCCAACTTTTCCAGAATTCAGTTGTTGGAATATATATATATAGCTGCTGGCAACTGACAATATATTACAGACCCTTGGGATATAGATGAGCAAGATGTTGTCATGAGTCATGTGAAAAACATTGTGATGTGAGTTTAGCTCCGCTCTCTGTTGCCGGTTTACAGTTCCCCTTCTTGTAATTTGGTTCTGCAGCATGCTGTAACACGTCGGCCTTAAACAGTCCTCAGTGGGAGCTCGTGCTAACACCTCTGAGTTTATGGGGAAAAAAAAGTAGTACCTTATTGAAGGGCTCTACAAAAACTACACTCACTAAGATTGAAATGTATAGGCCACTGTTGTGAGATTGTGTCATGTGTAAGCTTGAAACTTATTCATACTGACTTTCATGTTAAATAAAGTTGGGAAATAAAAAACTTCTAGCAACTAGTATCTGATCACAGTGGTGCCTTGGGTTTGGTGCTTGGCTGAATTAATTAAGAGTCTGTAGGAGTGAGCAGTGGTGAAGGTCCCTATCAGCCACCCCGTGCTGGATGACAAGAGTTAGCCCACTCTGTGGGTTTGAGTAATCAAGTCTCTCACTGAGATCAGAGGCAGATAAATCTAGCAACTTTCAAGAGGCTGAAGAAAAAGCTGCAGTGATATTCTGCCACACGAATCACCTGACACTATGATTCATCCAGACATATGGGTTGCACAGAGGGCTCAATACTCAGGCTGTGTGTATAGCAGACGAGCAGACGAGTACTATGCCACTGCCACTGTACTGTATATCAGGAATATAAACTGAGAAAATAAAAAAATAATTTAAATTTAATTTAAAAACAAAGTAAAGGTAATGGTATTTCCTATCAGCACAATGTAAAGTTAATTGGCCAGTGTACATAACCACTAACAGAAGTACATCTCAAATCTTTTCTGTAAATCTATTCTGCAAATACATGATATATGGAAAAAAAAAATTTTGGCATCGGGCAGATTTTTCACTTGAGTAAATGTGATAGAAAGGATTAATCCTAATAATTAAAGTCATAATGTCTAAGTGCGACAGCAAGTTATTAGCATTCAAACTACTGTGCATTGTAACAAAGTGGAATGAAGCAATGGAGAGATTAAAGCTGTTTTAGTTAAGTTCAGCTAATGTCCTTTGGTTTATTGCATAATTTAGTGTTAATATCAGTGATGTCACATAGATTTTATGATGTGCCGTAGGACACAGTGTGACCTACTAATAGTCGCACTAATAATATGAACAAAACCTATATGTTTTGCTAAATGGTGTACTGTTAGTGTGGCAGCCAGTTTGGGCAGTCTAATTCCTTTCCATGTAAAATGCCACATTAACTCCATAAATTGAAGTTTTCCATAGGCAAACTGTTAGACCGTCTTTGCTAGCTAGTAGAATGCAAACACTGTGAATAATTATTGTACTACTATTGTTAAATTGTGGAAGTTATTTTTAAGATAAGAACATAACAAAGCGGCAATAAAAATCTTAAACATTTATTGAGCAGCATGGTCAAGTGATCTTACTTGCTAAGAGATAGTTTGACCATCTCAACCTGTGTTTTGATAGGTGATTGCTCACCAGGGAAGTGAATAATTGTATAAATTACATGTCACTTTTATTTTATTGTCCTATAATGGTGGTTGCATTGGGGAGAATTGTGGGCCAAATTGATGTAACACTGCAGCTTTAGGTAAAATGTGAAACCATGACTCTTTAAAACAGCAGAGTGGCAGAGCAGGAGCTAAAGAAAGAACTGGTAAACAATAGGAAATACAACAGTCTCTCCTCTGTGGATGAAGTGATGGCTCAGCAGCGCATGTGGGTGTCAGAGTGGGACTGGAGCATCATCCAATTGTTTACCCTCTTTTTTTTTCTTCCCCTTTCACACGCCTCTGTCCTGTTCTGCCTTTCTGTCCCAGGAGTGCAGAAAAGGCAAACAAACAGACGTGACTGTTTACTTCTGCCAGTGGGATGGTGAAGTGCTTCATTAACCTCGCATTACCTTGCTTTAGGTTACTCAGACAGCTATATTTATTATAGCTGTATCTCTCCCCATGGTTTTAGCTTTCTGATTCAGTGCCCATTAAAGCAGAAAGCCACCCTCATAGCACATACTTACAAACACACATCTCTATACAATCCCTCCTGTTTCCCTTGTATTATTCTATTAATATTTTATGTGTGCTATTTTTACCTTTAACACATTTCCCCAATATTACAAAGAGAAAAAGAAACATTTTATATCATGGGAACACACTGGTTCTTCTTGATCCTAACAACAACAAAAAAAGAGAGTGAACTGGCCACATCTTGGTATTCAAAAAGACCTTTTTGTTAATACACTCTCAATTTCCATTACAGCATTCCACCCTGTCATATACAGAAAACCAACAGAAAGTGTCATAGTAAGGTGTTGAGCCATTGATTCTCCATCTCTCTGGAACTATCCTGGAGAGACAGGCACTGAGCTTATAAAAGGTTTTTGCTTTGCTCTTTATCATGGACCCAACCCATGACAACTAAATCTTACAAAATAACAGAGACAGAGTTTTTTTTTCTTTAACTTTCACCTGTTTCTATATATTTTGTAAATATATATTTACAAAAAAATGGAATAAAAAAAAGAAAGAAAATATTTTACAGGTTACACACACAGAAACACATCACAAAGACAGTCCTACAAAGACTATAAATAGACAAAATAGGCAAATCTACTGGCATTGGTGAGTAATAAAATTGTCAGCGGTTTTAAGTCTCCAGATTTAGTAGTAGTAGTCGATGACATGATACATTTATAAAATACATCTTAATTATTTATCTTTACTTATCTTTCTTAAGTCATAAGATGGCAGGAAGCTGGGCGGTACTGGGACTAAAGGGGCTCAATATTATCACAGAGAGGATACAGGACATATTATAACAATGTACAGTATACATACATTGCTTATAGGATATGAAAAGATTCAGAGAAAATTATAAAGGCAAAGGGTGAGATTACAAACTATTAGAAAATATTTCACATTAAATATTGGAGATGCAAACTTGAATATACTTTCACTATTACTGTCTAAGATACACCCCTGTTACTTCTGATAATAAAGGAAAATCTATGAAAAATAGCAGACTAAAAAACTTGCTCCTGCATATTTAAATTAGATCTCTGTATCACTTTAATTTTGTCTTAAGGGTATATAAATTTTATACTTGCCTATGCATAAAAACCCTTTTAATCATTTCTTCTTCTTTTTTTTACCCTCTCATTTTCTGAATTCTTATTCTCTCTATGAAAAAACAATGTCCGTGCTTAAACATTACTTCACACTCATCATTTTGAGTTATCACCACATATTTATTCATGCCCTTGTTCCAGTAATTGTTCACTGAATTTCTAGTCAGACACTTATTCTCCTATTTTACCTTTAGTTGTCTGTGGATAGCATGTTTTAGTAGCCTATTAAAATTCTGTGGGTACCAAGCTAGCTGTCTCTCTCTCACACACACACACACACACACACACACACACACACACACACACACACACACACACACACACACACACACACACACACACAAACCTTCTCCAACTGAGAAAAAATAAAAACACATTCATACACACACTTTCTTTCTGCTGAACCATGTACGAGGAGCAAGTGAGCATCGATTTCTGCACTTTCGTCTGAGAAAAGCTGTTTTCTCACTGGAAACCAAGGCTGAATTATTTATCCCCCTCATTCAATTTTTATTGCACTCTCCTGGTGGAAAAATAACGCTTCCCCAATCAGATGCCAAACAGCCTATTTCTCTCTCTCTCTCCCACTATTTCTTACTACATGCTCTCTTATCGCCCCCCCCCCCCCCCTCCCTCCCCCTCGCTCTGAATAGGGACAGTGTTCCTGTACAAGGGACAACCAGAAACAAAGAGCGACAGAGAGAGACAGAGAATTAGATCATGTAATCCGAGCTTCCATGATAGCGGGAACTATAACTAAGTATATTACACACTGGCCATCTGTGGCCCTTATACTTTCACTGTTATGCATCATGCATGTCCAGGACTGGAGAAGAGAACATAACAACAATCTGGGCTTTGTTTGTGGGGGATGAAATGAGGATTTCAAAAAAAGAGGTTGTCAGGTGCTTGGGCATAAAAAAACAGAGAGTGGGTGTCTAGAGAAAGACAGAGAGAGAGAGAGAGAGAGAGAGAGAGAGAGGGTGGGGGGCAGAGGAGATAGCTCGAGTGCCCACATCTCCACATTAGCCAGTGCCAGACATGGCAGCTAGAATTTGGGGAGCCAGCTGCTGTTTTTGCTCTGCCAAAGAGCTTGAACTGAGCCGTACAGCTGCCAGTCCTTCATGACAGGTGCAGCAGGCAGGTATATGCAGTGCAGAATGACAGAGAAAGAGAAGGAATAAGTGAGATAGCGGTAGAGACAAAGACTAGGGCTAACAACTAGCGAGTGATAGCAGCAGGGCTCTCCAGTCGAGAGATAAAATATCTGCAATTCCACTGGCTGCAGGCCCACACTCCATTTGTATGGAAATGAGTTTGTTTTCATGCTGCCAAGGTGGGGAAAGTGGGGGAGAGAATGGCGAGAAGAGAGAGAGAGAGAGAGAGAGAGAGAGAGAGAGAGAGAGAGAGAGAGAGAGAGACTGGACGTAGAGAATGGAACAAGCAATAGTGTAAATTTGGGGTCTTTTAAACACTTGGGGTCTTTTATCCTACCCTATTTCATTGGAAAAGGCACCGTTTGAATGAAGATATTGTCAAGAAAATATAGTTACAATACAATATTACAGCTTAGTATTGTGGTATTTTTCATAATGTGAATGGTTGGATTTCATTTAATTGGTGATATTCTAATGGGAGACACAACTAGCTCATACATTTGTGTATGTAATCATTTCACAGTTTCAATTTCATCCAAACACCTTTAATTTTGATTATGGCACACAATGTGGTGGCCAGTTCATATGTGAAAAACAATTGCTCAAGCCATCAGGGAAGACAAAATCAATAGATAGGATAATCTGGTCAGTTAGCACATTCAGGTTGTCAGTGGACTTCATTATATTGCAACATATTGTTATTAAGCCTAGACTCAGCCGACTGAAGCAATCTCAGATCATAACACTGCCCTCCACAGGCTTCTGCTATAGGCACCATGCATGATGGGTCAATGCTTACCCATCACACTGGAATAGGGTCAATCTGGACTCATCGGACCACTTGACCTTTTTCTGTTGCTCTGTAAGTCTCACCAACTTACAGATTGATTTTCTTATGGCCTCCATTCATTTTTTATTTTTTTATTTTTTTACCACATTTCTGTGAACTTCCAAGTTTAATATTATGTTGGAGAGTTATTAACCTAATTCCAATTATTTCAATTCTCCTTAGTTATATATTTTTTCTTTTGGCTGTGCATTGTATGCAGTTATGTGAAGAATCCAGCAGTCTACAGTCGTGGCCAAAAGTTTAGAAAATTACATAAATATTGGAAAGTGGAAAAGTTGCTGCTTAAGTTTTTATAATAGCAATTTGCATATACTCCAGAATGTTATGAAGAGTGATCAGATGAATTGCATAGTCCTTCTTTGCCATGAAAATTACTTTCCACTGCATTTCATTGCTGTCAATAAAGGACTTGCTGAGATAATTTCAGTAATCGTCTTGTTAACTCAGGTGAGAATGTTGACGAGCACAAGGCTGGAGATGATTATGTCAGGCTGATTGGGTTAGAATGGCAGACTTGACATGTTAAAAGGATGGTGATGCTTGAAATCATTATTCATTCATTGTTAACCATGGTGACCTGCAAAGAAACGTGTGCAGCCATCATTGTGTTGCATAAAAATGGCTTCACAGACAAGGATATTGTGGCTACTAAGATTGCACCTAAATCAACAATTTATAGGATCATCAAGAACTTCAAGGAAAGAGGTTCAATTCTTGTTAAGAAGGCTTCAGGGCATCCAAGAAAGTCCAGCAAGCGCCAGGATCGTCTCCTAAAGAGGATTCAGCTGCGGGATCGGAGTGCCACCAGTGCAGAGCTTGCTCAAGAATGGCAGCAGGCAGGTGTGAGCGCATCTGCACGCACAGTTAGGCGAAGACTTTTGGAAGATGGCCTGGTGTCAAGAAGGGCAGCAAAGAAGCCACTTCTCTCCAAAAAAAACATCAGGGACAGATTGATCTTCTGCAAAAAGTATGGCAAATGGACTGCTGAGGACTGGGGCAAAGTCATATTCTCGGATGAAGCCTCTTTCCGATTGTTTGGGGCATCTGGAGAAAAGCTTGTCCGGAGAAGAAAAGGTGAGCGCTACCATCAGTCCTGTGTCATGCCAACAGTAAAGCATCCTGAGACCATTCATGTGTGGGGTTGCTTCTCATCCAAGGGAGTGGGCTCACTCACAATTTTGCCCAAAAAACACAGCCATGAATAAAGAATGGTACCCAAACACCCTCCAACAGCAACTTCTTCCAACAATCCAACAGTTTGGTGAAGAACAATGCATTTTCCAGCACGATGGAGCACCGTGCCATGAGGCAAAAGTGATAACTAAGTGGCTCGGGGACCAAAACGAAATTTTGGGTCCATGGCCTGGAAACTCCCCAGATCTTATCCCATTGAGAACTTGTGGTCAATCCTCAAGAGGCAAGTGGACAAACAAAAACCCACTAATTCTGACAAACTCCAAGAAGTGATGATGAAAGAATGGGTTGTTATCAGTCAGGATTTGGCCCAGAAGTTGATTAAGAGCATGACCAGTCGAATTGCAGAGGTCCTGAAAAAGAAGGGCCAACACTGCAAATACTGACTCTGTCATACACACTCGTAACATGACCGGCACTAGGACCCGGAAGTAATACGGTCGTGTTTCAGGAAGCATAAAAGGAAACAAGATGGCGCTTCACATTGCTCAGTCATTGAGTTTTGCCCATGCTATTGCCGACGCCTCGCTCGTCTAAACGTGAGTACTCACTTTCTTGGGTTATCGCTTCCGATTGGGTGTGTGTATTTAGAACGCGGGTTTATTTGTGTAAACTCTTGCTCTCTCTGTTTTTCTAGCTTTACCGGACAAATGGGATGGCACGGATGGGAAGTGCAGTGTTTTTCTAACTGCATTGGATCTTGTGTTTGAGTTTAATTCCACCAGATACTCCACAGACCGACTGCGCATTGCTCTTCTCGTCTCGTTGCTATACGGGCAGGCAGCTGCGGCCATAAAGTGGGCCTTGGAGGAATGGCGACACTGGCTCCAGGGCGCCAGAGAGCCGTTCATCGTCTGGACCGACCATCAAAACCTCATCACTATCCGCACCTTAAAACAACTCAACCCCAGACAGGCGCGGTGGGCAGTTTTCGGTCGGAGTTTTTTGAGAACTATAATTTCCACCTGTCATACCGCCCGGGGTCCAAGAACACCAAAGTCGACGCCCTCTCCCAACAGCACGAGGAAGACGCCAGGCACAAGCTACGGAGACCGAACCGGCAGGTGTGCTGCCTGGCCGACTCTATGTACCCAACGCCATCAGGGCCGAAGTACTCCAGTGGGGACACTCCTCCCCACTTTCTGGACACCCCGGAAAGTGGCACACCCTACTTTTCGTCCAACGTGCCTTCTGGTGGCCCAATATGAGGAAGGACGTAGACAAGTTCATCCAGGCGTGCCCAGTGTGTGCCAGGTCCAAGGACAGCAACCGACCATCGCCAGGGGAACTTCAACCACTCCCGGTTCCCCGCCGACCCTGAACACACATTGCCGTTGACTTCATCACGGGCCTGCCGGTTTCCGAAGGAAGAGACACCATCCTCACCATCGTCGACCAGTTCTCCTAAGCTGTTCACCTGGTGGCCCTCTCTGGTCTCCCGTCAGCTAAAAGGACAGCCGAGCTGATATTAGAGCACGTAGTCTGCATGGGTTCCCAAAGGACATTGTCTCGGACAGGGGGCCCCAGTTCACGTCTTGGTTCTGGAAGGCCTTCTACCGTCTGATCAATTCCACCTGCAGTCTGTCCTCCGGTTACCATCCACAGACTAACGGTCAGACGGAGCGAACCAACCAACAACTGGAGCGCTACTTGAGATGCTTCATTGCTGATCGCCAGTGCTCCTGGGCCCGCTACCTCATTTGGGCTGAGCTATCTCACAACCTCCACACGTCTCCTGCCACCAACCTAAGCCCATTTGAGGTATGCTACGGCTTCCAACCTCCGATGTTCGACCATCACGAACCGGAGGTAGAAGTACCGTCGGCCCAACAGTTGGTTCGCTGGTGTCGACGGCTATGGAGACAAGCAAATGACGCCATTCAACAGGCTAACCACCGTTACACTCTACAACATCGCCGTCGACACCCACCGGGACGAATGTACCAAGTAGGTGATAAGGTATGGCTATCAACAAAAAACCTACACCTGCAGACTGAATCAATAAAGTTGTCACCAAGATTCATCGGACCATACCGCATCAACCTCCGGATTAACTCTGTCACCTACCGGCTCCAGCTGCCTGCGGCGCTCCGGATCCATCCGGTATTCCACACCTCCCAGCTCAAACCCTTCATCACTTCACCAATGGTTCCCCCCACCCACCCTGCTCCTCCTCCCCATATCATTGAGGGTTGTCCCGCCTACACCGTTCGCCGGATCCTTGACTCACGTCTTCGGGGCAGAGGGCTCTAGTACCTAGTGGATTGGGAAGGTTACGGTCCCGAGGAGCGATCTTGGATTCCGGCTCGGTTCGTCCTAGACCCCGAACTCATCCGGGACTACCGTCGTCGGGTATCCTCCACCCCAGGACCGTCGAGAGTCGGTCCTGGACAGAGGGGGTACTGTCATGCACACTCGTAACACGACCGGCACTAGGACCCGGAAGTAATACGGTCATGTTTTCCGGAAGCATAAAAGGAAACAAGATGGCGCTTCACATTGCTCAGTCATTGAGTTTTGCCCATGCTATTGCCGACGTCTCGCTCGTCTAAACGTGAGTACTCACTTTCTTGGGTTATCGCTTCCGATTGGGTGTTCTAATAATAACCAGCGTGGTTATCCTGCCTGCTCGCGCTACTTCCGCGTTTGGGTTTACCATCCACGCTACAGGGCTAACTGCTAGTCTTCTGATTCATCTCCGGTTAGTTCGTGACAGACTCTTTGCATAAATGTCATGTAATTGTCGATAAAAGCCTTTGAAACGTATGAAGTGCTTGTAATTATATTTCAGTACATCACAGAAACAACTGAAACAAAGATCTAAAAGAAGTTTAGCAGAAAACTTTGTGAAAACTAATATTTGTGTCATTCTCAAAACTTTTGGCCACGACTGCATAATCTGTACCAAACATCTGATTGAAATTTAGTGAAAACAAACACATTTTAGTTTGTTTTGACCCAGTACATAGTTAATAGTCTATGGTTGGTGGTAATCAATAGTTGATGTGTTAAATAGCCATTGTCTCCAGTATCCTGCTGAACTATATTGAAGTGTAGTGACCATTAAAAACAAAGTATTTCACTATAGGAATAAGAATTGTTAAACACCGTATTGTTCTTGCATCTGGGCTAATGAGGGATCTTCATTAGGCAGTAACATTACCACAAATTTGGTCTAACATGTGTTGGTTAAAATGTCTAGTGCATTTAAACAGTAGCTTTTCATCTTGTACTGTTCCACCCATGTCAGTGCAGGTGCATTTATTTCTGTCAATAAAAATAGTGAGTTAAATGCAAAAGATGGGATCACACCAACTAACTCACCATACACAAGTGTTTCTCTTGCAACTGCATTGAAAAAATAAATCAAACAAACTAAAAAAAAAAAGAATTTTGCTTAAAATGCATGTCATGCCAGCACTGCACTTAAATGCTGTCTTGAAATCTAGATCTAGAGAAGGTAAGTAGACTTGTGGGACAGCTCCAGAGCTGATAAAAGTATCCCAGATTATTAACAAAGTTTTCAGATTCACAAGCCCGAGCAGTCAACATTTCAAAAGTCTCTTACAGACATCATCTGAGTTAGTTTCAGCTCAGCCTGCACACCACTGGGTCATTAGCAGATGTGCAACAGGAACCGTGTTCCCCGTCAGCCTGTTTCCAGCATGCCAGACAGCCCTTGCTGACGTATTCACGGCCAGCTGCTCCTCATGTTCAAGGTAATGACTCTGCCTACTTTATTTCTTTGCCGTTTATCTTGTCATACTGCCAGAAAGCACTAGACTGTGATGGTCTGAGAACAAAACATGAAGACAACAGACAGAGGCACAGTTATATGTACAGTTAAAGAAACTGCCAAAGACTCAAATGAATGCTCCACGGATAGTGTACTAGCACAGATTTGTCTAAGGCTTCATGTGCTTTAGCTCAGTAAAGCAACAGTTGCAGGTGTGATGGTGTTTGCCTTTCCTATTTCTGCCTAATAAAGGCAGATAATCTCCTTAAACCGTTTCTCCTGTTGCTGTGGAAACGGAGGCGACAATCAATGAATTGATCGGTGGGCCACTCCAGAACACACAGTTACAACACTAATGCAAAGCAGTCCCTCCTGAAACATTTCAAAGAATGTGTTTATTGAGTTTTGTTACAGTTTTGTTCTACAGTTTTTTTTTTGTTGTTTTTTTTTTTTAGCTTTTGATGTCTCCTAAATTTCAGCTAGGTAATAAATCATGAAATAATCACTTCTGCATAATGAATTGTTTAATTAGTTTTTCCTCTACACTGTTAAAATACCTGTATAAAATACCCACTGTAACCACTACTAACATTGGCTAAGTTAGCTAGCTCTCTAGTTAATTGCTAGTATACAATTTTAAACTTGTCACAGTTTATACAAATTTGATACATTTAATTCTGATTTGATAGATTTAATCCCCGAGTTATATTCTCAGGGATTGTTTGTAGTCAAAACTGTCAAAATATACACTCATTGCTGCAATATGCATGACCAGTGTTTGTTTGCTAGCTTCTCCCAATATCACAGTTATCTCAAATTATAAGTTTTTTAAAAGCTGTTCATGTTTATGATCAGTAGACTTCTGTCAGAATATACCATAACCATGATTTAGGTTTATTATGAAGATTGGCTAAATTTACTGACTGGCTAAGTATCTGCTAGCAAGCTAAAAACACACACACACACACACACACACACAGGAATGGGATGAGGTTTCAAAACAATGGTGATTCAGGTTGATAACCGAATTAGATTAACCAGTAAATTTTTTAATTACTAAATTAAATTACCTATAGTCACGTTACCACACACGTTTTGTCACTAAAAGGTTTCTGTAGTGATATGATAATTTAGTGTTGTGTTGCACATTTTAACCAAGTACTAATCTATACAAACAGACCTTGCCCTTTGAATAATTTAATTTAAATCCAGGACTGCTTTGGTATGGTTTAATACTTGTAAAATTGGTACACTTCTACTTGTCTGTCATTACCACTGCAGACTAGCTAAGTTCACTTTCTAGGTCATGTACTTGTGTTTAAACAGGACACACCATGTGCATGCAGTGTTTTTAAATTGATCATCCAGTCAATACCGACCAGTTAATGACAAAATCAAACCAAGTCACATTGCACAATCAATGGATGAATGTGTTGGTCCATCCTTTTGTACCAAAATAAAATTCATCAATACAGGTATATTTGGCTATTTTGTCTATCCATAGCCTTCATAGGACTGTCTTTGTATGCTAGGAGCATTTGTGACGTGTGTGTGTGTGTGTGTGTGTGTGTGAGCGCTTGCTTATCCACCCACTCAGCAGTCGCACTCCCTCAGAAAAGCTGGAAGCTCATTGGTATTCGGGCGGAATTCTCTGGCAGCCCCGGTGCTGCAGCCACTCCAACTGAGTGTGGACGCACAGGCCTGCTGCATTCAGTGTGTGTGTGTGTGTGTATGGTGTGTGTGTGTGTAGTGAGGAGGGAGTTGACAAAAGACGGAGGGAGGGAGGCTTTGGCGGAACAGGAGATGAGATGCAGAGAAAGGAAAGGAAGAAGAAGAGGTCAGAGTCAATAAATGGGGGCTGAAAACAAGGATAAATAGTGAGAGGAGGGGAACGGTAAGGAGAGAGAGAGAGGTAAGTAGGAAAACATAGAGAGAGGAGGATGATGGGAAATGAAATTGAAGCGTGTGCTTAGAGAGTGGAGTGGAGGGAGGGATGTTGGATTTAATGTGGCATATGTTAACCTTAAGCTCCTGCTTGTGCGTGATTAGGACCCAAAGGAGACACCTCTCTCTCTCTCTCTCTCTTTCCCTTCCTCAATCTCTCTCTCTCACTCTTTCAGAGCTTAGTGTGTAGGCATTCTGATTGCACTAGATGTTCCTTTAAGTGAGACCTGCAAAAGCCATTGGAAATCTGCTCGATTGAGAGCAGAAGGTAGGAGAGTGGGTTGCTAGCTTTTCATGCTCCTTCTCTCTTTATTTCTCGACCCCCACAGTGCGTATTGGTCTCTCCCACCCCCTTCCATCACAAGCCATCTCCCATCTCTCTTTCTGCCTGTGCCCCCACACACACACTCTCTATTTATGCCCTTTTCTTCCCATGTTCCTTAGCGTGAAGAGTCACTCCATCCCAGGTGGCGTGTGCTCCTTCTCGTCACCACACCCCCCCCCCATTCCCCCACCCCCCACTCACTTGCCCTTTCTCCCTCTATCTGTGGCTATCTTGCTGGTTCTCCACCCCCTCTCGCCAGTCCGCTTTTCTTTCACTTTCTTTTCTTTTTTCATCTGGGCACGCATTCCTTTCCACCCACACTAAATCATTTCAAGTGTCTGGGCCCAGGCAGACACACACACACACACACACACACACACACACACACACACACACACACACACACACACACGATCCTCTAAGACAAGCAGTGGAGTGGGGATAAGCGAAGGGAAAGACAATAAGAGATTGGGTAAAAGCTTTATACCCCTCTTCACCCATCCTACTGAAGCACTGACCATATCGAAACACAATGCAGGTGAACAAAATGGACGCCTCTAAGCCTTTCTCCATGGCTCCGTGGTGTCCTGTTGATGTCCGCAGGTGATAATGACTAACGTCATTATGTTAAATTTCCTCTTCAGCTGTTCAGGGACAACCGCATCTGACCCTTCATTAAGACATTTAAATCAGTGCACTTTGTTTTGGCAGGCAAAAAAATTACACAATGGTTTCTTTTATTCTTTCTTCTTTTATTCCATCAATAATTAAAGTGCTGACTTGAATAATTCAATATGCTGAGCTCATTTTTTTACAACTTCTAATAACCTCGGAAATAAACTTTAGAAGGGCAGACTTTGCACAACCCTTACTTACCAAACCCACCGCTCTTACATTCTGTACTTCCTAAATGTTCCCTTTAAACATATTCGATTTTCTTTCCCCCTGTCTTGTCACTGAGATTACATGCGTGTGGGACGGAGACCTGGTGGCTGAAAGGAACGACACACAGGCAGGGATAAGCAGTGGTGGCTGAGAGGGGATTTCATTTCATTCAATCCTTTTGCTGTACAATGAAGCCCACAATCACATGGAGTAATCCAATCTATTCAAAACACTGTGCAGTGGCAATACCCTCGCCTCAGAGAACCTGGTATTCTTGCTACTTTTTGTTCCTGTTAGATAACAGTGTCAGTGTCTGAGTCATGCACTAATATTATCACGTCTCTTCGCACTCATGTCCTGGCGATTTGAGTCATTTGAGTCTTTTTTGGCGAACAGAGTGTGATGTCCCAATATAGTGCTATGTTCTTGTTTTGTGTACACACGCTTTGTCCAGCTCAGTGTCTTCACAATATTACATGCTAACAATAATGCAAAAGGACAGAGACACAGTTGGTAGTTGCAGTAGGTGCAGCCTTAGACACTCCATCCACGGACCATCTGAGATTAATTGTACACTTAACTGGCCATAACTATCAGCATCTCACTAAGTATGAAGGATGGATGGATGGATGGATAGATGGATGGATAGATAGATAGAAGGTTATTGTCAATGCACTTAAGCACCATACGCAACAGTGCAAATGTTGGCATTGGCATTTATCTGTATTATTAACATCTCTGTGTCTACACACTTTGCTTTTGATCAGTTGGATAGGAAATAAATGAACACAGTGGCTGGCATAGTAACTGAACTGAGGAAAAGTTTGGAGGTTTACGTGACTCTCATTTCCACACCATTTGATCACAGTGTTTAAGTTAGCGTCACTCCAATGTTCACCACACTCCTCCCCCGAGTCAGTGTCTGTTTATGTTTCACACCAACGTCCCTTTTCAACTGTTCCAACAGGCAGCACACATATACAGAGTGAGGCCTGGCCAGCACCAGCTAATCAGAGTGTGGCGTTTGTTTGGAAAACAAAGCAGTTCTCTGGTGTGATCCATCTATGTTGCCCCAGTGCATGGTGGGACGAGGATGGCAGCATGGTTGCAGAGTGGCTGAAAATAGTTGTGGTCACAGGACACTTGTAAAGGTGTCACTTTAGTCATTGCCAATTTGGTCAGAAGATATACATGGCGAAGTGTGTAAAATAGGATACTGTTGAGGTGAGCTACAAAGAACGGCAGGGCTGTTATAAGATGTGATATTATATACAATTATAATGTTGATTCCTTGATTCTAATTGGTCAGACGGTTTGTTGATTTCATTAATTCTAATTGATTGTTGCTATAATAACAGCTTAATTTTTAGCTACTCTTATATATGGTGAATTAACAGATTATTTTAAATATGTATTTATGTACAGTATATGTACATTATAAATGTTAGGATATAAATGCATACTATAGGTTCTTTCTTTCTTTTCTAGCACAGTGGATGTAATATGTAAAAAAAAAATGTTTACATATTAAATCCACTGTGCTAGAAAAGAAAGAAAGAAAGAAAGAAACACAAACAAAACAAAACTCTAATACACAAACAAAACTGTCCAGTATACATTTTGCGCAGTTTGAGAGATTTTTTTTTAAAGTGCAAAAATGTTGGAAAAGAGCAGTTGTTTTCAAGCGCGTGTCAAAGGGTTTTAATGGGCATTACAAGGGCTTTGTTTTGTGTGTTTATTTACCTGCTCACAGCTGCGAACTCGCCCACTAACACACACAAAAGCAGCTTTCTGAGGAACACACTAACACGTGGCCGTTCTTTCAGAAGCTAAAGGGGTGCCTTTATCAGGCAGCAGAGCAGCAGGAATCCACGTGAAGGTCAAACCCCAATGCTTGTATACGGCGTGTAAATGCTTGTGGTGTGCGGTCAGCAGTATTTCTTTCATTCAGCAGAAAACACAAAAGGCTTGCTTTAGCCAACCATCCTAGGGACAGTACCTGTCACTGCATAATCAGGCTTTTTGTCCTGTGGGTTTATGCAGTTGGCCTTTTTCGGCTCACGTGAGTTGATGTATCAGAGGACAAGTAAGTCAGACACACATACAGTACGCCTTTAAATGCAGGCACACATAAAAGGTTAAAGTCTAACAGGAAGTAACATCCAGCCACATCTGACTACTTTGTTCTAGGGCATGCTATATATAGAAGCAGGTCAGGAAACTACAGAGAGCGATTTAGCATTTACCTTTACTCTATCTGACCCAGGCCCTTGCAGCGGCTCTTTATATAAATGGCTTACCTAGGTAAAACGTCATCCACGTCCTTTGGCACACCCGATACAGCTATTTACGCACACGGTGCAATGCTTATCAGCTTGCTGGTGTTCTGTGCATGATGTCCTTCTCATAAGAATCCACACACCCGCACAGACACACACACACACACACACATTTTGGGATGTGCCAGGCCTAGAATTGCCTGTAGCTCCCTCCTGTACAGCCACTGGCCTTTTTCCCAGCTCATAGTGCCTGGCAGTGAAGAAAGCAGCTCTGAGGCGTCAGCTGCTTCCTCGCCAAAAACGTTAGTCACCACCACGGCTCAAACTGCCTGGGGCCATGCTTAAAAAGTTGGCTGTTTGTGTTTGTGTGTGCATGCATCGAGCTCGGGAGTTTTTGATTTGTAGCCCCTTTCTCTATGAACTGCAGTCTCAATATGATGTTGAGTCTGTTTGTTATAAAAGACAGATGGGGAGACGTTTAGTTCAGCCAAGAATGATAGGAGTTCCATGTTTAGAGGAATCTATGTCTGTAGAGGTCTACGTAGAAAACATTAAAACAAGGTAAGGGGACCCTTACCCCTGAAATGGATATCTGTCCTCCAGATGTACTATGAGCTTATATTAATCTGTACGGGGAAGTGGTGTAATACAACCAGTGTACCAGGATAAGAAAGCCATGCAGAGTTAATCTCAAACTTCGTTTAAACATTTCACAACAAAAGACATGGTTCTTGTGTGAGGTCAGTCACAAAATGCTGCTTGGCTAAAGACCAGTGAGATGAAATGGTTGTTTTTGTGGCTAGGAAAAAAAACTCAAACTAATTTATTTCACATTATTAACATAAGAAATTGTTTTTTTCACCTATATCACAAGTGTGCAAGACGTTTAATCCCACACCTGCTTTTTTCCAAAAGTAATTTCTCCAGCAGTTATTTTTGTTGTTATTTAAAGCTGAATAAAATTGTAACTAAATTCATGCACTTTTCTATACTGTCTTTTATTGTGACTATCACTACGGGACAGCATGCTGTTATAGTTGCGAGTCGCTTTCTGTTTTCGGATGTGGCTCTACTCCATATGCTGTACATAGAGCATATATTCTTTAAAGCCTTTCACTGAGTAAAAAGGTGGGATTAGGACATAAATTTCGATGCTGCTCAATTCCAGTCATGTTTGCTAATAAAACGGATTCTGTACGAATCCAGGTTAAAAAAACTAGCACAGGTCTAATTAGTGTGTGATAAATGATTGTTTTATACATGTTCTGCACTGACTGATTTATAATCATTCAATAGTCAACAGTGTAACCTTTAATGCACTAAACCTGCAAGTGTAATTTGACTCGACATTTTGTTTGCTATTGTTTATTAGAGTTTAATGACACTAATAATAGTAGCCCAAATAGGGATTTCCTGAGTCAGTTTTTGCGTTAACTATGGGAACGATAATTAAACTCCGGATGGTAAAATATTTCCTCGAGGCCAGAGGAACTTCCTAATGCCCTCCATGAGTGTTTATTTTTTAAATTTTTTTAATGCAGATTAGAAAACTCCCACATTTGATTAGGTAATGTCTTGGCTCCTGTACTTGTGGAATCATGTCCAGTTCTTAAAAAGGTTTATTGGTTCCCTGAGCCAGTTCCAGCTTCTGCCAGAACATCCTCATCATTTACCCACATATAAACACCCATATCTTTAGCCCTTCCCTTCCCTTTTTTTTTCTGCCCCTCCATTTCCATGCCACAATCAGTCCTCACATGCTTGGAACACAAGCCCTTTAAATAGGGGTCCTTTGTGGCAGAATATTCGCATGCTTCTTCTATGACACCTCCATTTGCCACGTGAAATTTAGAGGAAAGGAAAAGAAAACACATAGCAGAGCAACAGTCATGCAGTCAGTCACCTTCAGCCGGCATGTGTGAACGAGCATGGCTGAACAAGACTTGAATGGAGGGCAGGCCAGTTTGTTATGACACCAAACAACAGTGCTGCTGGAAAAACAGACAAAAGCAGAAACCAGAGACGAGGAACGTACAAGCGAAAGACAAATAATGGCCAGCAGTGAGAGCAACCAAGGCCCTGTGGCTGTTAAATAAATATACATTGTTTACTTTAACAATAAAATCTTAATGTTGAGAGTGGAAATGTGATTGCAGCAAATCAGAAAAAAAGAAAATAATCTTTGGCAAGTTTGATCAGAAGTTACTTTTCTGTGTGAAGAATTATATTTCTAGTTTTTCTTGTTCTTAAATGCAACATAAAATATTGAAAAGACAGGCTATTACAGTGTACTGTACAGGAGATTGTTCCTAATGAAAGCTCCTTTTCCGGGCTCAGAACACAATTTGCAAGAGACAATCAAAGAATCGTGTCTTACAGAGACAACTTACAGAGAGCGCTCCCTTAACTCTTTAGTGGAAATCTGATTTACACCAGGCACGAAAAGTTCAGCGAATACCGTTCAGCCAAAGCCAAGAAATTACTTTGACCCCAGGCTCATTAAAACCAATAAAGTGTACCACATATATTAAACACGACAGAGCCAGTTAAGAAACATGACGACAAATTGAAGAGTGTGTCTGCAAGGCTTCTTGTTCTTGGAGTGTGTGGTTTTCAGATTTAGCAGCTGTCATTAGAGTAGAGTCTGTGCAAACATTATGGCAGTATATTAGGGGCCGTACGTACAATGGCCCTCCTGAAGGTTTGTTTAAGGCCAAGACCCTTGTGCTTGTTGACACAGCTGTCAAGGGGGCTTCAAGGAAGTAGGACATAGGGAGGTTTAGTTCAAGATGATCAGGGTTGTGGGTGATGTCAATGTGCAGGCATCCTGGCTTTACAAAAGGTGTGTTTGTTGGATGGGGAAAATGTTTCATTTCATTGCATGCTTTATATTAATTAGTGTGTTTCTTTGTGTGTGTTAATAGTATAATTGTACCTTGGCAAACTGCCAACAACAATATTATTATTATTATTATTATTATTAATAATAATAATAATAATAATAATAATAATAATAATAAAGACATACTCATACATTGTACTGACAAGTCAGACTGATCCAAGTGCATTACATAAAAAATGTAAATGTCTAAAATTAGATAATTTAAATTTCACCATAACGTTGATCATAAAATTTCTAAAATAAGTTTCAAAATCAGTTAGTTCCACCTAATCTGATTCAACAAGAGACACGTAATATTCAACTATGCGCGTCACCAGTGGCGGCTGGTGCATAAATTTTTTTTGGGGGGGGGGCGCAAACAAAATGAAAATTAAACTTTTAATACTCGCCTGTAAATATCCATTTATCAGGTGATTAAGCATCATTACTGCTAGTATAAAATAAAGACATGACTCACATCGCATCCAGTCAGCAGCTCCGCTTGCCATAAGAAGAGCTTTAAGACTCGTTGAGAATGGTACAATCACATGAGCCCAAATATTTAAAAACAATATTGATTCGCTAAGAACAAAAGTGGGAGGGTTCGGGGCGCACAGTGCTGCGTCCAAAGGATGATTTGACAAAATCCAATCAGAGCTCAGCCTCAGGTCACATGCTTTTCAAAAATGTACGCGCCTACATAGACACTCGTTTGTCCGGCGTCCCGCGTACACGAACACAAATGAACATAATACAGTTTAGATTTTTTTTATTGCAAATAAATTATATTAAGAAATACAGCGGAATATTGTGACTAAATGACTTTATTTCATTATTAAAATAAATAATTATTATGTTAAATAATTACATGTTAAAGGAGCATTCTTTTCTGCCTAACTTTAAGGGGGGGGGGGGGGGGGGGGGGGGTTGGCGCTGTTCTATCAATTCATCCTACTCATCGTTATTTCCGACCCAGGTTTTCTGCTCATGTGCATTAAAAAAAACTGTCATGCTTAAATTAATTCATGTGTGAATTTACTGAGAGATTTCATAGTTTTGTGCTTTTAAATGAAATTTAATGTGATTCACATGCGTATATTTAACAGTTGACCTGTGAATTGAAGGGTAGGAGTGATTCTTTTTTATTGTTTGTACCCATGTTAAAACTATAGGAATTACATTCTGATGAAGTACCGACATGTGTCAGAATCTGCTGCCCATGTTAAAACTGAGTATTGCGTTTTTTTGCAGTCTTATATCCATTTGTATAATGTAGGACAGACCGGTACAACTATGTTTTTTCTACCAGCAGGAAATTCTGACAAGTAGGAAAAACTGATAGAACAGTGCCACTGCGTGTAACTAAACATCACAGGTGTTCTAACAATACACATACTGCCGGTCTCCAGCAAAGGTGAAAGTATGTCAGAACAGTCCACAGTACTGAGGGAAGAGCAGCTGCATGCCAAAACCCACAAAACGCTTCTAGTCACAGAAGCACGTTCAGAAAGAAAACACACCTGATAATGTTAGGTCCTCTTAAACAACAACATCCTTAATAACTGCTTCTAAGTTGTTCCGAATTACCTCTGAACAATCTGTGTTGTCTCGTTTACTTCTAATTTCAGCTACAAAGCAAACGTGCTGCTAACACAAATCCCTCTCTTAACCCTGATCAAGAGAACTAATTAGTGTAAGAACAAGAGATTGTCCACCATACACAGCACACTAGCTTTCCATTCTACTCTACTTGGGATTGAACCCCAGAAGTTAGCTGAAGTCTATCAGGACTGTCCATCACATCCAATGGTTTATTCTACTCACCTTTTCTCTACATAGCACTTATAACTGATGGTTGCCAGCTCAATACCAGTTACGCCAGTTGGAGAATTTCCGCCAGTCATGGCTACAGCCACATCTCAGCCGTGCTGATATTCAGTATCAGCACTCCATCTCATGTGATATTGCTCAGAAAATTTAGACATAATTTACAAACATTAACATAGCCCTTGCTTACAAAACATAAAATGTTACAAAATGATTAAATGAAAGAAATCTTTTTATACTACATTTTAATATTCTTAAATGCTCGCCTTGTGGCAGCAGGTGAGCCTGTGTTCTTGGAATATTAAGACAATCATGTTTGAAACCTGCACCCCATGATAAAAAAATAAAAACAACTACTCCCAGTCACATCTTCACACCGACATTACTCTCTGATAGAATCTGATGTACCAATTCAACAGAGAAACTAACTTACACTTATCATACTTTTTTAATCTTTACAATCAAGAACATGTAGCACTGAGGCATTGGGCTGTGTATGCTCTGCAGGTTTCAAGGCTCTCCTGGTGTCCTTCGGTATGACCCTCAGCTTCGTCAGCATTGTGCTCTGTGTCCATGGGGAGGGTTAGTGAACCATAGAGATGGAGGAAGTTCAGCAAGGCTGCTGATGTGACATAGTCTGAGCTTAGCATCCAGTGGCCTTTGTCAAGTTTCCTGTTTTGTGCTTTAACACAAACCTGATTTTCATTGTTAAACCACAGGAAAGTGGAGAAGTGTAGCTTCTGGAGAGGAAGATTAGAGTTTTTTCATGTTGTCCTTTGCATGTTACTTTTCGTGACTAATATTTTTTTTATACCTCATTGCTGTTGAATTCTTGTCCCATACTGAATCTGATTGGTTAGATATTTGTTCATTAATTTTCTATAATACTCCAGACTCCAGACAATTGTTCCTGCTGCAGAATTTATACTGTACAATGCTGTTGTTATTATCATTTCCATTGTTTCTCAGACATTGCACAACATTAAATGTAACAATAGGTAAATATTGTGCATGCTGTTATAATAGTAACTTTAATTTGGGGGGCATGGCACCACCCTGTCATTGATTATTTTCCTTCTGTGTGTTTTTTAGCTACATGCAGTGGCAGGGATGGTGATCAGTTCTGGGTTTCTGCCAAGCATAGTGTTTTTGTGCCAAGGCCAAAAATTTACATTTTGGTTTCATCAGCCCGGAAAAGCTTTTCTGCAAGCCAGCAACATGTCTTTTGGAAAACACTAAAGAGGATTTTATATAGGTCACCATTCACTCATAAAGACGATAACTCATGGAGCATGGAGTGTTCACGCTTAAGGTTCTCCTATGAAAAGCTTCCTTCTTCTGAATTGTGGACCTTTCCAACTACTTCTTAACCTTGGTCTGCTGAATGCTTCTCTAAATAATGCCTTCCTTATCTGGTCATTGATGGCACTTCTCTCTAGACAATACGTCCTGGCTGACTGGCCAGAAATTACACAAATATAGTAGATGACCTTTTCCTAGAAAATCTGCCAGTTTTAGATTTGTTTCTAGATGGTTTAACACCAATCAACAACAACAATCAAGCTTCTTTCAGTTAGAAAGAGCTCCTAAATCGTTTTTTTGAAGTGATGTCTGAGTGTGAAACACGAAGATCCCCTTCCCCCCCTAATCTCAACTTCCTCCAGTGTATTGACTGCAAACACAGCTAATCAAGCCAAGAAACCCAAAGATTATTGGTTTCTGTCAAATAAAGGCAGTGAGAGAATAAGCTATTATCAATATTAGAGAGAAGAAAGCAAAGACAGACATGGGGAGGAGGCTAAGTCAAAGTCAGCATGAAAATGTATTCCACTGTCAATATCATTTGACTATCTAAAGGGTAGATTAAAGACTGTAAGCAGATTTAACAAAACTTCATTAAGGTCTTATATTACCAATATGTTTTGCTTGACGGCCTTGCTCAGGCATGAGGTGACTTTTTTTTTTTCTGTTTATACAAGCCAAATATTATACTGTAATACTTTGACGTTGACATCAAGAACATGACGTTCATTTGAACTTCTGCCCTTATGACAGAAAATACCTTGGTTGATGATTTATTCTGTGAGAGCACACATTGTTATGTTCGTAAGAAAGACCTACCATGACTGGTGGATTGTTGTCTGTTACATGACTCAGCAAGCCAGATGAATATCATCTTTGATGAGTACACTGTGAGTGGAATTTACAGTGGCTCCTTTTGTTTCTGTAACTAAATAAATGACCTCTTCATACAAGATTTGCTTCATGCAGCTACAGGAAAAGAGCAGGGCAGAGTCGGACATGTTTGTAAATTGACCCTAAAACACACTGGCTTTCCTTTACATGTCAAATCTGAGAATAATATGCAATATTACCAATAGATTTATCTCATTCATCAGTTTCATCTGTCACATACTTGCAGAAACTCACATGAAAAATACTTGATTTGCCCTTTACATAATCGAAATTGATATTCATATCATAACTGACTACAGCAAGATAAGAAAGTGAAAAGTATCCAAGAAAATATTTTATGTGGTTTTGCATCACCATGTTAGATGTGTAACTTTAAAGATACTAAAATTGCTTTGAGTTCCTTTTTTTTTTTTTTTTACATATCATTCTTTGAACAAATTTCTTTGAATAATGCAATTCATGGCACATATCTGATGACTCGACATCAGTGATGCCTTGGCACCAATCCATTTTGGCTTCTTTATTGCAAGCTTCTGACACACGTGCGCTCTGCGCTAGTTGCGTATTGGTAAAATAAATTTGAAAAAAAGGTCCATTTCTCTTTTGCTGGCCAATTAAAACCAACAGTGTGGCTGTAAAATGTAATTCGATGCCACGAAGAAATATAGTGGAGTAGAAAATACATATTTTCGCAGTAGGATGTAGTGAGGTAAAAGTCAAAAGATATTCTTAGATAAATTAAAAATTACAGGTTCATGAAAACAGGGCAATCATTATTACTCTTCTCCAACAAATTCTTCTTATTGGACCCCTCATCCACTTCCCATCCCATTACCAACACCCACCCACAGTTAGCTTTAATACAACAGAGGCAATTTGAAATAAACACATAGACGTCAGCCTAGTAGTGACACACAGACCACTCACTCACTCACCCATCATCATTACCGCTTAATCCTATATTCAGGGTCACGGGGGCCTGGAGGCTATCCCAGGAGACTTGGGGCACGAGGCAGGATCTTGTCTGAGCAGAGTGCCAACCCATTGCAGGGCACACAGACATACACACATTCACACACTATGGGCAATTTGGGAATGCCAATTAACCTAACCTACATGTCTTTGGACAGTGGGAGGAAACCGGAGTACCCGGAGGAAACCCACCAAGCACGGGGAGAACATGCAAACTCCATACACACAGAGACGGGAATCAGGCCTAGCCGGGGCTTGAACCCAAACCCTGGAGGTGCAAGGCGACAGTGCTAACCACTTCACCACCGTGCCACCACACACAGACCAACTATATATATATATCATTGATTTGATTTCAGTCACTGCTTTGAAATAATTTCTGTATTTCAGTAATTTTAAAATACAGAAATTATTTCAAAGCAGTGACTGAAATCAAATCAATGGTGACCAATAAATTTAAGCATCAATAAATGTTGAGGGCTTCATTAAATTATTGGTCAGATTGTTTGGAGAATTAAAATACTGCATAAAGTACATGATTGTCAAATGAAAGGATAATAATAATAATAATAATAATAATAATAATAATAAAAATAGCAGCTGACCCACATGTATATCTTATTTATACCAGCAGTATGTGGCAATCCATACAATTTTTTAGGTCCAAATGCAAGTCTCCTGACTCTCAGTGACGTGAATAGCGTGTCCACTGAGTATTTCCTGGCTCATTTTATTTGTTGAATGCATGCACTCTTCAAGTCACCATCACCGGTAATATGAATGGCCAAGTGTGGCTGACCTTATCAATTTAACAATAACAGTGGTTGGGGGACTTGGATGACAAGTTGAAATGTGTTTTAATTAGAACAATACCTTTCAATATTATTTGGAAAAAAATAAATTGTATTGTCAGTTACATAAGTAATTATAAATTGTATAAATTGTTGTTTATAGTATTTAAGGATGAACCATAGACCTTTGCATGGGCTCCTTCGGACTTAGGGTCATCTGTAAGCCTCGAATCCCCATAAAGCCAGGCCTGCGTGAAAAATGTATTTAAGGAGAGTAATGAAGTTGATGTACATGAATAACTTTCCACCACTGCCCTTCTTTATTTGCTTTCACCTTCTAATGGGCTCACACTGTGTAGGCAGCATAAAGATGAAGTTATACAACTCATACCGAGCAAGCTGTTAAGAGACTCTTCGAAGCATTTATTTTTTTGTATTTCAGGTAGGGCATAAACACGGCCTAAGTATGATGAGTAGTCACATCCTACTGCAAAATTACATTGTTCCCTATGCAGCTTAGGCTTGGAGAGAATGTTGAATAGGTACTCGGTTTCAGAACAGATACTGTAGCTCCAGTTAACACAGATGAAGAAAATCTCTGAAATGTTTGAATATATAAATTATAATTTTAAAATATTTTATTATACTGAAATGCAATATTGTCAGTGAGACAGGGATTTTATCACACTCTAGCGAGCAAACAGCTAAACATAACAGCTAAATACATAACAGCTAAATATTAGATAAGTTGCAAGTGACCTTGGCCTAAACCTAGCCTTTGTCCTTAAGATCGGTTTCAATAACTTCTTCTAATTTTAACTGTTTAAAAACTGAGCCAACTCATTAGCTGGCAAACAGGAGAGCAGGTATCTGCTGCTAAAGTTGTTGAATAAGCCCATGCATATTTACCTTTCTTTTCTTTTTTATATTTGTATTTATTTATGTGTGCGCTGTAACCAGATTTTTGGGAAAACCAATAAGGTGTAAGTCCAGCGCTTGTCTCACTGTTGGCTCTGTTTGATAGCTCTATGCTTCTTCACTTGGATAAATATGGTAAATAAATGAATGTAAATGCAAATGTAAATGTTTTTTTTTTTCTTTTTACATAAATCTGAATGGCTCCATTGAGGAGTGGGGATGTGGCTTTCAGTTACTGCTGTGAGACAGATAGCAGTGCTGTGTCCTGTACTCCTGCACACACTCCCGTGAGGTGATACTCTCCCCTTATGACGCACATCTACGCGCTGATGCTCTTCTTGAGATTACAACAGCCAAGGTAAGCCAGAGGAACAGTATCCAGCGCTAACAATTTCAGAAGGACAGTGCACGCACACAAGCACACACCCAGGATCAACATGTTTTCAGTCACTCTGGAGGCAAATAAACTCAACCCATTCATCTTTTAACAGCATGTCTTTCTTCCTTTCTTTCATTCTCTCTCCCCTCTGACTCACTGAGGTAGCTGTGTAAATGTCAAGGGAATTAGCTGGCTTGGACTTTATTTACTGGCACCCACGGATGAAATGCTGACAATGACAGCATGAGGACGGGAGTGTGCATGTTAAAGTAACACACTGTACCTTATATTCACACGCGCCACAGCTTCTCAGAAGTCATAGAAGGAGAAAGACATAATGTTTCTGGTACTGCTCATTATACGTTTGTCAAATTTGCCAATATTATCAGAGGAGATATTCTAGTCTCTGTGCACCTTGGGCACTGCAAATTGAAAAAAAATAAAAACCCACAAGAAATCACAATAGAGGTTGCTACACAGCTCAGAAATCAAACTCCATGCAACATGAAGAACTTATAGCTTTCTGATGGGTTAGTTAGGAAATGCTCATGTGGGTTTGGACATAACTTATATCATTTATATAATTTACAAAATCCATTTTTTACTATTTGTTTTCCATGATTGTCTCCCTAATTTAGTCCTGGTGATTTCCTACACCACTATCATTGGCAAGTGACCAATATATGAAGCTTTGTATGCTTCCTCTGGGACATGTGATATGAGAGAACTACATCTTTCCAAATTGCTGCTCATGTCATGGGAAGGCATGACACACTCCAAATTGCCTACTTCTGCATGCATGAGCTCACAGCCACCCATGATTGGCTAGTGTTGCTGTGATTGATGGAGGAGATTATGCCACCCCGGTTGTGGCATACTGGCAGTTGTGTAGTGCAGCCTTTAGGGAATACTGAAAGCAGGGACTGGACTAAATTTCAAAACAACAGCTAAAATCTGCCACAATCTCTGACTGCACTATTACGTTTTAATGATCAAACTGTCTCTAGAAACAACAAGTGCAAGCAGAAATGATACAAGGTCATCTTTAGGCCCAACCAATTTATTGACTTATTTGGGAACAACAACATCTGTACTATATACAATGTCTTCCAGAGGGAGTTTATTGTTCTTTGAATCAAATAAGTTAAATATTAAGGTGAAGTAATTTGACATAAGACCTGTAGGAGGTGGGTTTCTATCAATGATAGATCGAGCTGCTAGGGAGTATATTAAACAAGGACAGGATTGTTTACATGGTAGAATAATAGGTAGAAGGGAAAAGTGTTGGCAAGGCATAGCAAGGTCGTACCTGAAAGTATGATTAAAAGTGTAGTGTGCAAAGGCAGCTGGCTCCAGGGAAGGAGGAAGTGACGCTGACTCACAATTTGTTTTACTCAGTCTGGTTCTTCAGCTTCTCTGGTCCTGACTTTTGTCCTCATGTACCACTGTGAAGAGTGAGTCAGAATGAAGGAGTGTGTAGGCAACTTTGCTGCCTGAGCCGTTCTCTCACTGAACGCCCACACTTACAGCCATCTGAATATAGCTCCTCCACATTTAGGCCAGGCCACTCAGAGACAGGGAGATAGAGCTGGCTGGCACTCAGTCACTGCATTTTTGTATTATTCTTTTTGCCAGTCAATGTGAAAAAGAAGTGCAGCAAAAGATCAAATTCCAAAATGTAAGAGATTATTAAGGAAAAAGGTGAGCCAGATGAATCAAAGTCAGCACTAATATTGCCATATCTCACATTAACAATGCATAAAAAACAAAAAAATCTCTAGTGCATTCACTGAATATGTACAGTGGGCCAAAAGTACATGGTCACCTGACCATCACATGCAAATGTGAGTTTTTGCACACTTTTCCAACAAGGAGTATTTAGTATAATAACAAAAATATTAAGAAAATATTGTATTAATGTTTTAAGACTTAAAAAAAAAAAAATTTCTGAAAGACCTACCAGAGACATTAAAGAAACTTTAGGAGTGTCCATATGTGCATTTTGGTGAGAGAACCTCTTCCAGCCCAACTTTAGTTCAATACCCTAGAGTAGTTTCAGTCAGGCTCCACAAAAATGCCAAAGTGATGGCCTCTCCTGCCACAAGCCAAAGCCCTGTCCCAATTGGGCTGTCATCCAGAGGTCAAAAAGGACCCTCTAGCAGAAAGAGCAAAAAACACATAAAAACCCTTAACTAAGTACCAAAACTCCCATCATATCACTTGTAAAAGTTCAATAACTGACGTGCTATTGACATGCTAAATAAACTATGGCAGGTGATCAATCATAGTGACGAGCCGATTGAGTAAAAGAATATGCCCACTCTCTATACTCAAAAATCTGACTGATTTTTTGGTTTATCAATCGTAATTTATGCCATAAATATAGATAAATATGTGTGTGTGTGTATATATATATATATATATATATATATATATATATATATATATATATATGTATGTGTGTGATATATATATATATATATATATATATATATATATATATATATATGTATGTGTATATATATATATATGTATGTATGTGTATATATATATATGTATGTATGTGTATATATTTTTTTGTTTAGTACAAGAGACATGAGTTTCAAGTGCAACACATGTGAAATCTATTACAACCATATGGAATAACAGACATACAGTATATGCCATTGGGCAAAACAAGAATGGATTTAAGGTTTTGGATGGCCTAGTCAACTTAAATCCAATTGAGATGCTGTGGCATGTCCTTAAACAGGTTAAACTCTCCAAAGTGGCTAATTTAAAATGAAGAGTGGGCCAAATGTAAAAGATGCATTGCCAGTTATCGGCAATGCTTGATTGCGTTTGTTGCAAAAAAATAATAAATAAGGGGCAATTACCTTTTCACATAGGGCCATTTACTGCATTTTATATTTATTCGGGTTATGTTTCTGTAATAATAAAAATTGTTTGATGATGTGAATCTGTGAATCATTTATGTGTGACAAATATGCACACAAAAAAATCCAGTAGGGGCACATACATTTTTATATAAACACACATCATCCTGTGTGTGTGTGTGTGTGTGTGTGTGTGTGTGTGTGTGTGGAGAGTGAGAGATTTTAATATAAAAATGTAATTTGTCCTTCTATATGGATAAATTTGACCTGAGATACTGCATGTAGATACAGAAGCATCCCACTAATCCCAGTACAGCACATTCAGTCAGTAGTGGTCAAAGCTCTCACTAGTTTATTCTGATTTCTCTCAGCCTAAGTGCACCCCACTACAGTAATTGCTTTTCCACCTCTACATTTATCATCATCTGCTGTGGTTGTCAGGCTGACTGGGAGAGGGGCAACTGAAGTAGATCCCTCTTTGCTGGCTCGAGGCCAAGAGAGGAATGATGTCCATTTTACATCACTTGGAGAATCTCAGGCAACTAATGAAGTGGACTTTGGACAAGCAGGGACTATGACAGGTCATAGGGAGCTTAGCGCAGGCCATGGTGCTCGTAGAAGTCATTTATAGCCAGGTCCTCAAAGTAAGGCACAGTGACATGAGAATTATAGGGTTGCAAACCTTTTTTTTCTGATTTTGTCTCAATGGCAGAAATCAAAATGATAAATTATAAATACTGCCTAAAAATATTTATTTATGGCAATTTTAAAATATATAAATGAATACAAATAAATAAATAACCTGAGTGTGCTGGCTTTGTGTTTTCCTATGCTTGCTTTTTTTTCTCCAGATACTATGGTTTCCACCACCATACAAAGATGTGTAGGCTGATTGGCTTTTCCAAATTGCCCATAGTGTGTGACTGGGTGTGCGCTTGTTTGTATGTGCTTGTGCCCAAAGATGGGTTGGCACCCTATGCAGTCTCAAGGCTGTGTTCACATTACAAGCAACATTGCTCAGCTCCGATTTTTGGTCAGATAATTTTTGCATGGAACACATTTGATAATTACAAAGTGATTTTTTTCTGGCTGTAATGTGGACACATCTGTCCTCTGAAAGGCACACATGCCCACATCAGAATGTTTTTGCTTGCGCCATATTGCGCTATATTAAAATGTCTTGAATGTGCTTTCACTCTTTCATTATATACAATGGCTGTCATTTTAGAAAAAATATGCTTGAGCTTTTGAGCTCTGGGGGAAGGCGAGCAGTTAGTCAGCTCTATTTGCTGAGGTCCAGGAGCTTCTTCAGCTATTGCTAGCACTGCAATGACTTGAGTCACTTCAAGCTGATAATGTGAATGGGATAGACTTCAGGTCCTCTTCCATGGAAAATGGATGGATGGACAAATGGACAATTCCTGTCAGGATTACAGCAGCAAAGTTGTCATCATTACAGAAGGGAACACTTCAGTTATTTGAACATTTGGGTCAAATTTGTTTCAAATAGGTATGCTATTATATGAATAAATCAACATGATTGAGTATAATGCTTCTCAGTAAAATGCAGCAAATTTGACTCAATATTTCAGCAAACATTTCACTCTGTTTAATCCAGAGCCTTTTTAATGATAACAAATGATATTTGTTTTATTGTTTTGGAGTTGTGCAAAATTTATAAAACGGTTGCATGCAAGGTATTTTGTTACCTTTTAAACAATCATTTCCTTTTTTGAACACTTTTATTTATCACGATAAAAAAAATAGGAGGTCATGTTACAAGACTTTCCCATTCTAGAAAACTTTTATGTTATCGCTTTTATGTTATCGCTTAAAAATCTTAAGCTCAAAACTAAAACTGACTAAAGTTTACTGACCCGGAGTCTCATTCCAAAAATCTTAAATATCTCCTCAAATAAAACATTAGTATATATGCAATTACAGATATTTTTTCACTTAGGTCTACTTAATCCCTGTGTAAGTTTTTACTATGGAAATATATTGGTATGAGCACATTGATATAAACCTTACAGCAGGAAATACTTTAAGAGTTGCGGTTATATGAAATTAAGCCATAATTTTTGGAATAGTCAAATTCAAGAACGTTTAAAACATATCAGGTTAAACATGTTGGGATCTGTATAATTGTTATTTATTTTTCTAATAATGTTCTCTGTTTGCTGAGATGGTGGCAGATGAAATGCAACTGAATAATTACCGATTAATTAATAATGAGTTACTAAACTCCCTATGAACTGATGCTTGCATACGATTTAATCTTGTTGTCTTTAGTCCACATGCTTTTTATCTGCAAACTAAAATTTAAAAAATGTGCCACAATACAGCTTGGTAGACCTCACTATGAACAGGACTAGAAAAGTGTGCTTTTCAGGGCATGGAATGTGTATGCATGTGTAAAATGGTGTGTATGCTTTGTGCACCTTTTTTTTCCCCTCTTGCTGCTTCTAAGTGGTTGCTAGGCAACGCCGCTCGCTGACGTGGACGCCGTCCAGAGCGGAACAGTCTGGCTTTTTTCGGCTGCCATTTGAAATGTAAAGCAGATGAAAAATAGTAACACGCACCCTCATTTCACACCAAGGACAATTGAGTAGCTATCTCAAGTTCTTTTTTTAGCCTACATCACACAGATTGAGAATATATAAATGCTCCTAACGTGAGGCCAATGATTATTCCACAGGTCATTGGTATTCAATAAGGCTACATGCAATGTGAATCTGCATCTGCTTCACTTCTCCTGTGTGAGCTCCCTCCAAACATCCTGGCCAGTACCAAAGAGGAATTAGATATCTGGTAAAATTGAAGTTATGAGGAATTTTGAAAATGTAACATGCAGTTTTTCTCGGTGATGTTGGTAATTAGGTGGCTGTGCAGTTATCTTGAAAAGGAATCTGTAATCACAATATGAATTTTACATTTTAGTGTTAATAAAGTCAGGTTATGATTTTCCTCCAATTGTAGCAAAAAGAGAAACCATGATTATGTCTGACAGAACCACTGAGCTAAGCTTAATACGTAAGCAATCAAACAACAAAAGATTTTTATGCAAAAAATTTGAATACAAATCAAAATACTTGTGATTTTGCTGGATATGGATCTAATATGGCATGCTGTTCCACCTGTGCACTGACCTGAGATATCATTGTGCTTTCACCTTCATGGCGACTGTTTTGTGCTTGACTCACTTCTGGACTTTAGTTTTAAACAGACACTCTGATCCGGGAATCAAAAGGTTTTGTCTGGTTCGGTCTGTTCACCTCCTGTTTATAATCATAGCACTTGTTGAGTTCTGTTCCTGAAGATGATTCACCTGTCTCCTTTAATAGAGTTAAGTTTTCCCCAAACTGCTTTGTTCTTCAGTGCAATTTTACAGGATGATTGTGGATCCTGAGGAAACACAGTTTATATGATTCATGTTCTCCATACCCTACCAGCTTTCTGCCCACAGACAGATAGTGTCTATGGACAGAAAGCGAAGTGTAAATACTGACAATGAAAAGTTACAGCACAGATGCCAGCGTGAGGCCAACAGAAAGACAATGCCTTCAGTAGAGTCCAACAGCACAGCTATCTTTTCCAGACCCACTCCCACTCCCACTACTTGCACACCCTGTGGAGGTCAACATAGTGACCTCCACAACCGTATTTCCAGCTATGCCCAGCTTTGTCCAATGCCTGCTCTTGCCAGAAAGGTAGAAGGTGACCTGTCCTGTCCCAAGCCCTAGCTCTGTTCCAGTCAGTCTACTGCCAGAGGCCCACTATGCATCCTCTTCTGTACCAAGCCAGAGCCTGGTTTATTTCACTTTTCCTTTTTCCTTACTGCAATTATTGCTTGTCACATACATGTATAATATGTGGACTGGGTACTGTAACTATACAATTTTCCTTTGGGAATAATAAACTTCTTTCTTTCTTTCTGTGACATGCCTAGAAATACCTGAAATAGGCTTTTGGCTACTTTAATCTATCATATCACCAGGCAGGTTTGAGCATCAGGTAGTGATATTTAATGAACAAATATATATTCTTAATAGAAGTAAAGGAAAACCCTATTCTGCAACTATCTAAATATAGTGATATTAAAATATGTGTGATGCTTTTAATGATTCTTTGATTCTTGATTTTTTAGGTTGGTATTTTAGTTCCATAATTCCCATGAGAAAAAAGCCTCATCAAACATTTTCACATAAGTTAAGTGACACTGTTTACTCTTACAAAACAAAATAACTTATTTTATTATTCACCATTTTCCAGTTATCCGAACTAGTTAACTCAAACATTGATATGCAGATTGTTTAGGGTGAACGTTTACTTTAAATGCTCAATTATTGTGCAGTTAAAGGTGCTTGTTTAATTAATTCAATACCTCTTCCCAGTTATAAGGAACAAAAATGGAAGCTCATTCACACACCATCACACACTACCTTGTTCAAACAACACAATGCTACCGTGGAAGGTCTGTGTTTTATAGGGTTAGGGTCAAAGCCCGAAGGACACCTTGCTTCCCGTTTCCACATGTACACAGAGGAGCAAAGCTGGCTTTAATCACTGGGGACGTCAGGGAGGCAACATCCTCTGAAGTCTGAACATAAAGGTGATTTAAACCAAACAACTAAACAAAGGAAGTTGTACATTCCTCCCTCCACACCAAAAGATCTTCAGGGCAAGGGGCCTCAACCTCCTTCCTGCTTGGCAAATTTGTTGTATACCTGTGTTCCTGGTCACAGCTTGATGTAATGCTTGAAGTGGTGCTTAAAGTTGAAGGTCCGCTGCAAATATTTTTACATCTTGGCAAAATCACCATCTTCAGACCTTGGGTAATACCTAGAAAAGTTTGTGTAACTAATTCTGCTGGTTAATTTGATACTTTATGTCAACCCTGGTTTTGTTATTTTTTATTTCTCCTTTTACTTATAATCATGATGGCACTTTACCCTACAAACATATGGCATCTACCATAAATATCAGGAAAATCTAAGCAAAAAAAGGTATTCTTGGCATTTTAGTGTTAGAGACTAGGAATAACAGATGAAAATAACTTTATAATAAGCTTTCCACCCCTTCTGTTAGGTTACGTAAAATTAAATAGTTGCATAAATAATGTACAACATATTATGTATAATGAAGTAATATTAAAATAGAAAATAATATTGACAAAACTATAATAGTACATCATTGATGTCACTTTTGAATGGATTATATATTAGAATTGTGCTTGTTCCTTACCCCAGCTTTAGAGAAACCATAGCTTTTCAGTCCTCTCTGACCAAGAATAGTTTTGAACTTTATCCAGTTTCAGCTAGTCATGTGGTCAAATGGGAGGTTAAAATCTAATTTTAATCAGTAGCTTGATACAGAAACTATTAGGGTTTAGCAAAGTTATTATATCACAAGGTCTCAATTATGGCCTCATAAGAATGATAAACAAACTTCTCACACTTACAGATAATCTGCCTGGCCAATAAAATTGCCATTTCAGCATAGTCAAATTATTGGGCTGCATCAAGCAATGAAAACAACTAAGGAGATTTGAAATGACTGGAACTGGGTTGGGAACAGTTCAGCACGTCATCAAAACCTGGAAGGATAGTGCTGAACTGTCAACTTTGTGGAAGAAATTAGGTTGGAAAAGAATATAATGTATGGAGATCACTTAACCACTTGGTTGCATGGTAAAAAAAAATCAAATGTAAAAAAAACATAGCTATGTTTAATCATGAAAGTAAGAGTATTGCTATATGCACACAATATGATGAGGAGGATTGGGACCATTGTGTGGCTTTGAAAGCCCAATTTTTTTCAAAGCTTCAATTTGTTATGAAGCAAAAAGATTAGAATTTGGAGCAATGGAAAAACATCATGTGAGGTTAGATTGACCCTATACGAAAGCGATGGAACGTAAGTATAAGAAGGGAAGCACACGAAGTGATGCACCCGACAGGCCACTGTACAAGCTTCTGGAGGCAGTTCTATAATCTGCCGTTGCTTCAGTTGGTCAGGTCTAGACTCAGCAATGTTATGTGGCAATAAAATGAAGCTAACTGATGGCCTGAATGTACTGAATGACCAGGTTATCACATCAATGGAGTTTTTCTTCCCTGATGGCACCAGCATATTCCAGCACTAAAATTGTAAAAGACTGGTTCTGGGAGCATGAGGAATCCTTTTCACACATGACGTGGCTAACACGTATAACATAATAATGTTATGTTGTAATCAAAGCTAAGGGTGATTGAATGAGTGAGAGACCTTTTTTTTTTTTGCCAGGTAGTGTATATTCATTCATTTATTCCCCATCGCAGGGAGCTAAGGGCAAAGTACCCCTTGGATGGGATGTCAACCCATCTCAGTACACAATCAATCACACAATCATATATTATGGGCGATTTGGAAACACCAATCAGCCTACAGCGCATGTCTTTGGGCGGTGGAGGGAAACAGAGAACCAGGTCAAAACCCACCAAGCACAGAGAGAACCTGCAAACTCTGTTCCCTCTAAAGGCAGACTGTGATTTCAAAAAATCTAAATACTTCAAAAGTGTGTAAAGATCTACTTGGTTCAAGCTTTGTTTGAATACAAAATATGGCAAAGTTGTTAACATTACAGTTGTGTCATTTATCTTTTGTGTAATTTGTATGCTGAAAGAACAAACTGTGCTTTATCTATTTTAGGTTTCCCCTTAAAATACTTGTGGAATCAAAACGGTTGAAAGAGTAAGTAATTACATTCAATGGTTCACATGCATCTTCTCAATCAATGCTGATGACAAACTGTAGTTGTGCCAGTAAAGTGGGCTAAAAAAATATCAGCTAATATGGAGATCACTGTCACTGATGGGTTGCATGCAAATTCATGAATACAGTCCGGGCTAGAAAGAAACCTTTTATTGATGTCTTTTCATCTTTGAGAAAAGGGGGTGCCATTAAAATTACCAGCAGCTCCTGATGTAATCAGTTTCGACAGTTTTTTAAGTATGTCAGCATTTGCAAATTAGGCTGTAGGGAATTTTACATGTGGTAGCCAATGATAGAAATTCTATGCAAAACAAGAAAAAAAAATTATTATATGCAGCTTGGCCCACAAAGAGGTGTGTTGTGCTTACAGTGTGAAAGGTTGTGAAAAAGAAAAGCATATTTAAATATGACTAATGCTTGTTAGCAATTCCTTAATATCGGAGATGGTTTGATAGTTAACGAACACTGTCTTGCTACTCTTGTGGAGAAGAGATTTTTTAGCTCAGATTCACTCTCACTAGCCTCTACTCAGTTTCATAAGTAATGTAAAGTTAAAATCAACTGGGGTATTTATTACTTTGTTGTGTGCTTTACAGTTTGTGCTGCAATACATTTTGAAATCCATACAGATATAATTAAACTTGATACATTCTTACATATCAAAAATGTATTAAAAATGAATTATTTATATTTTATTGGCTTCAGAGGATAAGCTGCTTTCCAACTAGAACACCCCACTATTACAAATGTATGGATAATTTCTAAGGCAACTTGTATGAGATGTTAGAAAATTGAGATGGAAAAAGTTAAAGCCTCATACCCTTGTTCCTAAGACACCCCAACTGAAAACTGTACAGCCTGAGCTGCTTCCAGAACATAGGGAAAGAGGAGAAAATGGACAGGATATACGATATCTGTACAAAATTGAAGACAGGCATGCTGGAGTTGGGGGAGCGTTAAAAAAGGATGACTCATAAACACGAAGAGAGCCTGGAGGCTGGAAGGCCAGGGGCCTGTCACAGGGGCAGGGATTATACACACGACTTGGTAGGAGTTTAAAGAGAAAGTTATTGTGTCCAGACCACAACTTACAAGTTACAAGTAGGTATGCTGTATACTTTGCTCAAAGAGCACTTATGCAAAACCTAAGACAGTAGAGTGGAAACAGTGAAATGAAGAGGTTTGTAGTCATTTTACCAGAACAAGCCCCTAGTCATTTTGCTAGATAATGTAAGAGTCTAGAAACAAAGCTGTTAGTTAGACTAGACTCATATTTTCTTATGTTCATTGGCTCCTTGGTGAAAGAAGCACGAATAAACCATCAGAATCTACAACAAGTGTGTGACTGAGGCAGCCATGGTTTTTTTCTTTTGCAAAGTTTACTTTTATAGATTTACATTCTGAATTCTATACTGTGAAGGATTTAAAGTTGTACTTCAGCGTTTATCAGCATATTGCTTCGCCGCGTCTTTGGGTGCTTTAACCACCTCTTTTGAAGTTCAGTTTGGACTCAATATGGGTTCAGTGAAGCCTCTGGAGAGGAAGGTCTTCAAGCCTTTCCTCAGCTGTCAGCAAGAGCTCCAAGCAGCAGGGCAGCAGATGCCATGCATCTCCCCATCACTCGCCCCCTCAGTCTTTTCTCCCTCTTCCCTGACGCACTCCGCCTCCTCCTCCTCCTCCTCCTTCCCCTCCTCTACACATTCTTAGCTTTTCCTTCCTTCAAAACACTGGAGTGAGGTTGTGGCGAGGTTAAATCAGCAGAGGAAACGAGTGTGAGGCAGGGGTGAATAACCAGCAAACAAACAGTTTTTATTTTGACTGGCTGGCCTTGTGATTTAATGAGCACATCTCAGGCATTAGGCTAGACTATGCTTGTTTTTTTTTTTTTTTTTGAGTGAGTGAGTGAGAAGGAGAGATTACCCAGAGGCGAGTTCCTTCGAGTTCCTCTCCTACTCAACTCGGCCAAACTGCAGCCCACGGAGTCACGAATGGCTTCAGGGCATAGCGACAGGATACGATCCTTCCCCTAGAGGCCTGAGAAGTGGGCAGCTCTTGCAGTAAATAAACATCCCACGCTTACTCCACATACACACGTCTGCAAGGCCCTGAAGGACAGTAGCGCATCTTCCGTTCCCAAGATGTCCTGACACAAACGTCAGTGCCACCCCCCTAAAAAAGCCTTCCAACACAGCAGATCAAAGCCCGCCGGGCATGCGGGCATTGTCATTTTATTTTTTTTCTTCTCCTTACCACCCACACTGTGGCAAAGTTTGGTGCTTTTTTTGGAGGCGGTTTCACGGTAAAAGGAACAGAAGAACAATGAGCAGTGGGTGATGATGTGTCGCCGGAGGAGCTGGAGTTCGTCCTGAGGGGGCTGTAGCTGGGGTGAGAAACTTCATTAGCGGGGGAAGTAGAAGAATGCAAACACTGGTGAAGGATTTGCACCATCTCTCCAATTTTAGAGTCATGTCAGAGTTCTCGTGGTGTATCAAGCTATGCAATGTTTACACTCTGTCTAAGATATAATGTCGTCATAATATTCAATTTGTTGAATTTCATTTGTTTGCCTGTAGTGTGTGTACGTGTCCTGTAATGGGTTAACGCCCCATCCAGGGTGGACGCCTGTACCCGGAGTTCCCTGGGACAGTCTCCAGACACCAGCCAGTAGCCCTACACAAGATAAACAGTTTAGGAGATTGAAGGATGGATGGATAGATGAAGGAATGGATACTTTGGTAGTAATATATAGAAGTTCTTTTGTAGCACTTTTGAAAAGCCTTGCCAGTGGCAGTGATTTGAAACAATCTGTACATTTTCTGCCATGGGAAAGTCTACAGGGTGATGGATTTTGCATGACAAACTGGTTTTTGTCTCATTAACTTGAAGAGAAAAAATAGAGGCTGGTGGTGAATTGCATGGTGTTGTTTAAAGTCATATCAGATGATATCAGTTTGATGGTTGACATCTCTTTTCTGATTGTGAGAAATATTCTAATTAGTAGCCCACTCTTCAGCTATATGATGCCTGCAAACTCCTTTATATCCTCTAAACAGCTTTTGTAAAGTCTCGTGTGCAACAGTACCCCAGTGCTGTCTGATTTCAACACCAGCAAAATTTTCTATTAGCACCGATAAAGTGCTCTGCATGCTGGATGTCTCTTTCCGCTCTACAGATCTGCAGTTATGCACCGGCTCGTTTGCCAGCTCGGCCGTGCTGACTGTGCATGCTGTAAGTCACGAGTGCCGAGGGTGGGTGTATGAGCAACTGATCTCTCTCCTCCGTCTTTACACACACAGCCAGGAGCAAGATAGTGTGCATTAAATGAAACAGCATCCCATGATTATGATCCCTGGCTTCAGTACCATCACTAACTGACTGGTTTGGTAGGAGTGTTTATGACTTCAGAGATATCATATGTCCAATACTTCAATCTGTGCCAGAACCGTCATGTCTCACACCAAAAAAAAAAACACAAACACAAGTGTGGTGGAAAAATAAAAGAGTTTTCCATACGTCATACTGAGAGATATTCTTGTACTCCCTCAAAAAGGATTTCAGCTATAAACATAAGGTTGTGTTTATAAACTGGAAAGACAGAGGACTGACACAGCTTCAGGACATCCTCCCACACATCTTTCCACACACGCACAGACACACAGACACACACACACACATTTACGTAAGCGCTCAAGTGTGGAATTCCACACAAACAGTATTTACATTTGCTCCTACTCTAGTTCAGGTCATCTATTCACAGTGGTACACACACTGCAGACAGGGAGATCTTGTTGAGTTTGTTTAGGTCCTGAAGGTTGTATCTTGTATTTGTATATGAAATGTATAACAAATTGAATAGAAATGTAAAAAGTTAATTCATTCATCCGTTCATTCATTCGTTCATGCATACTTGCAGGAATCCGCAGTAAATCTGAGTCAATTCCAGGAGCACCGAGGTGTTTCAGGAATTCCTCCCACTGCGAAACTAGTCCATCACATGGTATCATGCATGCACACATTTGCACCTAAGGGCAATATAGAGTAAACAATCCATGTATTGGCATGCTTTTGGGAGGTGGGAGGGAATATCAAGAACCCACATGAAATTCATACAGAACATGTAAAACACAGCAGAGACACAGACCCATGCTCTGGACTGATATACAGTATACATACAGTACCGTGCAAAAGTCTTTAATCACCCCTCATTTCATGACATTTGGCATCCAAGGAGACTTTCTGTTTTTCTTAAATATAGTCTTGAGGAATAGTTCTCCAGGCTTCTTGACAACTTTTTGGCTCTCATTTTCAGTCCATTGCCTTTACCTGTCCAATTTCAGAAAATTGTGTTTTGTTTGCTAAGCCACACAATGACCTATGAATCATTCGGGCGTACAAAAAACATAATTTAAGGCATGAACCAGAAAGAAACAGGTGCAGGTGATGACAGATGTTCAGGCTGGTGATTAGTATACCGGTGATGCCGATTGCCGGGTGGATGGAACAGATGAAATGGGAAATGAGGTTGCTGCTGAGGTTGTTACAAAACCAACCATTTTTTAAAATAGTTTCTTTAGTTTGTAATATTTATGATAATTTCTTTTATTTCACATACAGTATGTCATTTAATTTGATTTAATATGAAAAATATGAGGTTGGCTTAAGACTTTTGCACAATACTGTATATACTGTATTTATGAACAGTTTGACTGCAAAATGTGATTCTGAAAAGGAGCAAGAAATATTACAAGCTATTAAAAAATGTTGACATAAATGCCAACATTTTTCATCAATATGACTTTTATTAATAATGTTGGATGATTTTGCTAAATACTAACTACACCTGCCACAGACTTATTGCAATAGTTAAATCATGGTTGTGGCCATTTTAATATGTAATATTACAGTTTCACGACAATTACGACAGTGAATGACTGCATTTGATAGAAAATCATAATAGATGCACCAATCATGTTCTCTCTTTCTATCACTTGGTCAGCGAAGTGGAACTAAGAGCTGGGAAAAATACCTGTTGTCGTACATAATGTAAATGCATTGAATTTATTTTTGATTAATGTTGAAGCCACAAAAAGTTTACAGCATGTTAATGCAATTGAGGATCTCTTGATTTCAAAATAATTAATAAAAACCATGAGAGTAAAAAGTTTTTTAATTATTTCAATACAAAAATTGATTGATCTTTGTAAAAAAAATTCTGTTAACTAAGTTACTATGATTTGTACCAATGCCAAGTGACAAGCATCAAATTATCTCATTCTCAGTGGCATCCTGTGGTAGGTACTTTTGTATATGTGTGTACGTCTCATGTGTAACAGTACCCCAGTGCTGTCTGATTTCTACACTGGCAAATTTCAACACCAGCAAACTTTCTCTGCTCCTAACTATTAGAAGCGATAAAGTGCTCCGCATGCTGGATGTTTCTTTTCGCTCTGCAGATCTGCTGTTATGCACCGGCTCTTTTGCCAGCTCGGCCGTGCTGACTGTGCATGCTGTAAGTATCAATGCCAAGTGACAAGCATCAAATTATCTCATTCTCTCTCTGTGGCATGTACTTATATATACATATATATATATATATATGTATATATATACACACACACATCATCTATAATGGCTCAGTGTCATTAAGTATATTAATTAAACATCAAAAATGTTATATACAATGTTTTTGGGGTTTTTAATTTAATTATTTGCTCAAATATAATGTTAAAGTGTTCATTATTAGTTGCCATCCAGGAAATTGACTGGTCAATTGTTACCAAGTAGGGTACATGCTTAAGCTGTTTAAGTTCCGTATATATTACACTGAAGGAATTCTCTAATTTGAACTACTATTTGGTTGAGAAAGAGCCTTGTTTTTCTACTTTTAACTTATGTGAAATGTACCTCAAATTATTGAATGATTCCTAGTTGTGAGACTAAATTGTATATTTGCATTGACACAAACAACCGCAGACTGATTTTCAATTGTGGCAAAACTGTGGGAGTTGGATTTATAGCTTTTTGCAATATCATCAAAATTCACATTGATATGTCCACAAAAATTTTGAAATAATATTTTGAAATTTGTGCTTTTTATCACCCTTGTGATGCAAAGAAAGCATGCAGAAAATGTTTTTCAATTTGTAATACTTTTACTTTTACTGTTGCTTCTTTCAAAATCTCTTTCTCTCTCACACACACACAAACACACTCACTGGCCAGAATCCCAGAGTTCAGGGCTGAATGAGAAGTGTAAGTGCATGTCTACAGAGCTTTGTGTTCATGTTCAGTCATAGGATTAGATGCCAAAGTACCCACTGCACCACCACACACACATACACCAAGCCTCACTGAAAATATGGAAAATTGGTTTTCAAAATGGTTTTCAAAATGAGTTGCATGAGCAGTCCTGTAACAGAAAAGGCATCCTGAGTAATATATGTGCAAGGTGAGCACACAGATGACACAGTTACTCTTCTTTGACTTTTCTAATAATATCATTTCATTCAAGCGTGACAGTCTGCTTGGTGTGTATGTTTCTGTTTATGAGCACTTAGCCAGCCATAGTGTTGCACTGTCTTTCTCTCTGTCACACCTCTTTGACCAATCTGGGGTCATGCATCAGGGAATTAACAAACCCTTTTGGGAACCAAGTTTCTTTAACAGCTTGAGACTTAACCTATTACAGATTCAAATATTCATGTGTGCTTATAAAGGGTTTTTTTTTTTTTGAGCTACAATACTTGCAGAATGACAAATACTGTGTTTTATTGTTGTTAGCTGTTTTTGTGCAGGAAATGAAGCAGTTGAGCCAAGACTCTCCACTGCTGGGGAAATGAACAATACCTGATTTTCAAGAAACATTGCAACATTAAGATTATGTTAATTAGTAGAGAGGTTTTTGGTGTGGTGCTCATGCTACCAAATAGCCATCATATAATGATGTGATGCTTTGGGGGAAATTTGACATGCATGGTTTCGGATTTTGCAGTGGCAATTGTAAGGCTATAAAAAAGTGAATTTTGTGAATATGCGAGTTTGTGTGAGCTGGTATGAGTGGGAGTTTTGTATGTGCATGTGGGGAAATGGGCATGTTTTTATAACTTGGTTGGGACCAAATGTTCCTATGAGGATAGAAATATCTGACAGCTTTTACCTAGTGGGGATATTTGGCTGCTCCTCATGAGGGAACTGTTTTGCTTAAAATATATATATATATATATTATGATTATTAAAATAATAATTAAAAAAACCTGTCAACTCATATTTAAAGAGTTAAAAAGCCCAAAGACTTTTTGGTTACCAAGGTAAAGATTAGGATTAGGTTTAGCGATAGATATAGCACTAATTGCTTACTTTAATAATTTTGTCAATGAAACTGCCTCAACTGAAAGTACAAATGCACTGCCTGATTAAAATACAACTGTCCATGTAAATGCAAATAAAAAAAAAATGAAAGAAGAAACATACAAAGGATATACAAGGGTGTATTCACATCCATTTTTATACCAGAGCTTCAATAACCTGGCCTGGCTTCAACTCTGTTTCCCCCAGCCAGACGAGGAGCTAATTAATATGATAATTCAGCCCGCAACTCTGCCGATCACCCTCCCCCTGCCTCATTAATGACAGATAATGGGGGTCAAGATGTTGTGTTCGGCATGGTCGTCACACGTCAGCATGATCAGTGCTTCTGACAGCCAAGCAGGATAATGGATGACATATCAGAAGCAACAGATGAATAAGCATCACTTTCTTGAGGTTCACGCTTGCTCTTTCACACACACACACACACACACACACACACACACACACACACACACACACACACATAGTGTATATACTAATCTCTAGATATATACAGAGTCATCAGAGAGTACTGTATTAATAAGGTAACTGTCTGCCAAATTACACCACAATGCTTAAATCTGGTTGGCCAGAAGTTTTATATATATATATATATATATATATATATATATATATATATATATATATATATATATATATATATATGAAAACTGCTAAATAACTCGTAACTTTTTAATTTCTAATTGTCTGAAGTAATGTATAGGTTGCATGTTTTGTGTTATGGAAAACATTGCAGGATTTTCTTGGTAACATGGCAAAATAGGTTGAGCAATCAACTGATACTGTAACTAACTTGTTTTGAAGACATTCCACAATATTACCCATGACCATAAAAAATTTAAATGTACCACATGTCATTATTGACTCAATAAAAAGATGTCAAAGTGCTGTAGTTTATTACAAAATGTTCAGCTTTAAAGCGATAACAATAGCTCTGTTTCACATCGGGCCACATCACACTACTTCATCTTTAATTACGTTCTTTTAACCACATACCCTGGCATGTTTTATTGCTTACTTAATGAGACATTTTGTATTTCTAATAATATTTCTAATATAAAAAAAATAAAAAATAAACATTTAGAGAGTACAAAAACATAAAACCATAGCCATATTTTCTGCACTTGAAATCACTTTCAATTCTACTTGCTGCTGCAGGTACTAGGGATGATTCAAACAAACTGAGTGTTTCATAACTATGCTTTTCATGGCACATTAAATGTGTTTGCATTTTAAACCGTGCCAGCTCACTACTTTGTTTTCAGGACACAAAAGTGCAGTAATCAGAGAAGGCAGGTACCAGGCTTCCTCTGAGAAGGGCTTAATTGAATTTGTTAATATACCACGGTTTTAACTCCTAATACGAGGAGTGTTCAAATCAAACTGGGACTTTTGTAACAAAAACAAAAGGGCAGAATAACAAAACACAGTTATGAGAGGAAAAACTACTTTGAATTCTCTGTATAATCCCCTGCTATAATAACGCACTTACCCCAGCATTTCACTAGTGCTTGGATACACTACAAGATAGAAAGTTTACTCAGTAGGCCAGAGCTTTGATTGGCCTACATGCTATATTTCTGAAACGCTGGCCTCCCAGGAACTCCTTTATTGCCCCAAACAGCTGGAAATCACTAGGAGTGTGGTCAGGACAGTACCGGGGAAGTGGAAATAACTCCCAGCCCAGTTCCTGTTCTGTGCTGTTCATGAATGATTGTGTGCACTGTTCCCAGAGAGACAGATGTATCTCTTCCGCAAGTTGGCAAAAACTGCAGTGGGCTCTGAGCCACCTCAGGCAGGATTGACAGACAAATGTGTGCACTATTCAAATCTTTTACAGCATACTCATTGCACTGTGCTTAAATTCCTCTGACTTGAACATCCCTCTTAAAACATTTCTACTGTTAATGCCTGGCAACTGCGCAAGTAAAAAGCAATAGCATTTGAAGGCTTTGTATTTGTTAGTATTTGTTATTTGTAGTGGTTAGCACTGTCACCATCGCACCTCAAGGGTCCGGGTTCAATTCTCATCTCGGGGGCTATGTGAATGAAGTTTGCATGTTCTCCCAGGGCTTGGTGGGTTTCCTCCCGGTACTCCGGTTTCCTCCCAAAGTCCCTGTGATGGATTGGCACCCTGTCCAGGGTGTACCCTGCCTCGTGCCCAAAGTCTCCTGGCATAGGCTCCAGGCCCCCCACGATCCCATATGAGAGAGATGACCATCATCTGAGAGCAATGAAAAATGCAGTACCATATGTTCCTGGGCCTGTTGAATGTTTTGGCCCATTTCTTTTCCTCAACCAGTGCCCTTCCATAGTTTTCCAATGCCAAAATACTGTGATGCCAAGAATGCCTCTTGAACTTAAACAAGACACATGGCCTCTTAGAATGGTGAGAATGCATAAAAATGTTTGCATGTGTAGCCTCTAAACAAAGCAGATTGTATAAAGGCTTTGAGGTTACACTGGTATGGGGTGGGAGTTCTCAATAACAAATTAGTGCTGAAGACGGGCGGGTGAACACATTTTGCCTGAAACTGGAGGTGGAAAGTTTCTATTTAGTGGTTGTTTTGTTGTTGTTGTTGGTATATTGGCCATATTAACACATCTATCATATCACTTAGGGTGGGAAGAAGGCAAGCAGATGTGGGGCAGTTGGTCCAAAAACTTGAAGTGTGTTCCACACATAATTAAACACACAAGCCACAAAAACACAACAGAGATATTCGGGCATGTGGATTATGCCTGGGATGTAGTTCACCTTTATTCTAGCTTTATTTTAGCATGGGTCAGACTTTACCTTTATTTTACTTGTTTTTATAAAAGACAACACACACAAGCACACACAAATTTTGTCAAATTACAGAAATATATCCTTTATTCATGTAGACTTTCACATAATGGAAAATATAATGTTATAACTTTACCTAATTAAGACTGGAAACTTGAAATAATAGAATAACTTTGCCATATAAATAATGATATGTTGTTCTTAATAAAATAGACCATACACTGTATTCCCTGTATTTTAGGTTTACATAATGTGGAGCATTCACCATACAGACCTGTGAATAAGCACTTACTATAGCATGTTAATATAAAACCATCTTTTAAATTATAGCTGGACCTTCTGTTGGAGCTCTTGTTACAGAAAATTCATCCACACCTTTAGATTTGAAAATGTAACAGCACTGTAGTATAGTTGCACTTTATTTAGACTTGGTTTGGTTTTCGGTTGGGCGCTTGTCACTCAGTATTTCAGTTAGTTATTACTGAAATCGGACACAGTATACTGGGGGCCTTATGGTGCAGCAAGTGCGTTTGCGACGTCACAGCTCCCAGTTTGATCACGAGCTCAGGTTACTTTCTGTGAAGAGTTCTCTTCCAAGTCTGGGCTGGCTTCCTCCAGGATCTCTCTGTGTCACGCCTCCCTAATCCATGCCAGTAGGTGTACTTGGTGCACTCAATTACCCCTAGGTGTAAATAAGTGTGTGAATGTGTGTCTACATGGTGTCCTGCTTCGCATCCAGGGACTATTCTCGCCTTGTGCCCAGTGTTTCTGGGATAGACTCCAGATCCACCCTGAGCCTGACCAGTATATAGTGGTTGCTGAAAATTAATGAACATATGAATGAATGATTAACAGCAGCAAGCACTGTAATATGGGAAACAAGGGATGGTGATAATGTGTCTAAACTACATGATGAACCTCAGTAAACACACACATGCACACAATTTCTCTCTCTCTCTCTCTCCCCCTCTATCTCTCTCTCTCTCTCTGCGTCCTTAATTGAATGTCCTTGCCATCTGTAGACAGCGACTCTAGCTTTCTGTTTCCATTTGTGCTGTGTTCAGATGGGCCTGGCCTGTCGTTAATGTAAATAATTCACCATTACCTTTATCCTGATGGAATCTTAATTGTGCTCTTCTAAAAGGCATTCATCATACTGCCCCCCCTCCCTCTCTCTCCCTCACTCTCGCTCTCTTTCTCATACACACAGCACAGCTTAATGACATTTCCTTAAAATCAAATGAGCATTTTGCTCTTATTTTGGTTTCCTGGTGTCTTATTGGTATTGATCTTCAGGTCAATGGGCTAACTCTGAGCTGAACATTTTCTCAATGTTTACATATTGTTTTGTTTAATTGTATAGACTATAGCCAGTCGTCAATAAAAAAAAAATCAAAAGAGTAGAGGGCTCAAATCAAAGCAAATCACTATCAACACACGTGGACAAAATTGTTGGTACCCTTCGGTCAATGAAAGAAAAACTCACAATGGTCACAGAAATAACTTTAATCTGACAAAAGTAATAATAAATAAGAATTCTATGAATGTTAACCAATGAAAGTCAGACATTGCTTTTTAACCATGCTTCAACAGAATTATTTAAAAAAATAAACTCATGGAACAGGCCTGGACAAAAATGATGGTACCCCTAACTTAATAGTTTGTTGCACAACCTTTTGAGGCAATCACTGCAATCAAACGATTCCTGTAACTGTCAATGAGACTCCTGCACCTCTCTGCAGGTATTTTGGCCCACTCCTCATGAGCAAGCTGCTCCAGTTGCTTCCGGTTTGAAGGGTGCCTTTTCCAGACAGCATGTTTCAGCTCCTTCCAAAGATGCTCAATAAGATTGAGGTCAGGGCTCATAGAAGGCCACTTTAGAATAGTCCAATGTTTTCCTCTTAGCCATTCTTGGGTGTTTTTAGCTGTGTGTTTTGGGTCATTGTCCTGTTGCAAGACCCATGACCTGCGACTGAGACCCAGCTTTCTGACACTGGCCAGCACATTTCTCTCTAGAATCCCTTGATAGTCTTGAGATTTCAGTGTACCCTGCACAGATTCAAGACACCCTGTGCCAGATGCAGCAAAGCAGCCCCAGAACATAACAGAGCCTCCTCCATGTTTCACAGTAGGGACAGTGTTCTTTTCTTGATATGCTTCATTTTTCCGTCTGTGAACATAGAGCTGATGTGCCTTGGCAAAAAGTTCCATTTTTGTCTCATCTGTCCATAGGACATTCTCCCAGAAGCTTTGTGGCTTGAAAACATGTAGTTTGGCATATTCCAGTCTGGCTTTATTATGATTTGTTTTCAACAATGGTGTCCTCCTTGGTCGTCTCCCATGTAGTCCACTTTGCCTCAAACAATGACGGATGGTGCGATCCGACACTGATGTTCCTTGAGCATGAAGTTCACCTTGGATCTCTTTAGAAGTCTTTTTGGGTTCTTTTGTTACCATTCGGATTATCCGTCTCTTTGATTTGTCATCAATTTTCCTCCTGCGGCCACGTCCAGGGAGGTTGGCTACAGTCCCATGGATCTTAAATTTCTGAATAATATGTGCAACTGTAGTCACAGGAACATCTAGCTGCTTGGAAATGGTATTGTAGCCTTTACCTTTAACATGCTTGTCTATAATTTTCTTTCGAATCTCCTGAGACAACTCTTTCCTTCGCTTCTTCTGGTCCATGTTGAGTGTGATACACACCATGTCACCAAACAACACAGTGACTACCTGGAGCCCTATATATAGGCCCACTGACTGATTACAAGATTGTAGACACCTGTGATGCTAATTAGTGGACACACCTTGAATTAACATGTCCCTTTGGTCACATTATTTTCAGTATTTTCTAGGGGTAACATCATTTTTGTCCAGGCCAGAGTTAATTTTTTTAAATAATTCTGTTGAAGCATGGTTGAAAAGCAATGTCTGACCTTCATTGGTTAACATTCATAGAATTTTTAATTATTACTTTTGTCAGATTAAAGTTATTTATGTGACTATTTTGAGTTTTCTTTCTTTTTTCATTGACCGAAGGGTACCAACAATTTTGTCCACGTGTGTAAATTCTTTAGAATGAAAAAGGTTTTGCACACCATAAGTCTTTTCTTAAATCACTTTAAAAACTTTGAAAAGAACACTAATTTAAAAAAAAATGCAACAGGACAAAAATTATACCATGGCTATAAAAAACAGAAACCCAAAACACACATAAAACAGTGTGTTAGCCAGCCACCTGAAATAATTAGTATTGAAATAAGTTTCTAAACTTTTATTTAAACAATGTAAAGCTGCAGTGATAGTAAACAAACAAACAAAAAACTGTTTGGTTAATTTCTATGAAAGAACTAAGGCTTACTATTTAACTAGCCAACAGAAAGTACTTTTAAAAAAAGCACAGTAACAAAACACACCATGGGAAAGTTTAAGAGTTACCTCAGAAATAGCTAAGTGAGTTAGCAATCCTAGGGCTAGTGATTTAGCCAGCTAACCAATTGTGTACAAACAAAATATGGTAAAATGCTTGAAGATCGCAGACAAACTGTTGGAAACAGCTACCAGTTAGTTATTTGCTAGGCTTTTGATCTATTACATATTTTTCATACTCTGAAGTGTATGCCTTGTGTCTATATTTACTGCTACACCCTACTGAAGCTACTTGCTGCCAAAACACAGACAGTATCGCATCTTTGCCAGACTCGTTTTCTAGCTTCCTTTTCACTTCAATACAGTCGCCAATAAATGTTACATTTTCTGATTGCCTTACTGTTGTATGAATTTTTTTTAAACAATTTGTATGATGCATTACCCACAGTATTTCAGAAAATCATTTCCATTTTTGAGCCTACCAACTGGTTAAAATGGTCTACCAGCTTGGTCTGTGGTTTCGCAGCTGCTAGCTGGTCCTCAGACTTGTTGGTAAATTTCTAAGAAAAGTCCCTATAAGCTATGACTAAGGCTAACCAGGTCATAGCCAAGTAAAAAACTTTGGCTAACCAGGGCATGAATTTACAATACTTCAATAACAGAAGGGTTAGAAATAGTGAGCATAACCAAAACTCAATAAACAATAACACAGACACTCATCATAAATTGCCGCATGGGGATAAATAAAGATTTTTTTTATTTAATTGAACTGAATCAAACACACTTCACTAATCCACAGTGCCTTGTTTTGAGCCATGTCTTGCAGTAGCTCTAGACTAACATTAGCTGTTCATTAGCCATGTACAGGCAGTTATTACACTAACCATATCAATGTTTTTTTGCCCTTGTTGCCCTTCCCTGTTCACTCCCTCCTTTCTAGACACACCTGGTTTGGCTTCCAGCCATTTTGTCTTTGGCCTTTACTGCAACAAGAACAGACCTCTTTCTGTGTTCTCTCTTCACTGATAATCATCACATTACTCACATGCCTCCTGTTCTTGCCCTGCCTGCCTGAAGCCTTGAATGCCTGCAGAACAGCCTGTGTGTGGAAAGGCAGTGACCCTTGAGCACGTCCTGTATGCACACACAGGTGTTTATGAACAGGATAGAAAGTGTTGCCAACAAAACCAAGCACATATTCTCAAAAACAATAAACTTTTGACATGCTGTTTTACATATTTGAGAAAAAACAAGATAAAAAAGAGACAACTATTAATACTACTACTGCTACTACTTCTATAAAAGATAATAAAAACTCAAAATATACTCAAAGTATAAATACAAATACATTTTAACGTATATTATTACTGTAGGTATTTCCACTGTACAGTATACTGCATGTTAATAGTATTTTCATTGGTGGTTCAACCACAGAAAAAGAGCAACCCAATTAACAGTTCATTCTGTTAACAACTGACATTTCCTACTGTACCTACTTGATTTAGCAAATAATACATAAGTAGATAATAAGTATAGCCACATGGCATGTTGGTTGGTTGGTTGGTGCTCCTGACTGCAACCCCAGGAAAAGATATGTGTTTTTAGAGCCCTTTCCTATACTAAATGATTTATTGGTAATTTGATGTTTCAGTGAGTGTGTAAGTAGAGGGTCAAAAACCTTTCAGCGAGCGCTGGTTTGCTTTTGAATTTGTGAATATTCTGAGAACTGCCTAGTAAAAAAATTCAGATACCAAAATTCAAAGGTTTTAGTTGTAGACATGTGGTGTTGTGTGTCAGTATTGTTCAATTCAGTTTCTATAACACTTTAAATGGAAAACTTCTGAATGTCTGATATGTAGCACTTTGTCTCAGAAAAAATGACTTTTTAAAAATAAAAATCCTCCACAAATGCAAAAAGAAAAGTGTCTGAAGTGTCCTTTTGCTGCTCCTTTTTCCTCAAAAAGATATGGACAGGTTTAAGATGACAGTGGGGTTGTCAATTGTCCGTGCATTCACTTACACTATCTGGCTGCCTGGTGTCTTGTTTTCAAAAAAGTCCAACATGAAGACAGATGGGTTATCAGGTGTAGCTGTCCAATTCGTGCCGGAGTGTCTCTGCTGGAGGACGGAAGGGTGAAAGAGGTGAGAAACGGACCCAGTACAGAAACAATCCAGTGATTCAAGACGCGCTCCAGAAAGGATGGATAATGTAAGGCAAGAGTGATATCTGAGAGTGGATGACGTGAGCTAAAGTGCTATACACAAACAATCATGCGCATACTCATGCAAGTTATATACTGTTATTTCTAAGCATCAGAGCTCAATAGACGTCATGATGTGTCTAGATTGTTATTTATATTCAATATACAGATTCCAATTGCTGCTCAAAAAAAAAAAAAGAAGAAGCTATGAACAATTTTAAAGAATTACTTACAGGAAACACTGATCACCTCATACAATAGTTCACAACTTTTAAACACTATATTTTTAAATGTACCACATTTTTAATTTACACGTTCCAAATTCAGTGAGGCGGGGATATGCAGACACAATAGGTTTCCAATATTAAGAGCTCTTCTTCCTGTCTGAGGATATCCCTGCTGAGTCAGATCATTTAAAATGAAACTTGAAGAGTTTTTCACTTGCAGTCTGACAATGCCAGGACACTGTTTACTTCCTGTCTGTATTGTGATGAAGTGTAGGGACTGTTGAGTATGACTGTTTTTCTACTTAAACTCCACCTTCTCTGTTCTAAGGCTGGTAGGATTCTTCAAATAATAAAAGAACTAAGAATAAAAGAACTTCTAAGTAGCTTTAATCTTCTTCATGCTCCATGTACAGTAAGAAACTTACATAGAATGGTGAGGGACCATTTTGTTTTTAAGCACCAGAGATCTGGAACAAATAATAAATAATAATAAATAATATTATTAATAAACATTCCTGAGGCTCCAGATTTAAAAATACTGCCAAAAGTATATATATTTTTAGGTGAAGTGCATTACTTATACTTGTGTATTACATGTTATATTAATTTTACATATTATATTTATTTGACATTTATATTATTGTACTCTTTAGTATTATTGTACTACACATGTATTAAATATTATTTATATATATTAAATTGTGATAATCTTTTGTGTTTCTTTAATTCTACTATTTATTTAAATATTTTTATTTTCAAAAATATATGCATATAAAACGTAATGAAAACATTGAAAAGGTTTAAGATAGTTTTTTTTAAGATATAAAAAATATTAATTAAAAAACTGAAATAAAGTAATGTATAAATCTGTCATTAGCAGCTTTAAAAAAAAATAGATAGTTTAGTTGCCTGACTGATATTGAATCATAAACCAACAATTTCTAAAACACCATAACATTGTTTCATGATATTTCATGATATTAGACTTTTAGAGCAGTGTGTAGAGATTGGAAGCATGCATTTCAAATATTGGGCTCATTTTGCCCAATAGATCAGGCAAACCAAAATAAATGAAAAGAAGGTACATCAATGTTGATTATGAAACAGGCACAATGCCAAAATTATCTGCCAGTTGTAATGGAGATTTATTTAGCAAAAAAAAAAAAAAAAAAAGAAACTATAAAAAGACAGAGAAGGAGCTGGCATATTTTTGTTTTGCCTTAAATAAATTTGTGCACCTGCGTGCACCTGCTTCCACTTTGTGTGCTGTTATAGGTGCCAACGTAGTAGTTAGACCTAATCCAGATAGGGGAAGTCTCAGACATGGTGGACATGATCTTCATCATTCATAAGACTGTCCTTTTCATTTTTGTTTGAAGTCTCCTGCCAGCTTAAGGATCCTGAAAGGGGCTCTAATTCAGACCCCAGACAGCAGCAAACAGATGATCACCCCTCCACCACCACTCCCAAATAAAGCTCCAGGGCTAATGAGCTTAAAAGCCCATCCATCTTCTCCAATGTAGAGGTGAGGGTGCTTTAAAACAAAAAGCTCTAGGGTCAGATCTGGAGCTTCTGACACCAGGCCCGAGTACTCCATCATGAGCCCTGGTCCTGTTCGTCCACCTGCCAGGCATAGCATCTGTTTTCTGTTAGCTAAGTTAGCTGAGACAGCTCAGACTCTATTGTTTCATGGCTAATCTTCGTTTTTGACTCTCCTTCTTCCACTGAATCATGATGGATTTACTTTCTTTGGTGGCTGATCAACAAATACAAAAAAAAAAGCCACTTATATTATTATAAAGACAATGACAGTAGGGTTAACAATTTTAATTTCATGTTATCATGGTCATTATTACTTTAACATATTATTAACCTGTGTAAAGAGTCCACCCCTTGGCTTGGCTGTCTTGCCATTAAACATCTGGGCATCTGTAATAGCATTTACAGAGTGGAAGAAAGAATGATATCTCTGACATTTAGATAATTTTTATGTTACTGTTATTTTTTCCTGTAATCTCTACAAGTCTCATTTCATTGTTCAGTTCAATTCAATTTTGTTTGTATTCTAACAATAGGCATTGTTGCAAAGCTGCTTTACACAAATCCGGATGTAGATTTAGATACCTAATGAGAAAGCCAGAGGCGACAGCAGCAAGAAAAATCTCTCTTAGACATCACAAGGAAGAAATCTTGACAGGAATCAGATTCAAAAGCGAGCCAAGTCTCTTCCAGGTCACGCTGGATAAAATAATTATAAATCGTTACAATATACACATTTACTCTACTGTAAATGGTCGATTTTGTTGGCAAATTAAAGGAAGTTAAAATCATTAACGCCAAAGGAAAATGATCAGATTAAGATTGTTCCTCCATGTTGATAAAGCAAATTAAGCTTCAGAGCACTCATTCAGTTTACCACAAGCATAATTAGAAAGTGACAGAGGAATCAAGGAAAAATTAACTACTTAGAGAAAAAAAAGTCATCTCAGTAGCTTTTGGTCGCGGGGGCCTGGAGCCTATCCCAGGAGAAATTTGGGAATGCCAATTAGCCTAATCTGCGTGTCTTTGGACTGTGGGTGGAAACCGGAGTACCCTGAGGAAACCCTCCAAGAATGGGGAGGACATGCAAACTCCATGCACACAGACCCGAGGCAGGAGTCGAACCCTCAACCCTGGAGATTCAAGTGCTAACTACTATGCCACCGTGTTGCCCGAGATGTACTTACGATTGTAAATATTGGTATATGATTACTTCCTAAAGGTTCCTATGAATAATGCGTAAAAATCTATAACAAAAATAAATTCATAAATAAACTCTTAATTCTTTCATCTTGAAATAAGGCGCTTGTAAATGTGATATAAAGGCTGCGTTATTGCTCAGAAGGTTGGGGGTTCAAACCCCTGCGCTGCTTAGGTTGCCACTTCATTGTTCGACTCTAAACCCTGTCTGTGTATCATGGCTGACCCTATGCTCTGACAAGAGCTTCCTAATAAACGAATAAAGGTTTCTGCCTAAATAGCAAGGCACCTGCAATATTAATGTTGTAATGAGCCATGATGCTTCTTGGTAGATTAACTAATTGCATTAGAGTAGATTTACATGTGTACACGCTGTGATGGACTAGCATCCCATACAGGATGTGTTGTTGCTTCATGGCCAGTCTTACGAGTGGACTTCGGACCCACCAAATTCCTGACCAGGCTAAAGAATTTAACGAATAAATGATTGATTGGACAAATGATTTTTCTATTTAAAAAAGCAAGTAAAGTGCAACTCTGAAGCCAAAGTAGTGTTTTTGTTGTGGAATTCTGAGACTCTCCCAGTGACTCACAGTGCTGAGACCACTGGTATGTGGGATAGATGTTCTTGGGACTAGCCTCATGCTCTGGGCCATGTGTCTCGTCCTAGTCATCAGCTGGGAGAGGAAGTGAAGTATAAATAGTAGAGTTCCACCACGGCTGGGCTACTGGTGTTATTTTGAAAGGAAAGGATAGGATATTTCCCAGTGCCCTGTGCCCTCCATATGTCTCCAGACAAATGTGTCTGTCTGTTTTGGGGGTTGGCTGCATACCATATCCTTTAAAATGGATTCAAAAGCATATACAGTATTTTATCATTTAACTACCCCGTTTCTCCCCGTGACCACTGATGAAACTTCACCACTGATGAATCTATTAACAGCAATAAAGAGAGACATATTTTTGTCATGTTGATGACTTAGTTAGTAGACGTTATTAGCCATGACGGCATACAATACACCATGATATTTAAAAAATGACTCATCGTACGAGTACTTTTCATCTACAAGTTCCACTTAGCTAGAAATCATCATTTCCTTATCATCCACATTTTTGTCTTTCTATTTTAATTTAAAGAAATTAATGTAGAAATGTGATATAAACAACTACAACCTCCATTTTGGCATGTAAATGTCCAGAAACAGCACAGCTGGTTAGTGTTCTAAAAGTGTAATATTTCAATAGAAAATAAAATTGTATTGTGGCATGATTTATTACAATATCTATATCAGTATAATATTTTCATACACTCAATCATACCACAAAATTTCTCGAAGAGTTTATAAGGTGATATTAATATTTCATGTTCATGTCATGACTGGCCCAGATATTGGTTTATCTTGGTCTAATCTACTGATTTACTGAACCTTTTCCTGTTCCTAGAGGGAGGAGAAACAAGCAACAATACCAACAGCAGACTTTACTCACAGAGATATTTTTTCACCCGCTCCATATCTCAAACAGTCAAACATAGCTCATTTGAATGATTTACTTGCACATATGAAAAAGTGCCCAGTGGAGGGATATCGATCGGGCAGATTTAGGTCCAGCCGCTTGGCTAAATGTTATTCTCTTAGATACGTGTGGGAGGTCCGGCCAGCTCCAATTCCATCATAAAAACACATTAATCCGCTGGGCTGTGATAGGGTCGTATGGGTGTGAAACGCTCTAGTTACTTACTTCTACAGGGCTGGAAAACAACTGTGTGTCTGCTGTCATTTGTCAAAATATGTGTACATGCAATAGAAGAGGCTCAGAGGTCTGTACAATGCTGCCACTATAATGCTCTGGCAATGCTTTCTGGCTTCCTGCAGACAAATCACACAGGGAAAATCATTCTTGGTGACATAGCAGTTTAGGTTAAAGGGAATGGTCTGATAATCAGCAGAGTAGTATGGGGAGGTCAAAGGATTAGCCATCTCTCTTTCTCTCTCTCTCTTCTTCTCTGGCCAGTGAGCACCAATCAATACATAATATCTTACAAATTAAATTCGACCTAGATCGATCTAAAAGGGCCGGCACACTGCACTGTGATTTGTGGACGGCTGCACAGTAAATTTTAATGATTAGCATGCTGTGTGGGTTGTCTGGGATGGGGGTTTAATGCTAAATGAGTTTCAAGAATTAGGAATTGCGGGAAGGCCATACAGAGAGCTACGAGGTCAGAATAGTTGCTCATTAGGGTTGAAATATCTAAACCACCATTCTAACCATGCCGGAGATATACTTGATTTGAAACCATACTGGACACTATTCGTTCTTCCCCCAAAAAAAAAAAAAAAAAAAAAAAATCTGATTCAAGAACAGATCCCACCCCCATGCTCAGCTCAACCAGAACATTATTCATTATTTGTCAACTCATCTTTTGTTATTGTTACCACAATGATTTGCCAAGAATTTTTTTTTATTAAAGAATGATGCCTTTAAGTTTACCCTTTAATCATTACATTTAATCTTTGTTATAGAACGTTCAGGAAACAAGTTCATTCCCAATAATGTGTATGATGGCTCTAAACAGTTCCCTCTCTTGTTCTTGAACTGCAATGCAGTTTATTATGGAGAAACCTCAACATTCTTCATCTTACAGACATGGGGTGGAAGTAACTTTAAAAAGTTACTGCTTTTACCTCTGATTTCTGCATCGCACTGACACTGGAGACTCCTTCCAGGAATTCTAACTATAAAGCTCCATACAGAAAGATTCACCTTTTCAACACTTAACGTCATTAAATAACAACACATTTTGAAAAATCACTTTACGATTAGCCTTATGTTATGCAAAAAGATATAATATTGCAAAATAATATAATATTGTAACTTGCATAACAGGTGGAACTCAGACATGCATATATAGAAAATAAATAAACACCATCTGACCAATCAGATTTGAGAATATTTCATAGGTAAAATGAAACTACTTCCAAAATAACTATTGACCTCCAGCCATGTACTACTTAATGCAAGAAAATATACATATACAGTATATGCCTGTCTGGTTTATATTAGTAATCCCCAATATCCATCATATATTTAAATTGAGTATTGCAATGACCCTTATCCCATAATGAAAATCATATTGCTGTATTTCCCAATTGTCTTAATCCAATTGCCTCAGTGATATTATAATGTCCACTACTTATGCGTTATTTTCCATCTCTGCTGTTGTGCCACAATTCTAAATGAGGACTCGCTCTAGACCGTCTAAAGTACATAGCAAATAAACAAGGTCTTTGCAAATCTTGTAAAATTGGCGCAGAATTCGTTGCAGAAGCTCTAGAAAGGTGTTAGAATACATTCTGAAGTGTCTCCAGTTATGTGTGTGTGTGCTCGCATGTATAGCAACATCCACATGCAATGCGTATGTCACAATGCGTGTTTGTGTGTAAATGTGAAACTGAACTGGCCCCAAACGCTTGATCAGCTTCTTGGCTGAAATGACAGGGCTGATGTTCCTGTGAAGTTGGCGATGTGATGTTTACCAGAAATGACTTCAGAAACAAACCTCTGACCATACTGCAAGCATGACTTCGCCTGAAAATAAAACATACACTGCTGTCATTGCGACATCTAACAGGGGTGGTTGGATTTTACAGAAAGCCTCTCAGTTGGTTATTTAAATAAACTCTATCTATATTTGAATCATTGAATCATAAAGATAATTCATGAAGCTTCACGGATCTCTGCATCACATCCTTTTTACATAGCTCACCAAATGAAAAGCAGATTTCTTTTCAGACCATATAACTGACATGTCACAATCGACTGGCCATACATTCTCAATGCTGAGCCAGGCCAATGCACCCCAAATCCCACTATTGGGATCTTACACGACACGTATGTCTCTGGCGTCCAAAGACCCTCAACTTCTCCTGCACCTGCCCCAAAATCCCTGCCATCAAATCCCTATTGATTTAAGCTCCGAGCTCACCGGGAGTTTCCAGATTGGAGTGAGGACAGCTCTCCGGGGTTCATGACTGATCCCACCATGCACAATCGGATCACACTGAGAACTGTTTACTTCACATTTAGGCTTTGCTGTTTGTGCATTCGTGATCCTAAAGCTCTTAAAAGTAGGTCATATAAGTAATACATGCTGTCTGAAATAACTTTAGCTTAGATCCAGGCTCCTTGTGAGTTTTCCTTTGTGCATGTGACTAGAAATTCTTATACATTCATCCAGGAGAGCAGATGCACATGCAGGCCAAAATATTCTGAGGTTCCCTTTTACATGTATTTCATACCGTTCTGACATTTTCAGGGCATCAAAAGACATTGAGAGCTGATAACTGTTTCAATAATATCTTAGTTACTTGAGCATAACATGTTTCTGGACAGGGTACACGAAAAAATGAAAACGAGACATTCTCTTTTGCTTCGTGGCAGTTTTAAATCATCTGCGGATAAACTATTTCACAAGTTAATATCAGCTCAGATTAATGGAATACAGATATCGTTTCACACAAATGTTATGTATTGACCCACGCAGCTAATAACCAGACAACCTCCACCTATGTCAACAACTTCACAGACATTAGGCGCCCGGTCTGATTTCAAGCATGTGTTTGCTCAGTGCTGAGTGTCACTAACATCAGACGAGGCTAAACACAGTCCTTTCCATCCCCCTGACCAGCATCAAGTGCAGGCAGATGTAACTGGTCTGTGATAAGGAAGTATGCATGCAGAAAGCAAGAGGTTCCTAAGACACTAATGTGAATTGATTGTCCCTTCTCACCCCACCATGTGCATAGGTGTGGATTCCACTCTTCTTCTGTGCCTCCTGTCATCTCACGTGCAGCTAAATGCAATCAGTCAGAAAACAATGCAAGGTGTGAGACTAAACACTGCCACTAAAAGCCATAAATGGAAACCACCGCATCTCGTAGCACTCTATCTGCTTTTTTTTTCTTTTCTTTTTACGTATCTCATGAGCCACAGTCTTCTTTGTCATTACAAAACCTGCTGCTGGAGCATGAAAGAGCCTCGACCTCAATGTTCGTGACGTGTAAATGTCATTGTTCATGGTTTAGAAGCAGTATTATGCTGCGTTATATGCGCGGCTCAGACAGAATCGCTTATCTCTGTCTGTCTGCTCTGTTGTTCCAAAAACAATATAAGCATATAAGTATGCATAAATATTACTCTTTATAAAAGGGGAACTTTGGCTTGTCAGAAAAAAAGGATTTCTGAGAAAGTAGTGTGATGTTTCTCTGCAAGCTCTTTCTAAAGTTCATCCCTCTCTGTGTTTATTTTATGTCCTCAGCAGCTGCTCTGCCTTGTTCACCCTGTGCGCGAAATGACGTCAAAAGAGGACGATTCGCAGCGGCTCCGCCAGGGCTCCTGCTTTCAGTGGGTTACCATAGCAGCAGCGGCCACTTCCTGCCCATGTGAGGTTTCCTGTGTTCATTCACTTATGTGTGTTCCTCAGCTCTCTACACACCGCCATAAAAGGGGTGGATTCACAGATCTACACAGTTCTGCCTACATGGGTATATACAGTATATACAGTATTTGCATTATAAGAGGAGGACAGGGTAATCTTTAAATAATAGAATATTTCTTTTTATCATCTTCAATGTATATTTATGGGATGAAACAAGACATTATTTTGAAAAAAAAAAGAAGAAGAAAAAAATGAACAAATTATTAATAATTAATTAATAATTACTTAATGAATCTTCTAAAGTATTGCTGGTGGACTATATTGTGGATGGTCAGTTTACACAGATTGAATAACATACTTCAATTGTTGATATGATGATGTTTTTGTTGAGAGTTTTGTTTATTTAGCATATTTGTAAGGAGTCCTCAGTGTCAGCAGTTTGTGACAGTCAAAAGTTGGCATTGAACATTACCAATTCTCTGAAGGAAAAATAAATAAATTAATATGAATTGCATTAATTTACTTGCTTGCTTGCTTTGTTTGTTTTTTTGTTCGTTCATTGTCTAATTAACTTCAAGAAGCATATGGTGCTGCTATCCCAAAAACAATAACAGGAATTAATGTTTCATGGATTCTTAAACAATTATTACTAGGGATGATCATCTTTAATACGTAAATAATTTTTGGAAAATTACTGTGGTACAAAGTGAACATCATACTTTATTGAAAAAATTATATAAACTTTAGGATTGTTACAGTTACTCAGTTTCAACACACCATTCTGCTGTTGATTGTTTTTACGGCTTGCTTGGATTTTACTTTGAACACAAAATCTGGGGCAAAGGTCAGGTAGCATATTTAGAAAATTTTAGATGTGTAATTTCCCTTGTGTGCAGAACAGTATATAAATAGACTGTGATAAATGTTTTACTGTTATGTCTTATTCTTTGTGATAATTGATAATGACTTCAGCTAATCAAAGGCAATCACAGGAACTCACAGGCACAGATATTAGTATATACAATATGGGTCTTTTCACACAGTTTCCTGTCCACCAACACACATCTACTTGACACTTTAAGCTCATTTCAAGTAATCGTAGCGTTTATGTTCAGCTTAAGGGGCATCCCCTTTTTAACTATTTTTTTGATCTGTGCAAAGAGCCAACAAGAAATTCATGAAGAGGTTTTTACTTTTGATGAACATGCTAGCAATGTTTTACATAAAAACCTCAATGTTTTATTGATTTCTTTTATTTTATTTTGTACTGTCAATGTATTAAGTGATTCCACAAAAGAATAAATGATAGCTAGATAGATAGACAGACAGATAAAGGGGTCTATCAACCAGGATCTAAAAAGGACTCCTCTGAAATTAACTCCTGAAGACCATTTTATTGAACCTATTCCAGAGCAATACATGTGTCAGGGTACGAAGGGAGGTGCATGAAGCTATCCACCCAACAAGCACAGTGCCAATGTTACATGCCTCTAGATCCAGTGTTATGATCTGGGCTTCCTGCAGTTGGTCAGGTCTAGACTCAGCAATTTTATTGTTATGTGGAAATAGAATACAGTCAGCAGTCTACCTAAATATACTGAATGACCAGGTTATCACATCAGTTTTTTGGTTGGGATGGACACATTCTGTTTATAACAGTCATAACATATAATCATTTTGTTTTGTTTGTTTGTTTTTAGCTCTCAAAGTACAAAGTAATAATAAAACACAATTGTTGATGGACATATCAGAAATCATTTAAAATCTTTCAGACATCAGCTTAAATCTTAAGTAAGTAAAAGGTGTAAATCCTAAGCTCTGCTCATGAAAAACATCAAGATGTGTCAGTTTTTTACTTGGTTTTTAAGTTTAGGTTTTAATCTAACATGGTTGAAAAAATCTTTTAAAAAAACATCCTTATATAACTAAGTTCTCTTTATATTATACAGAAAATTGTTACTGTATTTTCACATTTATTGCATTAACTTTATTTACTTTCATTGTTCAGAATGTAGCCTTAAAAAGCTTTGAGACCAGAAATGTAATTTTTCATCATGTTAATTGAAGTAAGGTTTGGACATGTTTTCGTGATGGCTGATTGGCAAACATTTGTAGTCAAACAAACCCTTCTTGCATAAGGGATGTCAGAGCCTGCTTTGGTTCCAGTAACCTCATTTTGCTAGCATAATTTGACCTCTTTAATGAAGACAGAATGATTATGTCATCACATTTCTCTTTCTGGGGATGATTTTCTCTTCTCTGGTTGAGATGCCAGTGAAGCATTTCGGTTTGTGTGGGTTCTCTGTGTTTTCCACTTAATCAAACCTCAGAAACCTGTCAGCCCGTACATGTGGCACAGCTCCCAGACCTCCGTCACGCTCGTCTCTGTGCATTTAAAATGAAACTCCTGTAACTGTATACATAGTAAATGGGAAAAAACTGCAGATTTTTTGAAAATCTTGTTATTTAATAAAATTTAATAACTCTCACTCCTACTATAATGTGAAATAAGCCTTTTATTATCGTAATGACGGTTTAAATTTAAAAGGAAGAGAGCAAGGATTTCCAGGAGGCACACATCAAATGTCCATGAGTTCACGAATGACGGCTTGACACCTTAGATTTCATCGTTTGTTAGGAGCCATTGGGAACGAAATTAAACCTGGCAGCTCCAAATTACAGCATGTGTCAGGACCACTTCAGTCAGATACAGTACACAGCAAGAAAGGTTACGTTTTGCTGTCATGACCAGTAAATGAGATGCAAGGAGTGAAGGGTTAAAGGTGATGATTATTAATTTCTGAGGCTTGTGGCTCTGTGGGTGAGAGCATGTAGGAAGCTCACTGCCCTATAAAGGTGAAGTGTTGTCACTTTGCTAGCTAAAGGTCACCCGTATACTTTCCAGTGTGTATGATGACCCTTTTACTAGAGAGAATGTGCATAGAGAGTTATACTACTCATTAAAAAAAAAAAAAAAACGATATAATTTTTTTTTTCTACTGTTAAATCTTGTGTGTCTCGGAAACAACAAATCATAGTTGTGGTGGGAACCTGCAAGTGGGAGGAGAGAGCTGCTGTACACTTCTGCATCATTTGCATATCAGCTGCATCTTATGAGACTGGTTGCATCTCTTATTAAAATTTTTTTTTTTTTTACTGATTATTTATGCTAAATATTAGCGTGTAGTGATATGGTTAGACAGCTGGAACTGCATGAGGAGGATCCTGTGCTATCCTGAACAGTCTGGGACCACCAAAGAAAAAATAAATGCCATTAAAGGTTCATTCAGCTCAGACAGCTGCACAAACAAAGATCATGTGATATTTCAGACAGATTCCTATTCTTCCCTTTTTGTCTGCACAGGGAACCAACAAGGAAGCATTCCACGCAGTGTTTTCACAAAGCTGTTCTCTATACCCACATTGAGGGTCCTTTGTTTTGTGTTTTTGTTTGTTGCATTAGATTTATTCCATAGCACTGATCAATTATGGATTCAAATTGGTCAGAAGGGTTTTTTTTTTCTGTAATAATGGTCCGGAAAATAGTTCCTTAGGTAACGTCGTTGTTATACATATATCATGGCTCCATTCAAAAACCACAACTAGGTTTGATTTGATTTTATTATATTTTTTATGAAGAAATATTCATATAATATTTTGGAAGGAGTCTCCGGTGCCAGTACTATTTAACAGTCAACAGTACATTTCCTCCACAAAAAAGTTTTATACATTATATGCATGGCTGAAAGTAGACTGGTCCTGACCAGTACTGTACTGTGCACCAATAAAAGGTTAAGTGGCAGTCCACTATACTGGAAAGAAGAGAGAGCAGCTGCCTTAAAAACACACACATACACACTCAAAACCAGTCCTTGTAGCATGTTCAGCAAGAACACATACCTGTTAACTTTGCCATCAACAATTTGTCTCCTTTAAGACCTTTTACCAACACGCTAACAGACTCATGACTCAGCATACTGCCTTGTTCGCCAGTCATTGTGAGCTACAAGGCTAACTAGTTTCTAACACAAGACTGTATCTCAAATCCATTTCTAACCCCTGAACAAGGGCACTATTTGGTATGTGGAACAAGGGATTCTGCACCCTACATAGCATGCTAGCTTTCTATTTTATGCTATTTGGAATTCAACCCCAGAAATGTTCGATAGCTCAGGATATTCTGACGTGATGACATAAAAACAGATTTACGGGAAGCCTCCAAGGTTTATTCTCCTCACCTTTTGGCTACACAGTACTAGAAAGAACTACTTTTACCTCAGACTAAATGGGCTCCCAGTTTAACACCTAGCTACATCTTTGTCCTGTTAAATGGGTTGGTGAGGGAACTCCATCCATGGTGTTCCATTATATTAAAGGGAACTATAAATAGATCAAATGTATGATGTCAGTCACTAACAAATAAAATGGTAGTATTATCAAACCTTGTCAAATTTGTCAGGAAAGGATTAATGCACTTTGTGACATGCTTTGTGAAACATAATCAACTTAGGCAGTAACTGTAACTTCGCTTTGTGTTTCGCCTGCTGTTTAAATTCTTTATTAGCTGCACGCCTTCCCATCAAAAGTGATTTCACTGACAAGAACTTTACTCTGTTTACAAACAGACTATACACTGGCTTGTTTCCTTTTGTTTTCCTGTGTACAAGTCAGTCATGTGATCTCTTTCAGCTGTGCCTCTGTACCGCAACCATCGTGGAAAAGGATGAATCTTACAAACCGTTTAGCCTTTGCAGAGCTGGTGCTGTTGCTGATCGAGGGCCTCAGCCACAGGCACGTCTCTGTTCCTCAACGCTTAGTTTCGATTTCAGCAACTTTTTTTTTTTCTCAGCAGCCGAATGTGGAGGCAGATGCAAAGCTGCAGAACCAGGCCGTCTGTTCTGGGAAACTCACTGAACTGAAATCGTAGTATGACTGGAAACTTGACAAGCATGGCCCTTTCACCCTGCCTGTTAAGCAGATCTTGCGTGTGTTGATTGCAGGGTTGGGTGTATAGTGCAATACTTTTACAGCAAGTACTCAGAAGTCTGGTTTTGCCCACAAATGTTAAAGGTGGGCTATTAATGGAGAGTGGCGTTAATAGCCTGTTTATGACCGAAAAGGAGTATACAGTATACTCTAAGCTGTAGGAACAGGGGGAAAAAAATTAAATGTAGCTAAAATGATTTCGTGTCATCTAAGGTATTATTTAGCAATTGAGGTTAGAGTAGATACAGAGTACACATTGTCAGAGCAATTTCATAATAGGATACTAAACCAATAATAACACTACCAGTGCTTGTCATTGTGATGACAGTATGTCCTTTCTATCTTAAGATAAAGGAAAATCTTTGCTGCACAACATTCTTATTGGCAAAATGTATGAAGGACGTAATCTCAAGCATCTCACCCCACGCTGATGGCGAATGGAGCGATTTAGTAATACTCCCTACCTTTTTTTTCTGAGTAAAGGAATAGTATAAGTGTTAACATGATCAGTGGAAACTGTTTTCTGTAATCTTTCTAACAGACTGGATTGAGTATTTTAGAAATTGCTGAGCTCCTAGGAAAGCTATGTACAACAGATTTGTATGTAGAACGGTGAGAAAAAATAAATCCAGCAAGCATGAGTTTGGATGAAAGAGGTCAGAGGAGAAGGACTAAGGTTTAAGCTGACGAAGTCAAATAATCTGTGATGAGGAAAAAAAACACCACAGCGTTTAACCTTGCGCAATACATTGAATCTTACAGCAGAGGACCACATTAAGCAGTATGCACAGGATCACGGGCACTGGAAAGTTGAAGACTGGAAAAACATCACCTGGTCTAATGAATCGTACTTTCCTTTGCAACATGCAAACAAGAGGGCGATAATTTAGTGCCCAAATCGCCGTGTGTCAACAGTCAAGGCTGGTCGAGGAGATATAATGGTGTGGGGAAACATTTTCCCCCTCATCCTGAATCCCAATCAAGCATTGTTTAAATGTCATGGCCTATTTGAGTATTGCTTCTGACCATGTGCATCAATTCATGGATTTTTTTTTTTTCTAATGAACTTCAGTAAGTGCCCTGTGATTGGATCTGAATCCAGCAGAACACCTTTAGGATGTGGTAGTACAAGATATTTTTAGCATGAATGTGCTGACAAATCTGCAGTGATTGTGATGCAATCATGTCAACATGGAGCGTGATCTCAAACTAACGTTTCTAACACCTTTTGGAATCCACACCTCAAAGAATTTCTGCTGTTCTGAGTGCAAAGCAGGTTCCTTACCCAGTAGTAATAGTGTTCATTATTTAATGGATGGTGATGGTATGAAGGCAATTATGTCTACCAATTACCAACTGACTGTCAGTCAATCCCTAGATAGTATCATACACATGTATAACAGCTTGAAAGAGGAACTTTCCATTTTGAGAGAAACATGGAGTTATCTGTGATAGTTAATCATGATTTAACAAAGTTGTACTGTATGAATGGTAGAGAACAATGCGGTAAGACATCTCAAAATGCAACCCATAATTATCTCTTTCCTTGCAAATATAGCAACGCAAGTATTAAAAAAAATATTTAATAAAATCTATTTAGATATTTTTCTCTCCTGGCTTATATAAAAAAGTAATATACATATGTCAGTGGAATCCTGGCTTTTAAATGCTGCCTCTTCAAAATCCGAGTACCCTGATTCTATAATAAAAAAAATAAGACTCCATGACTAGTAATTAAACATTAAAATCTTTTGCTTAATGGCATTTTTAAACCCTGACTAGCAAAAAAAATAAAATAAATAAATTTTAAAAAATGCATGTCTGAGGGACACTATGATGCCACTCTTAAAAAAAAAAATTTAAAAAAGGAAATGTATCAAAACATTGCATAATAATGACAAGTAAGGACATGGAACATAAAGATGTTTTCTTTCAATTTATTACCTAAAAAAAAGAAAAATGTCCTATCACAAGTCACACTGAAATGTATTGCTTAAGAAAAAAAAATATATTTAGATACTTTTTGTTGTTGTTTTTTTTAACTTGATTCTTTCCATTATATTCCACAAAAACAAAATCAGGGCACATGCCCCGTTTCGCCGTCTCCCACTTAAAAAAAAAAAAATGCACAAAGAAATACATAATTCACAGTTACCATTTTGGTTTTTATAAATTAATACAGTCACACATGTGCTACACCGGTCTATAGCTAGAACATTGTATTTTTGACTTATCATCTTTAATTGTTGGCTACAGGAAAGAACAGGCAACTCAACTGATGTGAACTTCAACAAACTGGATTAGAAATGCCCCACCCCTCCCTCTCCCTGATCCTGACCCCATAAACAGCCCACTCTTAAGTTCATTATAATTTTTTTCTTTTTTGTGTCATTTCACATATAGGTGAGGCACACAGAGTATAATTTTATAGAGATATGGAGATTAAAATGCTTTTGGATGGGACATTTGTCCTCCGAAGTCGTGAGGTGGAAGGAAGTGCATGTAGTAACTTGTCCTTAAAGGACACATCCATTAGAGGAGTCAGGGCACTTTGTTGCTGCAGCACTACAGCTAGAACTTCCTTAATATTATGTTGAGCCCCCCCCCCATTTCTTTTATATATTTTTTACATTTATTTTGTAACTTCTTGGTGTTAGGACAGATTAGGGCTTAAAGGACTTGACTTTGCAACAAAGTATGGAGCACACTAGTGAAACATGAAGCCTTTGCCATTACTTCCAGGTAGTGCTAAATGTTTGTGAACAAAAACTACCAATAATTCTACCAGAGGTCATGATGCAATTGCTGAAGGACCCGCTTCCCCGCCCCCCCTTACCAATGGGCAATTTTAAGGCACAGAAGCCTTGACATATTAGAGCCTCCACCTTCAAGAAATGAGAGTTGCCCAAATAACTGGAGGAAATTGTGTTTTGACAAAAAATGTGCACACACACAAACACCAAAAAAAAAAAAATCCCCATGTAGTCCCCCAGTCCCTAAGTGTACGTCTGTGAAAGTTAAGGCCACTTGAAAAAAAAAAGAAAAAAAAAAAAAAGGACAAGGTTCCATTCAGGCAGGTAATCTCATTGCAAACTCAGCGAGTGCAATTGGTCTTCTTTTCACTTTTTTTTTTTATTATTATTATTATTCTTGACTAGAGTCTGGAGTCAGTAGGGGTAGACGCTGGTCCAACATCACTGTGGCTCCATGGATTTGTTTGCTATTTAGGGGCTCATTTTTGCTGGGTTGCTAAAAATGTTCATTTGCTCCAAGCTCGTCGCAGTCCAGGAATGATACATGAACACTGTGAAACTACAAAGAGTGTCCTGTCCTGGGGTTTTGGTTCACCACCGATATGTAACACCATTTCTAATAAGCAAATCCCAAGCAAAAGGTTTCTTTTTTTCCTTTTCCTTTTTTTTTAAAAAAAAAAAAAAACAAAAACAAAAACTAATGTATTCATGCATTTTTTTCTTTTAAGCACCTGTGTCTATCACACTTTTTGTAAAACAAAAAGGAGCCAAATTCAAACATTTGCATGCAAAGTAAAAGTCCTGTGTAGCAGCAGACCTGTGGGTCTATGGAAGGCCTAATTGGAGGTTAGTGCATCTACCCGTGAGGCACTATTGAGCAGGGGAAGATGGTGGCTGACGCCCTATGGTTCTCCTCTTTCTCCATCTAACCAGACAAAATGAGGGGCTTAAACAAGAGCAATTTAAGTAGGCAATCACTTAAGAACAATTTGCAAAAGGTTTTCTCAAGAGACTACCATCACATAGACAAGACAGGAGACTTCTCAAGTGGAAGGACGGGCTCAAATGCTTTAAGGATATGTTAATCAGCGGGTTTCTCATGCATGCACAGAGGCAATAAGAGATTTTGCTGGACACTTTCGGGGTAAACCAACACGAACTAAGCAATGTAAAAGAATCTCTGAACATTTAGATAGCTCTAGCCATGTCAGATTCGAACGGAACTCAAATTAAATATGAAATTGGACTGTCTTCACAAGTCATGTTTTGCTTTCGTGGTTCCCTCTATAAACTCATCACTACACCAAGCTGCATTTAAAAAGCTTTGAGGCTCAACATGCACTGTACCAATTCTTGTATTGACCTTGCTGAAAATCAAAGATATGTGCAAATAAAACTTCCTCATCCATAAGAATAGACACCTGAATGCTATGTGGGTAATGCTACATATTTGTTTTAAACGAGTAAATTGATTAATATTAATAAAAGCATAAACAAACAAAAAATCATCCCCATTCAATATCTGCTTCATGGCTCATAAACTGTGAATGCCCCAGTTGGGGGGAAAACAAAAACAAAAAACAAAACATGGGTTTTTCTGGATTTGTGATAGCTGCATTTGCCCTGGATGGATTTCCATCCCTGTGTTCTCCCTGGGAAAGGAGAAAGAAAAAGAAAATTCCCTACACCATTCAAGTCTGCTATGCTCCCTTCTTGCTTTTATTTCTCTTACAGTTTTTTTTGTTTCAGTCCATTTTCATAAATCACAGGCTGACAGGGATACACGGTAAAGGTCAGTTTAACTTCCTTTGTGAAACGAGTCTGTTTGAAGGGAAGCGTACAATGCTTTTGGTTTTTTTTTTTTTTCCTCAGTCACACCAGCCTTCCAGTCTCACATTATTCCTGTTCCTGTACATAAAAGCTAACTCTTGTCGCTCCCCAGTTAAGACATCGTTGTTTCAGGCCATGATGAACTCAGACTTCATGTCTGCCTTGACGTCAGGTTTCCATACCGAGTCGTCGAAGTCCAGGTCGAGCGAGCCTTCACTCGACATGCTGCTGTTGCTGTTACTGCGTCCAGCTTTGCGGTTGGGGAGCCACTGGTAGGGGGCACGGGAGTCCCTCCGAGCCTTTCGCCGTAGCCGCTTCTGCTGCATGAGCAACTGCAGACGCTCCACCTTACAGCGTGTTGCTCGGTTCTCGGTCTGCCTCAGTCGGTCACCTGTAGCGGGAAAAGAGGAAATTAGAGCCAGCTCCCCGATACATTTACCATTACATTGCAAATTTTGTTAGAACTCTGGCACGGACTGAAACTCGTCTTGTGACTGTTCACGGTTTGGGAAGTGAAGCTTCAGCTCACAGTGTGTACAGCACTAGCTAGTGTTCTAAAAATAGAAAACAATAACCTAGTAGTCTATCTCTAAGTAGGCACAAACCTGCTTTTACTTGCAGTATCTGATATCAGCACAAAGTATTTAGGCTTTATGTCCGTTCTGACACTCTTATCGCTCAAGGTTTACAAGAATGTGACCGTGAGATTTCCAAGGACAAAACAGAGATAATATGGTCAAAGTCACCAGGGAAAACAACACTTCAGCTGGATGCAAACACTCAAGTGCCACTACTGTTTCACATGCAAATATATTGTGTCGCTTATCAGTTACTATCACTAGAGCCCCTCTTAATGCATTTTCCTCCTGTTGATGTGCCTATTGGTAAAGAAAACCTTTGCGTTTTTGCTTCTGCAAGTGCCAGACCACACAGCCCTGCTCAGCTTTAATTTCATTTATAAATATATTCAGAAGGATTGAAGGGAAAAAGCAACCACAATCTATTAGCTAGTTCCATTAGGATCTCTTCCAGAATTAAATAATGAAATAACAGGCTAGAATGTCAATAACCCAGAGCACAGACCATCTTTCATTGGGTGCCACACACACACACACACACACACTAGCAGAAGCAGCAGCAGTAGCTTTTAACATGGATCGATGGCAAATTAAAAAGACCTATTGATTAAACCTTAGCTCTAGTGCTGCAATCCATCTCTGGGCGAGGACACGGCTATTGGCTTTCAATAGAAAATGCAAGCGAATGGAAATTGTAAGCGAAGTAGACCAGTCCCCCCTTCGTTTCCCTAGCCCAAGCTCACTGAACGAGTGTTCACTCGCCCAACTCCCCCTGAGTAAAGAGACACCCCCTGCCCCCATCTGCTTTATAAAAAAAAAAAAAGTGGGGATGGCAAAGACTATAGGGAGGCCCACATTCTGGCATTATACCTCTGTGGAATGGGGACGCGTTGGGGCACCCAATTCCATCTGCCATTATAAAAACGAAAGGAGACATATTTACATTATTAGTACATCTTCACTTTATTCGTATTTATTATTGTGGTGAGGATATTAATAACAGTGACTCATGATGCTAACCTAAATCAATATTCTTTCAATACAAAAAACAAAGATGACACGTTTTATATCATCATCAGGTTGCTTCCTGACCAAATAGATCATGAGCATGGTGGCTTGTTTAGACTGTGCATGCTTTGTATATGTGTGAAACATCAGCTAGTACTTCCTCTCTGGTGCTAGAAGTAGAACTGTCTTTCTCCTTCACATGTCCTCTCAAGCAGTCCCTAAGCTGCTGAATACACAAATCTAGGGCAGCCACCCTCACCTTCACAGTACTTCATGATACGAACAGGGTATTAAATGTGAAGAAGAAAAAAAGCTCAATATGCATGCAAGAGCTGATCTGCTCCATTTTTTAATAAAAGAAGCTCAGAACACAGCACGACATTGCACATGTAATGCATTGCACATACAATGGGCTGAAAGGATGCAAGAGCATGCCAGGCTTTTTTCCCTCCTTAGTGAGAATCTGTATCGGTTCCCCACATATGGCCAATGAAGCAGTGAACGGCAAGAACCTGGCACAAGCATATGGCTGCTCGCTTAGGGAAATGTGAAAAGAAGCTGGACTTAACCTGAATGTTTGCTCTCTTGCAAACATGCCCTCGGCATGCTTGCATGCTGAAAGCAGGAGCCTGATGGGGGAACTCTGTTTATGGCAGTGGGGGTTATTATTAGGCTGTGGCTGGAAGCCATCCTGCAGCGCTTCCTGACACGAGTGCAGAGAGGGAGAGATGAAGCGAGAGCCTCAGGGAGAAAGGCCAGGCGTCAGGGGTGGGGGCTGGGAGTAAAAGCAGGGATACACCGAGAACAAAGGCAGGAGAGTGCAGTGAAAATGCCCTCTTTCCTTCAGTGGTTCATGCTTTTAAAGCTCTTTCCTTTACGAAGACCCCGGCATGCTCCATGTACACATGCACTTGGGACTTAAGGGCAGAAAAGGAATGGAGATTTTCTTTTTTGCCTTTGGCGATCACAACTGCACAGAGGAGGACACTGATAAGGGAGACGAGGGGATGAGTAAACAGAATTACATCTCCTCCATGCTCAATCTCCCTTGTTAGCCCCCCCTCCCCTAAGCCTGTAAGCCGAGGTTGTGTTGTTTCAATGCGAGATGCATGCTGCAGTGCCGTCAATCACATGCAATGTGCTCATGGCATTCGCCCATTTGTGGCCCAAATCCTGTAGAAGAGGGAGAGAACCAGAGGACAAAACAGCATAGCCTTCATGCTGTGCAGCTGTTCAGCCCAAACACGACATACACACCTGGCCTTCCTTTTCCATTCCCCAACCCCCACCTCCACCCACACCCCTCCCCCAGAACAGTGCCGCAACAGGGGCATCCGAGGGACGTAGAAAGAAAGCAAATAAGATGAGGAGTCCAAAGGGCTGGGACATTTTACAGTAAAAAGCTGTAGATTTTATAAGCAGTTTTGGTAGCAGTGTGTTTTCCTTAAAAGCAGAACAGCTTTTTAAAAGGATAACAAACTCCAGGTTGCTTTGTGTATCCGGGAAAAGTGGTTGATGCATGAGAATGTATTGATCGCCTTTATTGAGGGAGGAGGATTTAGCCCAGGCCCTCATGCAGATGCAAGGGAGGACAACAGAATGAAAATGTAAGGCGAAGGCAGGGGGAGGGTGAAGAATGACAAAGTGAGACACACACACACTTTCTATCTGTCAAACAACTGACTTGATTGTGGGCATTTGGTCAATTATGAAAGAAAGAGGTAACAGTAAACCTCAAATATTCAATGCCAGAACATTTAAGCAGCTACTAGATTACTTGACCTTGCCCCAGCAAATCAGCTTAAGTAACAGTTTTTATGTTATTTTATTTTTTTAAGAACTCAATGATCTGATGGCACATCGTGACAGTTTAATGTTTTTAATACAGGATCTAGCTCTCTTTTTATCCAATGTAGTAGCTGCCATATGCCACAAACCACAAAATCTTTTCAAACTGCTGCTTATGCTCATGAACAGTGATTGCCATGATAACACAAGGATACTTGTTATCTTCCTGTGCCATTAAGGAGCACATAGACTACTCAATTAGGAATTGGCAACATTGATCCTTTCCAACAATTATTTTATTAAATTTTAAAAAAATTTTTTTTTATATAGATTAGGCCCTTCCACACATCCCATTAACGGCTATACCCAGCTGTGCTCCGTAATCGTAGGGTACTGTTGAACTATGTTCCAGCTGCAGCATGTTCCTAGAGTGCTGGGAGACTAGCCAGGTCTGCCTCAGGGTGAACACAAGCTTAGACTGGCTACACTGTAGAGGACAGCCATTGTGATCAGCCATCTGGAGCTGTAACTAAGGGAACAAGCAGCCCCTCCATCTTTGTCCCCACTTGGATGCGATGCCATCAACGACCCCACAGGGAGCCAGTATCTAAAATAACAGTTATTTGCATATGGGGAGCAATAAAGGGCACTAGACAGCGGTTCTATACAGCCCTGCCCAACAGTCGAGTTCAGTTACGGCCTCACAGCAGCAAACAGGCAGCCTGGGGGGCTTCTTATACACTCACCATTGGCAGAGCTGCACCAGGGAATAAATTATTGAGTGGCGTGTAGGTCAAAGCTCCATAGTGACCGAGAATGAGGCCTGGGGCACTCGATCGAGCTGAAAGAGATCTGCAAAAGCAGCAAGCAAGTCTCTGGGAGAGAGAAGCCACAGCTCTGTTTAAACAAGGGGAAGGCCATGGACAAAGACAGCCAAGATCGTGACATTTCACGTGTTGTGGAATGTACACAGGAGCCGGCAGCATTTGCTTTTGGGTGGATTAAAGGAGTGACTTGAGGAATTTGAGTGGTCCCCGCCCTAGTTTCCCTCTCTCTTGGACTCCCCCTCACTCTTTCTCTAAAGCACAACTCCACCCAGCCTTCTCTAACCCAAACTAAACTAACCTGAGCTGACAGATTGGTTGGGGAGAAGAAGACATTCCTCCCACAGCCCCCTGCACTCTACTCTGTTTCAGACTCAATTCGATCCCCTTTTAATCCCTCTGTTGGTCTTTGCAGCCAAGGAACATAGGAACCAAATTCTTGTGTTAATCTTCTAGCTCTTTTGTCCCATTGCTTTATTTACTTCTTCAGTGGTTATTTTCTACTTTCTTGTCCTTCTTTGATTTCTGTACCACTGGGATAGGCTGGTGGTTCTGTTGAGCTATTTAGACACATTGTGCTCATGGCCCAGCATAAGACTGGATGTTTTGTTTCACCAAAGACCCCACTGAGCTCAGGACAACTTCTCCAAATCAAAAAAGTCCACTCAATGGGTAACCTTCCCCCTCCTGGGGTTCAATATCTAGTTTAACCCCCATCAATGACCCCTTCATGCCGTGCATACTCTGTCAAAGATCGAATCTAGACTAAAGGGTTGGGGTATCTGTTGCTTTCCTTATTGACACAGACGAAAAGGAATAGGAGCCTCATGGAGAAAGGACAAGTACAGTATGTGACATTCCGAGGAGGAGAACATGTGTTCATCAAGAAGTACAAAAGGATAACCGTTTTCTTTGCTTTCCCAATAACAGAAGGTGGGTCACCCTGTCCTAAAGCATACAGGAAGCACCAGTTAGATGGGAGGCATTTGCTGCCCGGTTATAAACAATTTTTATGAATGAGCTCTTGGTGCAATTCCCCCCCTCTTGCAGACCTCGGAATACAATGAGCATTCTCTCAAAGCTCGTGTTTCTTGTATAAATCTCTCTATTTAAAGGCCAAAAGAAAAACAAGGCGTCATTGAGGAGGCCTGGCTCGCAGTGCCTGGATGGTTTTTACAGATGGAGCCCAAGTGCTGGCCTGCCAGAGTGGAAACAGTAGGAAGGCCCATTGACTGGAAATGTGGGAGTGGAACAAAGAGGCTGATGATAGAAGCAGGGGGTGAGTGAACAGAGCACACAAGATAAGCTATGCATTATCTTAGAGGAAGGGAGGACTCAACCCCCTCTATAGGGAGAGGGGGCTTTTTTTTCTCTTTTTTTTTCCCCAAAATCATAGTATTCCTCTGATTGAATTCATTCTGCGCAATGTTCATAAAACAGAACAGCATTAACATAGCCCGTTTCCTCATCCAAAAGCTCAGCCCTGTCTTTCTACCTGCCACACGCCTGTGAAACCTATCTTAGCTGACTATCTCCTGCACCCACCCTCCCCCATTCATTCTCTTCTCAAGGAAAGCTGACACCATCAGCACACAGAGACAAAGCCAGACGTGCTGCTACTGCCAGAATGCAACCACTGATGCCTGACAGAACAAGCCTGCTGAGAAAGGCAGTGGAATCCCTTGACAGCACAGTCTTTTCACCTCACTCTATTCCCTTATTTTCTAAAGTACCACCAACACTATCTTTCAGTATCACACGCTTTCATTACAGTGAAACAGCAGTGTCACACTCCAGTACTCTTCAGCAAAATCCATGTGTCATTCTCAATTTTTATAGAATATAAAGGAACATATACCATGTTAAGGTGCTGTTACTTACCAGGAGGTTTGCACATTCGGACCTGGCTCTGGCACTGTACCAGTGGGTGGAGAGGTGCCTGGCTCACAGACGGCACAGAGGTAGGTTTGGAGGAGAGGCTGGCGAGCTCAGCTGCGGCTGATGGGGGTGGCGAGGGAGCTGGAGACGCCGCACCGCCACACTGTGTCTGGTAGCGAAGCTGTGTGAGAGAGGCAGGCATGCCCTGGTAGTGGCGTGTGGCGCTCAGGAGGTCATTCAAGATCTGCAAAATGGTGCTGATGTCACGCCGTGGCCTCCCACTGCTGTCCTGACAGTTTGGATGCAAAGTGCCTACAGGGAAAAGAGTAAAGTAGAAGATTAATTGTTTAAAAAAATAAAAATAAAAAAATAAAAAATAAAAAAAACTGTAAGGCAATTTACTTTACAGAAACTTTTTGAATACCTGAAAATGTCCCAGAGAAGACTCCAGGAGCATGGTTGACAAAGCTTTCGATGATGGCACCCGGTTTACGAGACCGTGATGGTGCGCTGCAGTTGCCTGCAGCCTTTGTGGTGCAGTTTGCCTACAGAGGACAAAGGTAAATTAAAATGTCTGCTGGTTTGTTATGTTGATGATCCATATTTAAATTAAATTAAATTTTATTTGTATAGCGCTTTTAACAATGGACATTGTCGCAAAGCAGCTTTACACAATCAAAAGATTTGAAATTGGATGTATTGACTCTTACCTCTGGACAGGAACCAGCAGGACTAGAGCTGCTAGCAGAGCTCTGACAAGCAGACAGAGGCTGCTGAGAACGAAAGGTGGCTTCTGCAAGATGTGAGGAGCGGGTAGGAGTACTGCAGTGCCTGGATGTTGAGGTGGGATACATAGGAGGCAAAGAATGGCCAGAAGGAGAGGCGGGAAATGGTGAAGGGTTCACGGGGCTCGGTGGAAGAGTTGTTTGCGCATGGTGTAGGTGCGTGTGTTGGTGTGGGTTATGAGAAACCCGATTCTGGGTGCCAGCGATGGCTGCAGTGCCTGCTGAATGTCCTGTTGTGCCATCAGAGCTACTACGTGTGAGGAGATGCTGGTGCTGTGACTGCTGGTTGCCCGAGTGCTGTGCTGCCAATTGCAGCTGGACAAACATCATGTGATCACCCACGCGCAGGGCCAGGGTCAGAGGAGAGCGTCCAGACAGGAAGTCGCTGACCTATAAGCAGGAAATGAGGGGGGGAGAAAAGGGAGGATTTAGGAATGTCCCCATGCAGATACTCAGTTGAAGTAATTTTGGCAGAAAGGCTCAATGAATACAAAATTGTGCACATTGTTTTAAGCAATAAAGTGCAATTATGTTAAAGTGCATGCACACTGACACACACAGAAATACTCCTCCACTGCTGAACTCTACCATTCAGTACACCCACAAAGGACCAACTTATGTCTGGCCTTGGGCCTTAAAAATCCACCACAGAAACAGGATGCAGACCCACTTGCCTAGCAGCCACATAATGGGCAATTGTTTGAGGGCTCAGAGTGGAATTGAAATCCTTGCCCATTTTAGGAGTGCCCAGAACGGAAAACAGGACCAAGCCTGGGGGAAGCCCACCCCCCAATAAAGAAGTAATAAAAATGAAAACAATTAAAAATTCCAGAAGAGGAAAACATTGTGCTTGTCTAGACATGACTCCTTAAGTATAACTTTAATCTAAAAACTTAAAATTCCTATGTAAAAGATGCTACTTACAGATTTGATTATTTTATAAATTTTTCCATTCACCTGGTCCTTTTCAAAGCCAAGCATTAAGCCCCTCATCCACTAATGTATACATAAAATCTGCGATATCTGATTAATGTGCAAAATATTAGTCATTTAAGTTATGAGGTTTTGCAGCTAATATGCACACCTTTGAAGCTTGAGATCTGTGGGAAACTCCATGCAAAGGTCACTCATGAGTCACCCAAAGTGGTGGGAAGGGAGGACTCGTGCACTGATTGACAGCTGTCATGCAAACAGTAATTGTAATTTGCATCAACCTACACAGCTCAGACACTCAAGAAGTCCCTGTAATAGCTGCATGAGTAACCTCTTATATGGCGTCAGGCACAGGGCCTCCACTTCAACCGTGTGGCTACATCATGGAGGCAGTGGTGCAAAACCCACAAGGAGCTTTGTGTTTTAGGCCTGTTATTCGACAAGTCCGACTGCGAGACCCCGCATTACCCTTACAGATCATTCCCCACTGAGCCAGAGTCTTCACTGACTCATACCCCAGCCATCTACACTACCCACATAATAAGAGTGCATGAACATTGAGCAACCAGCAAGTGTCCCTAAGAGGCAAGAACAAGCTGCATATGGCAAAGACATTTAGCACAACTCAAATAGCTCGTCAGTACCTCACCTATCATGTGCTTCTCTAGCACCATCAACAAATCACCATGGTGGAGCAATGGTTTAACGGTTATCTTGTACCCTGATATTAAAATTGCTAAAGACCACAGATGTTTTTCCACATGAAGTGCAGACACCAAGGGATGGAAAAAGGAACCAAAAGATTAAAAGGCCATTATGAAGTGTATGCAATAGCCATCTCAAACATATCCTAGCTACCTAACCACAGCAATCCCTGTTTTATAAATAAATTGAGGGGAAAACATGACCTGGGGCTTGAAATACAGATTGTGTTTGGAACTTTTCAGCTAAAAATGTTAGAAAAGACAGGTTTTTGTATTTCATGGGTGTAATGTGTGCTGGCCTACAGTTTCGAACACCCAAAAAGGGTTATATCCTAAAAAGTGACTAGACGTTTCTGTACAAACATGCCTCTTTGTTTTAAAAGCCATCAACTTTTGTGCTCGTGATCAGATTTCTGATCGGACTCTAATGGTGTGTTCTCACATGTCTCTGAAGTTGTCTTTGACCTTCAAACTGAGCACAACCTTATGTTTTCTGTCTCCCCCACCTCTCATTTTCCAAAAAGCAAAAAAAAAAAAAAAAAATATCTGCTTTTGGTTGGACTGACGTCTGGTTGCGATGGAGTAAGTAACATGGTTTAACTGGTTTACCTTTTGTAACCTTCATGACTTGTCTGTCTTGTTTGGTATCAGTTGCATTTTGGTGGACTGCCTTGCAGTAAAGGGGGAGCAAACAGAAAAAAAGATTAGTGTGGCCTGGATACGAAGAGACACTGTGTTGAGAGGGTGGGGGCAGGGCGCAGGAGCATTGAGATGCTGTTCGTTGCTGATGAAATATTCAGTGATATCCAGGCTAGGACTCTTCATTTCTCTTCATCACCCCCCCCCCCCCCCATTTTTCCCAAGCTCAGTGGCTGTCAGTGTTATTGGGTAATTTTTTCAAGCAGTACACTATCCAAATGCTAGAGCTTAACTATAAAACAATACAGAGAGGTTAATTTATGATGAAACATCTACAGCATCCCATCATATGACTAAGTCAGTGAACAGTGTACAAAAATTGTAAAGCTTATTAAACTCTACCACTGACAGGCAGGTTTTGACTGGCCCAGAGAAGGTTAGGATAAAATAACAAGGCCATGTAAAACAATCGATAACTTGCATTCTCAATATTCTGGAAAAGGACAACTTTAAAAAGGTCGGTAGGATGGGATGCTGACCTGTTCAAGATTTCACTGGGGGTGCTGGCGTTCGACCGGGGGCGGGGGCTGCGGGGGCTGACAGCTAGATTTGATCACCTGAATGATTACAAAATCTAGAGTGGCATGCCTGATGGGATGCTTGCTAAAGCTTCTGTCATCCCCCATCGTTCTATACCTCATCTAAAGCCAACAATCAAATCGCTTTGAGGTTTTTCAAGGGCTACAAAGGAGCAATCCACTTAGACTTTGCTCTGTGCTCCTGCTGCGTCCTCTCTTTCCCTCAATCTCCCTCCCCCGTGATCTGCCCTCTGATCAGAAATATGCACTATGAAGACTCAACACCTTCAGAGTAAGATGCAATTGACTCAAGATGGGCGAGAGACATTGCTAAAAGAGACTATAAATTGATGTATCCAAAACTGTGAGGCACCGCTGTAATTCACACATTTTCTCATCTAAATGACAATATTATGCAGCCATAATAAAATGTTGTATGCTTTTTTTATTACAGCAATCACAACTGCCAGAAGAAAGGGGAGATGATGCCAGTGAAACAATTTTAACTTCATCATTACATACAACCAACATAACGAGAACATCTTACAGACTACACAATGTAAATGTTCACATTTTCAAATAGGTTTGTATAATTTTAATACAACCCAGAACAGTGTTGCAAGAAGCCTTTGTGTCCAACTCTCTATTTTTATCTCCAGCCAACATGCTGTGTTCTGAGTCACCGCTGTCCTTCCTAGTAATTTCATCAGAACTCCACTAGGACACAAGTGGCAAGTTCAGAAAAACCATTTCTCGGCCCATGCTTTTCTGTCTCTTCTGACCCTTCCCCCGTCTCAGCCTGGGGAGAGGCCTGTTGGGTGAGAACGACAAGAGTGGTGACAGAGATGGTGACTCGCCCTATATCGTTAGACGCCACTATTTGCATCTGTCCACCTTCACACACAATAGCGAACACACTGGCTTTTTCTAGAGCTGCTCTGAAAAAGGACCAGTGGGTGTTGCCAATGCCGGTGGGGGGTTATGACAGCAAACCATCTCCAAAAATAACTCTAAAATGGGCAGGATGTGCTGATATTAGAGGAACAAACTGCACCATTATGTGCAAAGGATTGAAAGATGCAGCCACATTTAAGGGCATGTTACTAAAGAGACATGTAATTAGGGAATCTTCAACTAGAGGGAGTACGACACTAGGTATTACTGATCATCTGCTGCAGTAATGACCAAAGTCAATCACTATAAAGCATTTGTGGTTTTTATTTTCAAGAGTCTCTGGAAAACCATTTAATATATTGGCAGTGTGATTAAATTAACTGGAAAACATGTACAAGACAGGATGAAACGTGCTACTTTAAATCAGTTAAAACGAGGCGCTACATGTTTCAGTCCCTTTCCTTTATCGATGGTGAGAGGGAAGATGTCAATGAGACATGAAAAACTACCATGGCATCAAATTACAGGGCTGGAGTAACCAGGGAAAAAATATTATTCCAATAATTGTCAGTCTTCATATTCCATAAAGCACACTATCTGATTACATAGAATGCAAATATAGATCAGTCTCAGGAAGCTGTAGTCCTCTCTGGCTGAAGGCCTTGCAATACTGTATTTCTGTGAGCATGTTTCCAAACATATAACCTGATCCGATTTCACACACACAAAATCAACAACATAATTGGGTGGGTGGGTTTGATACAGGGCTGCATCAAGAAATTAAATGCGGTTCTGGACTGAAATTAGGTAGCCAAATATGCTCTGGGGGTTTTTTTTTAAATGCTATTTGTACCAGATGTTTATAGTCTTGCAAGTGTAATTAAGTGAATAAGTAAGGGTCTCTGAAATGTCACCATTGAAATATATATATTTTTTAAAGATAATCTGCTGCAGGATCTTAAGAGAAAATATTAAAAGACTTCTAGAGACAGCAATGCTGCATGTGATAAGCTGGCAATCATGTACTTAATACCATGACACAATACAAGCCTAAAATACACAAAAATATAAAAATAATGAAAGAATGTCTACATGGCCTCTTGAATGTTTAAGTATATGGCTGTTTAAGAGGACCATTCTCAAGTGGGTGTTACATGGAGCCTGCCTGGGCTTGTCTCAACTCCGCCATGTTGCCAGGAAACTAAAGGGTGTTTCCTAAAATATGCATACTAAGCATGTGGAGGTCGCAAAGTTAAGTGTTTATGATAAGCAGTTTTTCATCCTAGGCTTCAAGTCAAGCTATGTGACTCATGCTAGATAAAAATACCTACAACCCACCACATATAACCACTTATGATTACACATACATCAACAACCACATACAAAACACATATGCGACATTTACCTGGGTTTCAGTCAGACTCTCCAAAGCCTGCATTACTGACTGCTCAGGTCTTGAAGCTTGAGACTTAAAAGAAACACATAAGTCGAGTCATTCATTGTACATTCAGATGCGCAAAATTACACTGGTGTGAAAATGTCTAGCACTTTTTTTTACCATTAGACCTGCTTCGACTGTTGGTACAAGTGTTAATTTGCTCCCATCTGTAATGCCCAAATCCTGAAGCTTCCCTGAACTCAGGCGCCTGAAAAGTACATAAACGCACATTAGCTTGTTCATTTCATCAGCAACTGCATATAATGAAAATAAAATGACTACCTTTTTTAAAGTTTATGTGATTACAGAACAAAGGCACTGATGTATCGGGTGACAGATAGCCCCATCAAACTATGACTGGAAGCCTATCAGCAAGTAAGTCATTCAAACATACTCAGGTCCTTGCCAGGTTTTATTGCCGCAAAACTAAAATGTAAACATCTTTGCCAAGTTATTTATAGATGCATGGTTCAGAATTACAGTACGATTATGGGTATTATTTTAACCACAAAGCCTAATTGATTTAATACAGCCATTATCTATAGGCAATGAAGCAGGGCAACTCCACACTGATAAAGCCCTTATACATACATGTGCTAAGTGTTACTTCTGACTAAACAAAAGGGACACAGGACTTTGCCCAGAGGCACCCAAGTCGAGACAAAGCCGGTAAAGCAAGGCCTTGGTTTTTACTGAGATGATGTAATTTGGTGGCGATTACCCATAGAGGCTGTTAAACTGGCCCAATTGAAGGCGAAAACAATGTAACTGTTAGGGGTCATTTGCAAGTGACAAAGAGGCTCCCTTTCATTCCCCTCCCAAATTTACCACCTTTGTGTTATTGTTAGTCAGTGCAAGATGCTCCCCAAAATTAACATCACTCCTATTTAACATTTTGGGTGAATATTCCAACACATTGCGAGCCTCCGTATGATGTCTATATTGTCTTGCCTACCACTGAGACATTAGGTTGAACGAAGCATCTTTTCTATTAATTCAATTAAAATGCATCCAGGAATAATCAGAGACAATACAAAAAACACATTTACAGCACTCCTTACAAAGATTAACACACTTAAATTACTTCTAGTGGATTGGTACAAGATAAAAAAAAAAAAAACGCATAATAACGTAGAGTCCAAGTCTAACTGGCACAAGAGGCATATAATGGCCAGCAGACACGACGCAAAAGTCGCATTGACCTCTTGAACAGACTAGATTAATCATGATTGTTACTACGTTAAATTACTACTCGCAACTATACTTACGTCTCTTTGTGCAGAAGCGCAAGTCTCTCTTTGGGCACCTTGAGTCTCTGAGAGAGCCTCCTCTTGAGCCCCTCCACCGTCTCCTCGGCGGGGAGGCAGAGCTCGAAGCGCGTGCCCGTTGTCGAGTGGATGTGCAGGTTCATCGGGGGCGCGCTCGGCTGCGGGTCCATTCGAGAGCCTGCGACGCGAGCACAACGGAAAATGGTCAATGGGTTTCGGTTACTTTTTTTTCCAGAGGATGAAAACGCGGTGTTTCCGTATTTTTGTCCCGATACAAGTCAAACAGCAATATATTCCCAGAAAGGTGTTGGGACTCGAACGGAGAAACGCTTAATTCCTATGTGAAGTCTGTGCGGAGGCAATCCGGAGCTTTACAGAGGGCACGCGGAGGGGATTTAAACGGTTAGGTTACCCAAGCACAACGGACAAATCCCTTCGCAGACAAGGCGCACTTATTTCGTCCACTGCTGTGTCGTTTTTGAGAAACAATATGTGCAGTGTTCTGCAGACGAGTGTTAAACCGTAAAACGACCCTCGGCGCCTGCAGCTCGCTCCTCGCGTCAAACGGAGCGTCGCGTCTCTGCGCTGTGGTGCTCTGTGCTATACCGCCGTGCTACAACACCAACCTATCAGAGGCGGGGCCCTAACGAAAGACGTCATCCAGCCAATCACGACGGCCATTAATACCCACGTGCTGAGCGCCCCCGCCCCTTTCTCTGCCCAGTGTATTTTATCCCCATTGAAGACGAATCCTGGTTAAGTGGGCGAGGCTTAAACTCCTTAGCAACGCGCGAGTTTCCGCCCACTCCGCGATTCTAAAGCCATTCATAACAGTTAAACTGCTGCGAAAACAAAAAGAGACCCGGCACAACCTCGTTTCGGTGCTTTTCATAGCCATTTACGTGGGTATCGTGCCAAAATAAAATGCACCCCACTCTGCTGATAATGACTTGTAACAGGTTAGCTGAGTAAGTTTCAGTTTGAGATGTCTTAGATTGGATGATAACAGGCTAATAGCATTCTTCAGTGGATACTGAACCATCGTGTCTGTGTGCAATAATGAATTTGTACTGCAAAGATTGCAGTGATCATTAATGTTATCGAAGAGGAATGAAAAACAGGCTTTCTATATTTTTAACGAACTCCGCCTTTATCAAAAGGCTCAATGTTAAGGATTAGAAAGGGACGCAAAATTACTGACGTCACTAAGCATAATCTGGGATTTGATCAGTTTACCACGAATGATGTCACAGATCAAGTCTTAACTCTTAATAATGCGATATGATTAAAATATAATTGAAAGCCAGATATACTGTTATTTTGTTTTGTTATTATATTATTATCGAGACAATAATCAACATGGTAAAAAAAAATCTCTTTTGATTCACTGGTTCAGAACCCCCCCCCCCCCCCCCCTTCCCCTTCAGACCCCCCGTCTAAGCAGGTATAGGTGCAGACTACTATGTTGGAGCATTCCCTTAGTGTTTGTTTCCACGAAACTAAAATAGATACTCGATCGCCTACCAGTGGTGAGTGTAGGCATAAATAATTCAGCTTTCAATCCCAAAAACATAGTACACTGCAAATGCAGTAGAAGCCATTATTTGATCCTCAGTGCACGTAGATTGAAAGCATAAAGTGATCTAGGGCTTTAGTCAAGCTCTCTCTCAAACACACGCGCACACAATATATATAAGCTGTTGTCAGTAGTTACAGCCTCTACTCGCTGAGCCCAGATAAACAGCCTGAACAGGAAACTACGCACATGTTTATTATGCTTCGTCATATTTAAATTAGAGTGTTTACGCCACAGATGTCGCTATGTAGATTGGCGAGATAAGAACATGACACATTCAGAATGAAAGGTAACTACCTAACTGCAGTATTGCTTGTCGGCTGGGGTGGCACCATTAAGGGCTCATTAAAGCGTTTTGAACCTTTATTACGTAGGTTATCATTTACCTTAATGGGTCTCGGCGTATAGATAAATTCTAATCATATTATTATTATTATTATTATTATTATTATGCCTGAAATAGCTTAAAGGTATACTACATGCCTTTTCTCAAAGGTCCCGAACCCTCGTTGTACCCTTATAGTACCACCCAAGCAATGAACAAAAGTACAGTTTGGTTCCAGTGCAGGAAAACCTCACATACCACATAATCCTAATTCAGGATCTGCGTGCCACTAATGTATTCACAACATTTTAGTATCCCTTTCTTTCAAACTAAATCACTCTGCAAAACAATGCTCGAGGTCTTTCTGACATAGCCTGTCGCATTCAGGGTTTTTTCATCGACATATCGATTTGCGCATTAACACCAGGTTCCAGATGCGCGTCCAGATGTGAGTCTGACATTTTAGACTTACCGATTATAGTGGCGAAAACCTCAAAGCTCCGCGATTCCTGAAGGTCCCCCGGTTTCGGCATGTATTGAGTGGGATCTGTGTTTCAGTTATACACTAAACCACGATCTTAAAGCCTTATAGATATATAGAGTAATATATCCCCAACCTACGATCAGTTATAGTCCTCTTCTTTAAACAGGAAAAGGAGACGCCGGTATTCCTGTCCTGTTCCGACTTGAGTACCTTTCGCGTATCTGAGTCTATTTATAAGGTCCTGCGTTGAGGGAAGACCGATCACTCCACAATCAGCCAAGCTTTTTCAGTCTACCCGTATTCCAGAAATCTCCGCCCCTGCCGGGTGAATGAACTTGACGCAAGGGGCGGAGTTTGCCGGAATACGGGTGAGGTAAGACAACGCCGCTACTACAGTGGGTGGAGAGAAACCGACAATTGCTGCACTGTCAGCGTGTCTTTTAAGGTGGACTACTGAGAAATACAATAGTATCATTTAATACATTTCATACATGTAAAACAAATAAGCTATTCCATTCGTGCACATACACAAGGAATTAAAAGGACTTGTTATAATAATATTTTTCCGTCTTGTCTTATTTAGTCAAGCTCACGTGTCTTTTTAGAACGGCAAAACTTTTTCTTTTTAGAAACTGCTTCCTTAAGAGGGAGTCCATTAGGCGAAGGAGGGAGTCACCGGTAATGACGACATATCACGACGACGAATCCAAGCAACCAGTGAGCAAAACATATTGCTTAGATACGCAGGAACACAACGATAAACAGCCGCTCGTCTTTATTATTGCGTGTTATATGTATATAAATCGAAACATAACATATATAAACATATATAAACATACACAATATATACTATATATAATGTAAAGGTACATTTCAAAAGAAAATCAGTATTTTTATTGCCAGCTGACACAAACTCCCAAATATGATAAAATAAGAAATGTGTATAATTTATCTCATATTGTGAAGAATACAACAGTTTGCTTTTACTTTAATTACATTCAAAAAAAAATTTACGTTTTTATTTTGTATTAGATTATTACTGTAATCCTTTTTCTTTCTTTCGTTTTCATTTTAAACAGTCCAAATAAATAAATGCAGTATTCCTGATCATTCAGCAAAATGCAAACTCTTTTTCAGGCCAAGGCTATACACATCTTTTTTATCAGCCAGTTTATCACATCCTACTTCATACTTTTAATTAGGGTAGCACAGATAAAACATGGGATGGTAGAGGTGCTGGGTATGACATGCCGTGTGGGCTGATTTGTTAATTCATACATGTTCTATACCACTTATCCTGTACACAGTGTAACGGGAGCCTGGACCCTACTCCGGGAGAATTAACACACAATGCGGCTTACGCCCTGGCCTGGGTGTACAGAGAATGTCTAGCATGTCTTTGGACTGTGGGAGGAAACCAGAGCACCACAAGGAATATGACAACTCCATGCACACAGATCAGAGGTGGGAATCGAACCCGGACTCCGAGGCCGTAGCGCTAACATCAGTGCTAACCACTACGCCACCGTGCCTCCTGTAGGCTGACAGTTTTTTCCAAATTGCCTGTAGTGTATTGGGTGTGTGATTGGGTGTGTGCTTGCACTCTGTGATATGTTGGCACAGCATCCAGGGAATACAGCACCCTGTGCTCCGAGTTCCCTGGGATAGCTCCCATAACTGCAACCCCACATAGAAAAATAATGAACATATACATCTGTATATATGGCCTTTACGCCACTAATGACTGTAGCCCATCTATTTGGTTGCTTTGTGTATCAATTAAAATAGACGACCACTGGGTCACTGCATGGATATTATTTGGGTGGTGAATCATTCTCAATACGAGTGTGTGTGTGTCCTGCGATGGATTGGCAACCTGTCCAGGGTGTACCCCGCCTTGTGCCCCAAGTCTCCTGGGATAGGCTCCAGGCCCCCCATGACCCTGAATACAGTTTGTGATATTTCCGATCATGAAGTGTTAATAACAGTTAAGGTGAGGCAATGTTTTCTCATGACTTAACTTGTTTAAAATCAAAATAAATTGTTTGTTTGAAATAATTAGAATGCATATTATTTTACTTGAAATAAATTTGGGTAAACTATATATTTGGTTAAACAGCTCCAGGGTCCCTGGTTTGTGTGGAGTTTTGCATTTTTTCTGCATTCTCTAGTTTCCTCCCACAACCTTAAATCATGCCGTTTAGTACAATTGCTGAACTAAAATGCTAAGCGTGTGTGTGCATAGTGTTTTGCAACAGACTGGCGAACACGCCAGGGTGTATTCCCCCCCTCACGCCCACATGTTCCTCGGAGAGGGTCCAGATCTCTACTGCCTGCTTTGCACCTCTCATACAACACACCGCAAATGTACTTAAACATTTCTTCCAAATACAGAATGTCTCCATTAGATGCTTTGTGTAAAACACTCACACACAAACCATGTTGAATATACACACACATTTTAAACCTATGAACCTGGCATTTGTTTGGAAAGTGTAGGCATTCATTCATATGTGGGGGTATAGCATTCCTATCTATCAAAGTAATTCTCCCAGCCGGCTGCAAGTCAAAGAAATGTGACATCCCACATATCTGCTAGCCTACCACTGTTGTTTTTTCATGACTCTTCCTTGAAATATAAAGGACTGCATGAGGGAACATCTGCATCAAGCCAAGGATTGTGGTTTATGAACTCCTGAATGGTTAATACAGAAGGGTGATGAATGGTGTTGGAATGTAGCCTTTATACAGATTTATGTCTTTCTGGAACTAGAGTTGCATGCACATCAGACAAAAAGGTAATGATTTGTATTAAATACAGACCACAGACTTGTTTCAATGGTGAAGTTAAATTAGAAACTAATTGAAAATGGAGAGAAATTATGAGTCAGAGTTCTAATTTACTATATTTGTGGGGTCATTGTGGCTGAAAGTATAATGCTTAGTCACTGTATAAGATTCACAAACAAAAACAATGCTTAAAATGTGAGTACTGTATATTCATTACTGATATTTGACAATTTTACAGAATTGTTCCCAGACTTCCGGGACAATAGAAAAGAAAAGAAAAAAAAAATAATTGCCATTACAAGACTTTACAGGAAATCTTGTGTTCATTTTTAGTTTAGAAATATTGGTTAGTCTGCAATATTTACTCTCGAGATGCGCTCGTTATCCGCCACCCACTCACCTGCCCACACACTTTTACCCACACACACTTCCTTGCTAATCCTGGGTCACAGTGGATTAACACCGTCCCACGTTCAGCTAATTTAATCAGAATGTGAGCTGCACGAAGCAGCTGAGTGCAAGAGGCCCTGCGTCACCCTGACATTTCACAGGTGCCCTCTTCTCAGCATGCACTAATCTGATCACTGTTATGGACGGTCCACTCAGACACTTAAAATAGTGATCTGCAGTGGTCCATGGTAGCTGCTTCATGAGTAAGCAACTTGCAGGAGTGGAGTTATAAATTATTTTCATGTCTGCATGGCGAGAGGATTTGATGTGTGAGTTGCTTTGGCCTACTGCCAGCTGCACTGTCCAATAACCTTTGCCCTATTTTCTGCACATACAAGTTGCATTTGCACAACTATTGTAAACTTTTGTCAATCCAAGTGGTAGTAAACTGACATATTCATTTAGGGTTTGTATTGTGCTATCAGTTTCTGCTTTTACATGGCTGTCTATCAAGAGTAGATGTAGACTTAATTGTGCAATTTTATGCATTGTTTTTGTCCTGTAGTCATTTATTCATTCATAGTCTTCAGTAATTGCCTGTGGCAGATCCAGAGCTTATTGTTAACATTTTGGAAAATAGCCCATTACAAATGATAGTTTATAGGCATAACATGGTCTGTGGGTGGAAGGGTGGCTCAGCCTCTGTGATTTGGTCTTGTTTGCCCCCTGCATCCCATGGCTGGGTTATTGGTTTGTGATCAGAGGAGTTTGAAGGCTGGTTTGGCAGCCTTGGCCTCTTAACTTGTTGAGCCCCATTGGCAGCAGGCTGTGATGCACTGGGTGTTCTGGTGCCTTTCTACTGTGGCCAATTTGTGCGCCACTGGCTTTTCCGTGGGATCAGACCGGACAGGCAGGCCAGATCCATGATCAGACTGCCTGCTTAATTTCTGAAAAACTGGCCTCCCAGGAACTCCTTTAATGGGCCAAACATTTGGAAATGGTTTGGAGTTAGGTCAGACCCGTAAAAGGGTATGTGGCAATAACTCCTAGCTGAGTTCCTGTATTGTGCAAATGGTGTTTGTGAATGGTTCTTGTTCCCAGTTCTTACAGACAGAGATGCAGCTCTTACACAAGTTGGCGACAAGTTATCTGTTGATTTTCGAGAATCAGGCGTTCTACTTGCTGAACGTTCAGGGGGCGACTGAGCCACCTCAACCAGTATCATCATTCATGGACATCGAGCTGTGACTAAGGGTCTCATCACCGTGCTGTACTTGAAATGTCAGTCCGTTCATGAGAAAAGTCCTGGTTTGACTTGAACATATGCATTTAAAAGCCTTCTTCATTCAAGATATGCAGGGGAGCCTACAAGTCTGGATAGATAGGCAAAAATGTTTTTAGCATATCATTATAGGAACTGCTTAAATCAACCACCTTAGGCTTTGCTGGAAATATATAAGCACTGACTAGAAGAATGTTGAACATTTCTTAATCAGAAATGATGTTGTTACACGCAGAAAATCTTGAGCCTGAAACGAAAATTTTGGATATTAACTTCCATGTAAAGAAAAAGCCTTTAGATGCAGCTTCTCATGCTATACTGTATAGTAATTCCCTCTCTGCTGTAGACCACACGTCTGCACAGGTAATGGGATACTCTTAACCAATCATGATATTTGATCGTTTCACACAGTGCGACCATGCACCCAAGTTCAAGTAAAAGTACACTATGAGTGACCCTCCCGGTGGTCTAGGGATCAGTTTTCTAGACTCCGCCTGCATTCAGAAACAGCCTTCACACTTGGCCACATAGGTGCGAAAAAGCTCTTAATGTTGACGCCTACACTATAATAAATTCCTGTTATTCAAGCACATGGCAATAAAGGTGATTTATGAAAAGAAGAAAAGATAAAGTAACTCAGATAAACTTGTAGAGTAATATTCAAATAGGCAATTAAATATTTGTAAATAATTGTACTTTTACTCTGCCACTATGATCTAAACTAGAAACGCTTATTGTACAATTTGTTTATTGTAAACTGTTTCTGATAAAATAGTGCCATTTTACCTGTTACAACACATCATGTCCTGCATTCCTTGCAACACCAAACTTGCATTGCAAGTGGGTTTCAGGACCTAGTCGTGTCTTTCGCTCTAGACAAATCATGTCTCACATCATAATTGTGACTCATGGCCATTAGACAGATCATTAGAACATGCAGTATTGTTACTGTCACGTTCTCACGTTTAACCAGTCAAAACGCTTTCAATTCTAGCAGGAGTGCTATTAACAAATGTCACTGCCGAACTCATGAGCCGCATTAGAGCACTCAACTACTACGGCAACACTGATTTGCAATGTTAACAGAATGGCCTTTCACCCCTACACCTTTTCAGCATTAGCTAAGCTATGTTTAGTTCTGTTGGAATATCATTACCAGCCATGTTATTTGACTCAGGCAGCAACAGGTCCAGAGCTTCACAGATAATTACTGCAATGTATCTATTTTTAATGTCTTGTTGACCTGATCTGATGTTAACTTGCTGATCCTATGTTCATAATCTTGTGCTATGCACTGTCGATGTTATCCAACTCAGTCAATGTAATGTGTTCGCCTCTTATCATGACTCTTGACTCTCAATGACATGAGTCAAGTGTCTGTCGTTAGGTGTTATTGCAACATTTGCTGAAGCTTGATAGCTGCAATTGCCCTCCCAACTTCCTTCTTTACTGACGCAAATGTTTCACAACAACTGATGACCCATTACACACTACATGCAATGTTCTACCAGCTCCCAGAATTCGGGGTGGGATCAGTTGAAGATCCTTTTGACCACCTGATCTGCATTCTGCAGCTGCCAGGAGTGCAAAAGCTGCCTACGGATGCCATATAAACCCTCTCTAGAGAGTCATCAGTAATCTTTTTTATAAGCGTTGTGTGGAACAGTCAGGGATTACTGCCAGATTTCTCTTGATGAGCATGCTGGTCTTTTTGTAAAGGGTATAGTGCAGTCGGTCCATATTTAACAGTGACCTACTCCACGGGAAGCACGCAATCACAGCATACATTACTAAAGGACAAGCAGTCAGAGCAGCCTTCATGGAAGTCAGGCCACAGGACTCTAGGTGACCGACGGTTTGACTCATGGGATGCCCCTCCCTGTAATAAAAGAGCTCAGCTATCAGTGCAGACGTCATCATGGTTTGCTGTCACTCGGTCCCCTGTAAATGTCAGTGGCTACTTATTCATTCCTGCATCCTTGCACGAATGTAACACCAAGCAGCCAGCTGAGTTTGATCAATAGTCCTGGCTGCGTTTAACACTTGCCCTTCTCGAGCTAAAAGGTATCAGTCATTTGCAGTGGAATCCAGGTCTTGTCCAAACCAGTGTTCACCGAAGAGCCAATGTAGCACTTCTGGGCTGTGCAGGATGGAAACTAGCCTGATGGCACATTTTCCAAGAGCTGCAGCTCAGAGATGTGTGATTAGGAAAGTAGAGCAAGTAACAGCCTTTAGCCTCGGTTACAACAGGGTTAGAAACAGGGAAAGTGACTCATATGAAAAACTTTACTTCCCACTTAAATGCACTTTGCCAACACTGGTTTAATATAGATACAGGCCATTATCAACCTTCCACTTTTACTTTCTCTAACGGTACATATGAGTACCTTTCAAGCAAACTTTCCATAGTGTCACAGTCCACATGTGATAGAGTACTCGCTTGCAGGGCTGATGAGCTTGGCTACGTCTGAAGGAAAAATGTACACAAGAAAGAGGGCTGCACTCCAGGGAAAATCGGAGCAATCTACCAGAAGAAGAAGAGAGAGAGAGTCGTGTCTGACAGGAACATTTAGCCATAAAACAAAGCCATTTTGCTATGCAGTGGCATCAATGGCCCCTGGCCCTCTGCACACAGAATACAGTGTTTTGCTACAAGAGGTGTCTGTGTAACAATGACTCGAACCCTCTCAGGTGTGGGAATTTGCCTCAGGTTTCATGTTGCTTTTATATCTTTTTACAGTGTGGGTTGGGTGTGTTGTGGGATTCAGGGTGGGGATTCGTTTAATTCTTGGAACCCCACCTCAAAGATATTCCATAATCCACACTCCTAAACCCTCAGCATTTTAAACAAAACAGTTCGCCGTTGTACACGTTTGTTTTATTTTTGGCTGTTTAAGAACCACCTGATGAACCTATCATTAAGATTCTCCAATGAGGAATGTTCTCAGATTATTCAGTAAGGTAGATAACAGGTTCTGAGAAGGTTGGGCCATCCCACTTCAAACAATAAACATTGCTAAATTCTGGAAAATTTAGAAAATAAAGGTTTGCAACGTAATGTGCTCAGATAGACGAGTTACACTGTGGAATTGTTAACTGTCTAATATATTATGCAATATTGCAGAAAAATTAGAATGCATCTAAAAAAAATTAAATAGTTCAAATATACTGTCAAATATTCTAGATTCATTGCATGTAAAATTAAATGTCTAATTTTTGCCATTATGCCTTTTAGTTTTTGATGATTAAAACTTACAGTTCATACAAATCCTGCATCTTAAATGGTTAGAATATTTCATTTCAAGCTTTTTTTAAAATTATTATTATTCACACAGTATAAACACAGTGCATCTCTGGGTGCAGTTCAGTACACACATGGGGAAGAATGCCGACTTGACAGTGTTCCAGAAGACCATCATCAACACATTACACAAAGAGGGTAGCCACATAAGGCCATCGCTGAAAGTGCTGTATCGAATTATATTCATGGAAAGTTGACTGGAAGGGAAACCTGTAGTTAAAGCTGCACGTATGAGAGGAATGACCGCATCCTTAAGAAGATTATTAAAGCAAAGCCGATTCAAGAACTTGGGAGAGCTTCACAAGGAGTGGATTGAGGGTGGAGTCCATGCATCAAGAGCCACTATGCACAGACATCTTCAGGAAATGGGCTACAACTGTTGCATCCCTACTATCAAACCAGAGACAACATCAAAGTGTCTTACTTGGACTAAGGAGAAAAAGAACTGGTCAGTCGTCAAAAGTTCTCTTTTCATATGAAAGTAAATTTGGAAATCAAGGTCTCAGAGTCTGGAGGAAAAGTGGAGAAACAAGTCCAGTGTGAAGTTTTTACCATCTGTGATGATTTGGGCTGCCATGTCACCTGCTGGTGCTGGTCCACTGTGTTTTATCAAGTCCAAAGTCGAAGCATCTGTTTACCCGGCAGATTGTAAAACACTTCCTGTCTGCACCTTCATGGTGATGCCGTTTTTCTTTTCATGCAGGACCTACTGAAGCGACTGCCCACAGTGCCATACTACCACTAGCTGGTTTGCGGACCATAATATCCCTGCTTTAGCATCAGTTACTGCATTAATGCAGCATGGCATGGAGGTGATTGTAGGTCATTGACGATCAGGCTATTATCAAAGCAACCTGGCCTTCAATAACGCCTCAGCAGTTCCACAGGTACATCGACTCCATGTCATTCTGCATCTTGATGCTAAAGCAGGAATATCATGGTCCACAAACCAGCCAGTGGTAGTTATGGCACTGCGGGCAGTCGCTTCAGAAAGTCCTGCTAAAGCAGCAACTTGTTTTTTTTTTTTTTTCAAAATGATTGATTTTAGGAAATATAAGATTTTAAGATACTGCACTGTGTTTCTTTGCATAAGTTGCAATCAAAATTAAAACTGAAAAAAAGACTTGAAATATTACATGTAATGAATCTACAATAGGAGTTTCACTTCATTACATAAAATTAAATTACAAAGGAAAAGTAACTTTTTATCAACATTTCAAGAATTACTGTATATGAACCTTTATAAAGGTTAACAAATTTGAGGAATGGGGGGGGGGGGGGTCTAGCAGCATGTCCCTTTGTCACCTGCAGTATATCTATATGGTTCTATTCAGAAACCTTGAAAAGAATTAGAATTATCACTCTCACTCACTCATCATCTATACCGCTTAATCCTGTATTCAGGGTCACGGGGGGCCTGGAGCCTATCCCAGGAGACTTAGGGCACTTGGCAGGGTACACACTGGACAGGGTGCCAATCCATCGCAGGGCACTGGCACACACACACACTCACTCATTCACACACTATGGGCAATTTTGGGAACGCCAATTAGCCTAACCTACATGTCTTTGGACTGCGGGAGGAAACCGGAGTACCCGGAGGAAACCCACCAAGCACGGGAAGAACATGCAAACTCCATACACACAGAGACGGGAATCGAGCCTAGAATTAGAATTATAAAAAATAAACAAAAATAAAAAAGGTTTCTGTTTAAGTGCTTGATTTTAAATCATCCGGAAATCTTTATAAATCAGGACTACACTCTAAAAAAAAAATCCTAACACCCTGAAGTATTATTTGCTTTGTCCATCTGGGAATAATGAAAGATTCTACATAGAGCCCTAAAACAAAGGGTTTCCATGTTTATGAGTCGGAAAAGTAGAAACCCTTTACTATCCAAAGAAGGTAATGATCATGGCACTTTAGAGTTCCAAAAACATTCTTTTTAACCAAACATTGCTAGTCTCGTCATGCCATAGTTTAGTCATGTGATCTCAGGCTGAGCGTATCCATGCTGTGGTAGGTGGTGGGCGAGTGGGTGTTTATTTGGCTCGGCCCCCATACCCACAGCCTCACCCTCTCTGTACCACCTCACTGATCTACCCACCTCACTCTGCTGGAATGTGACACTTTGCTCTATGGAATGTGGGATTGCCACAAACTCCTCATTGTTAGCTGCCAGAGGCAGAATGAGGGGCCCAACAACGAAACCTCCTAGCACAAGCACGCCCAGGCCCGGGGCAGCCAGCTACTCACCATGGAGTGCTCAGTGGAGTTCGACTCACACCAGAAAAATCCTTATACAGCAATACGACTTTTCAGTGCTTTGCTATCAGCAAGATGACGCTGTAACTTAACATTGCCTGAGGGATTCACCTGAATTATGAATCCTCCCTCAATTTAAGGTCAATTTGCACAAATGAATAACCTGTCTGTGTCTGTCAAAAGTTTGGTTTTATGACAGCTCATATCGCCTTCTAGCTAAGATTTCAAAGGTGTGGATGCATGCCATTTAACAGATCTGCAAAAATAATTATACGGGTAGATCCCTTTAAGGAGAGACACACACCCACACACACACTATAGGAGCTTCTACTTAAAAGACTAAGCTGATTAAAATAATGTGGAAGGAAGACTTGCAGCTTTCTCTGAACTACTTGACCAACATTCTATTTTTGCACCTTGCTGTCGGTGACACAGAGAGGAGGCGGTGTTGTGGTTCAGATTGCTCTACAGAACTCCCGAAATACATACAGAGAACAAGCAGGAACATCAGCAAGTAGCAAGGCGGTAGATGAGGAGCTAAAAAACAGACATGCTCAAAATGTGGCCTTTCCTACATGTTTTTAGCAAGCAGCCAAAGGGTGTTCAGGTTTGTAGTGCACTTGATATAGACGTATATTGCAGCTCAGTGTCAGGACCAGGCGTAGGACTGAAACTCTGCACTATCAGCATGAAAGGGCAACCTCTAAACAGCAGTGTACCTTCTCCCCTACCGCCCACACCCAGCCAGCATGCAGTATCTCACAGCTAGCCGACAGTCCACAGCCTCCCTCCTGACAGACTGTGGACAAAAAAGAACAACACTTTACCCAGAAACCTCTCAACTGTCCTCCATGAGGACCTATTAAAGACGTGCTGCATGCTATGGTGTTTTTGAGCAAACCTCAAAGAACAAACATAAATCCCACACATTTTGGACATTAGAATTTATTTTAGGTCGATGGTACAGAAATTATACTCCTCTATCTTTATTAAAAGAACATAAACATCCAGAAGTGATGAGACAAACTTTCATCAGAAATAGGCTCCAATCCAGGCATACATCTGAGCAGTTAATGGTTCAGGCCCTTGCTCAAGGCACAACAGTAGTCCTGGGTTTGAACTCAGTATTAGCAGAGTGGTTGAGGTTTTAAACTAGTAAAACACCAATTAATTCCATTTAAACTTCTGAGCTTATCAAAACCGGCACTGCAGAAATCATAGAGGGATTTTGCACAAGGTGCTTTTTTTACGATTTTGCAGATGATTCAACAATGAGGCCATGACAAGTTTCCTAGAACATTACTGTTTAAGGAAACATAGAACTTCTCATGTACACAAGGCTCCATGTGACCCACGATAGAAACTGCCATGTTTGCACTTCAACCTTAACTATAAAGTTGATCGTCTTAAAACTATTTATTTATGTAAGCATTTTGCATTGGTTTATTCGAATCTCATCATACCATCATGACCTGTGGTAATCTTTCCTTCTCCAGTGAGGAACAAGAGCAAGTGAAAGCATGTAGTCGAGACAGACATCCAACGCTCATAAAAGAACTTGTGATTGTCTTCAGAAACTCAAGTCAGCACACGATCACAGCTCTGTGAAGACAACCTGCATTTAAGGAAACCCCAGATCATTAAAAGATGATTAATACGTATTCCCACAAAGGAATAAACAGGGTGTCTTGCAGGTGTTAAGCTAAATATAATTTTTTTTAATGCTACTTTAAAAGTAATATAAGAAGAAATGTATTAAACATTCCGCTTTTTTAAATGGTTCATAAGCAGGAGCCACATTTTAACTATGTAGCGCATTTTCTGTTGCCCAGACAGCAGAAATGTAATTTTCCCCAAATTGCCAGATCACTGCAAATGATAGCTCAATCTCTAAGTTATTGTCAGTTTAATTCCTCCTTTTTAACCAGAAAACATTTCATAGCCAAACTGACAGAATGAACGAGAAACAAACTCAAATTATACCAAGAGTAAGAACCACTGCTTTCCAAAATCTAAGAAATATAAAATGTCACTTGTGGAGAAAAACACTTTCTAAAAATACAACAACACAAAAAAACACCCTGTGTCAGATTATTAGAGACTACAGGGATTCATCTAGGCACAGGACTGGATTTTTATGGAACAGTACTGCCCTCATTCGTCACTCACAGGTACTGCATGAAAACCAGTCGGGCAGCACAAGGAAATTGGAAGTAAGGCCAGTATTTTTTTAAACATGTTTAAATCGTCTGAAAGCTGTTAAATTTATGATTATTTATATATATTTTACTGATCATCTGAATTGAATGGGTTTACATTAAACCTCACCAGGTCAGATTAGAAAGAACACTGCATAGCTATAATTAAATAAATCTCCAGTAAATAGGAGGAAGATTACTGCACTGTACTTGAACCGTGAGCCTTTTGAGAAACCCTGTTTTAGAAAATCCATGACAGAAAGCATGTCAAAAGTTAATGGGGGAAAAAAAAAAAGTAAACAATGAATTATTTCCAAATAAATTTATTGGTATATTCATCCACTGTACAAAGCAATTGGCTTGACTTGCGGTTACCCTTCGTCTAGGCTTGGGAATCAACAAAGAACCTCTGACCTGGGGACAAACATTAATTGATTAAATAATTCTACAACAAACATACAATATTACAGATAAAAACTTTCTGATCTATATAAAAACTCTCCATGACAGGATTATAATACGAATTAAATAACTACATCATACATACATACATATAGATGATGCATTTATTCCAGAGCTTTGATGATAGCCTCGTTAGCTTCTATGCTGATCTGCACTTCTGCCCTGGAGGCCTCATCTGAAGCACTGCCCAACTCTGACTGGGCTTTCTCCAGATTAGCTTTAGCTGCCTGCAGAAGAAACAGACAGACACCATACATAAACTTTAAAGATGAATTTTCCTATGATACAATGCCTCAAAGCAGTTTATTCTTTCCATGAAACAGGTATGTCACAGATTAAATTTATTTTAAAAAATAAATAAAAAAATAAAAATGGCACAACATACTTTTAATCAATATTGATAAACACTATGAATTTAAAAATGCTGACAATGCAGGTATAAATGTATACAATTAATATTGCAAAGATATTGACTTGACTGGTACGATTATAACTTTCCTAAGCAGAATCATATCTCGGTTGCAAAAAACATTGTACTTTTAAAACAAGTCATTTAACAAACTCCCAACACTGATCTTTAAACTGATTGTGTGACTAACGTTCAACTGATGGCCAGGCCTTAGTTTAAAAGTTAACATTTATTTAAGTGATATAACTTTACTTTGCACCAGGTAACATTGTCCTTCCTGTTTCATGTCAATAAATAACTCCTGTACATTACCCTTTTTAGAGTTTTTCAGTGTCTCTTTTAGTTAAGGGCGTTAAACACAACTCCTTAGCCCACAGCGGCATTAGTATGGGAAGCGACATCTCTTCAATAGTCAAGCAAATTAACATGGTCTCTTTCCTGCAAGGGACATTTGTTATGGTGGCGATTACACAGCTGCAAAGGCCAAATATTGCTGGGAGTTAAAGGTCTCCCAGTGGGGATCTGACACATCCTCTGCACTTTAACAGGGACTGACCTTTCCTTCCTTATTAAGCACACAGACCCCCGAGCACTGCTATCACTCGAAAGAATAAAAAGTCATCCATTTTAGCTGGGCGAACAAGACTGGCAGCAAAAAGGTTGCATTTAAAAGGTCCAAAAAGTATAATATACAAAGAAAAGAAGAAAATTCATAAAGGGAGAAAAAGCTTTTAATTCACTGGGCAAGTTCAAATAGCACACCAGTTATTTGACATTTTCATCAATAGTTTAGCAATAGAAACTTCTGCATGCAGATAATCAGTCAAAACTGGAGTAATGCCCAGGGTACTTTTGTACTGGTGCAACAAGGCTTGTTTAACTATTAATGGAAAAGAGCAGGGTTGTGTTTAACTTTCATATTTCCACAGATTACAACGTCTGGCCACTAGGGGGCAGATCAGAACCAAATCAGCCCTTCCATCGCCTAAATAGTAGGGGTGCTTCGATCAGGATTTTTAGGGCCGATCACCGATCACTAGAAGCTGTATTGGCTGATACCGATGACCCATTACAGGGTCTACTCAAAGCCTTCCCATGTGGCATTATTTATTAAACTATATCTAACAACAATGTAAATTAAGTATTGAAATTACAAGAAGGGGAATATCATAAATTGACAACTGTATTGATTGGGAAGTAACATGTGCAACGCATCAACTTAAAACATAGCAGCCTGTGCTTGGTTAGTAATTGGGAACAGCTAAGAGCTTGACAAATAACTTTCCTGTAGATTGTATAAAATGTAAATAAAAGACAAGTAGGACGCGAGTCGCCGGAAGTTCTGCAAAGTCCGCAAGCATCTGCGAGGACCGCCAAAAAAATTAAACATGTTTAATGTTTAAAAAAATTAAACGTTTGACAAACATGTTTAAGTTTTCGCGCGGAAAGATGTAAACGTAATCACAGCACCAAAACTCGCGGTGAATAATGATGAACTGTACTTTCGGCCACCACGCGAAACCGCGTAGGTGAGATTATTACCGAGCGCTGAATGAGTGGCGGCGCTCGAGTTGCTGAGCTCTCCCACTCTCTCAAATGTCTGATGAGGTTAGTGGTGTTAAAATGCTTTGGGTGCTTCCCCCCTTGTGGAATTGGCTTGTTACATAGGTTGCCGATTGCTAATGTATTGTCTTTTTCACACAACACATAGAATTGCCAGACCGGTGAAGCCATTTTAGCAACGCGCAAAAAAAAAAACGTCCCGAGTTTTATGTCATCTGATCGACTTTTCTATATCGACCATTATAGAGACTGCTGATCAAACTTCCCAAGGCAATTATCGGCCGATTATGATCGGCAACCGATCAATCGGTGCACCCCTACTAAATAGTTTATCACATGAAAAACTTCACATAAAGCACAAAGTGAAGGTGATAGAAATTAAGGTGTTGATGTGCATTTAATAAAAAAATGTGACTGACAATTATTTACTGAAAATACTGTTGTCATGTTAAGGAAATCAATCTCTATTAATGAGTAATGTGTTTTGCATCACCCTTTGCTACTACAGGTACACTATGCCATGTGCACTTCAAAGAATAAGCAGCACAAGCAAGAAACAGAGCAAGAGTAAAACGGAACTGAGAATGAAGATGCATGGGAAGCTTGTATATACTGTACACACCATATCATATGTATTAATAAGTATCAGTATCCATTAATGGCACACTTTACTGAATTAGTATTGATTGTGCCAAGTGTGACTCAATTCTGATCTGGGTATGCTAGCCCTCCTTTCATTATATGGTTAGCTGAGTGTGAAATGCAAGCACGTTTCAGGCACAGAGAAAAAGCAGCTCTTTCCACACAACTTGATAAAGAATGCATACTAATTATTTTCTAAATACAAACAAGCATTAATTATTTTTATTACAGTGGAACCTCAGATTGCGAGTAACGTGGTTTACGAGTGTTCCGCAAACCGAGCAATGATTTTTAATAATTTTTTATTCGGAAACCGAGCAAGTATTAGTTTACGAGCGCCGAGTATCATGCTCACACATGCTACTCTTATTTTGACACCGAGCGTCACTCTCTCACTTTACCCCCCTCGGCTTCGCAAACACACAGAAACTCTGCTCGTGCGCGTGCAATTTGACACTGAAACACACATGCACAGACGCTCTCTTGCCTTTTCACCCCTCCCGGCTTCACAAACACACAGAAACTCTGCTCTGTCGCGATTCTTTTCAAAGGTAAGGTGCTGGTTCATTTGTTTGTTTTTTTTTAACTTTACAGCAGTGATTCCCTTAGTATGCGCTCACGCCTGGTCAGAGAGATTTCTTTTTTTTTTCCCTGTTAAAACGGTGTTTCCGTGTTTGTGTGTGTCCGTTTGTTGTGAAACTTAAGTGAGTCCTTTAGTATGCGCTCATGCCAGTCTCGCTTTTTTCTGTTAAAACGGTGTTTCCGCTGTGTTTATGCGCTTGTTGTGAAACTTAAGTGAGTCTGTTAATATGCGCTCATGTCAGTCTCAGAAAGATTTCTTTTTTTCCTTTTAAAATGGTGTTTCCGTTGTGTGTGTGTGTTTGTTGTGAATCTTAAAAAGCAAGGTGGGGAGAGGGAGGAGGAGTGTTACTGTGTAAAACGAGGCGAGGGAAGGGGCTAATTCCACACACACACGGCACTTGCGCGCACCAACGGAAACACTTATCTGTCAGGATTTATTTGTACTTTTTTTTAAAGGTAAAGTGCAGATTAATTTGTTTTATTTTCATTTTATAGATTGTATTAATTATTTTTATGTATTTATTTTTGGGGGCTGTGGAACGAATAACTTGAGTTTTCATTGTTTCTTATGGTAAATGATGATTTGGTTTAGGAGTGTTTTGAAATATGAGCCCACTTCCGGAACGAATTATGCTCATAATCCAAGGTTCCACTGTATATAGCTACTTATATTTGGTATCTTTAATTAAATGTATTTAAACTTGATGTGCAACATATCACATGGCATCATTTTCTATAAAAATATTCCATGAGCAACAGAAACTTATATCTGCTGTGGCTTCAGCCCAAGTCACAGCAGTAGGTTATAAACACACTGTGATGGAAATTGTAATTCTATAGTCCCTCATCTTAAGATTAAATTTTATATACCACTAATGTCAAATGAACCATATGAAAATGTCCTTTTTTAAAAGACAAAACAAAACTGTAAACAAGAGAAGTGTAGTATTCAGGACATGCAGTTTCACCATTCTCGATTGCTGGCTCAAATTTTCTCAAATCCTTAAAGCCCCGCTGGGAGAGTTTATGATTTAAGAAGTATTTAATTTGAACCTCTGATTCCTGAAGTGTAAAAGTGCAGGTGTTGGTGTGTTTTTCAGTCAATTGTTTAAACTTTAAAGAAAACAATGGGATGGGTTTCTTACAGAAAGGTCCAGACTATCCAAAGGAAAAGCCTCCTCAGCAAGCAATTGCACTGAAGAGTCGGCATTGACTGTGACTGAACCGCTGCTCACTGCAACAAACAATACACAACCAAATATCATTGCATACAACAATCAGTAGCATCACATGCTTAGTTAAGTTTTTGGAATGGGCATTCTGTCAGGATTAATCTGCAATCAAGTTTGAGCCTTTACCTCTAAAAAAAAACTCAAAGCATTAATATCAGTGAATTAATTAGCATAAAACTTTACCATTATTTCTTTAGCTAGAAACAAAAAAAAACTTAATTCATAGAACATCCTGAAAATTTACATCCTGAAAATATTTACAGTATTTTATCAGCATGTTGAATGTAACATTAAACAGACATATGATTAAGAGGTACAGGGTTTCTGTGAATTGTTTTATGACAATTGCAGAAAGTATTATACTTGCACCATGAAAGATTTAAACAAACATAGATTGGAAATGCTTGGCATTTTTGGCAATAAATGATACAGAGTTAACTGACATTATGAATGTGATGTGTCTGAATCAGTCCTCAACAAACTATATAAATAATATGCTTAAATAGTGAATTGTAACATGAAACATTTAAAATTATACGGGAAAAATTTAATCAGCAATTACTGATTTTTTTTTCTGGTCCTTTCCCCTCTGTCTTATTTCCACTCCATTTCTTTGTAGTTGTCAGCATTTTGTGATTTCTGACCCAGCACTGGACCTCATTGTTTAATTTACACATAAAAGATTGGTCAGCATAAGCAGATGTAGCTTAGAAAGTGTTAAGACTATGAAATTTGGTGTTCTCTTTAAACAAACATTTATTTTGTTTACTGCTAGCGCATTTATTTACTCTGCTTGTTTAACCACGAGGTGACTCATTAATTACCAGCTCGCACCTCAATAAAGGGCATTGTGTTTTAACCCAGTTATATACTGAAAATATTTGTTTAACAAAATGATGACAGTAGATTTATAGAAAATGTTCTGCTAGTTGCCCTTGTTTATGTTCAGTCTGCCTCCGTTGTGACAGAAAGTCACAGCTCTGGCTTGCTCATTGTCTTCTCGTTTTATGCTAATAATAAGCAAGATTACTCAAGAACACTGCTGCATAAGCTTACCAAAATATTTAGCAGAGGAGCCGTCGTCACTGAAGACTGTGACCACACCAGGCCTTAGGACCTGCAGGGTGGGGACATGAGCTGGAAGGATACCAAAGGCACCGGTCATTGTTGGGACATCCACCTGTTTCACACTGGCTTCTTTGAAGAAGACCTGCAGAAATATAAACATATAGCAGACATGTGGAGTGAATAAAATGTGCCTCTCTATAACCTATATTATTCACTAAATGTCCCTACAACTTTGTAATTGGAATTTAATTGCATGCATTTTAAAAAATGTACAATAGGCCTCCGAGTGGGACAATGGTAAAGTGCTCGTCCTATCATCCGTAGATCTCGAGTTTGATTCCCGGGATGCTGTAACCTCTCGCAGCCGGAGGCCAGAATGGAGCGATGAGAGGTACTTAGTGCTCCCACATTACGGCCAATCATGGGCATCTGTGAGCTCACGCAAATGGTCGGAGCGGATAGCACTGTCCTCAGTGTGTGTTACGCCGCCCCGATCAGTGTGTGAGCGAGCAGTTCAAAAAGATGTGGTCGGCTAATTATTTTTTAAAATTAAAATTAGCATATCTTCTCTTCCCATAGGTTGATTTCAATGAAACCAAGTCTGTTACTTCATGCTCTGCCAAATACACCTGTGTGCACAACAAAAAAAGACAGACAGACAAGCGACATCTTTGCACCATCTATAATTTGTTTTTCATTGCACTACTGTATATTTTACCCATATTTATTCTGTATATACTCTATCATTCAGATATTCATGTAGACTGATAGAAAGATACATTTGATCTTACTTTATAGAAGGCACGGTAATGCAATAGACATGTAGTTGCACTAGTAAGATCATCAAATCATCCTTCAACTGAAATGACTAAAAGAAAACGTATTATAATAAAAACAACATTATCTATGGCTGTCAATATTAACACATTAAGGCATGAGATTAATCTAGAATTTTTCATGTCACTAGTTCTTTTATCGCATATTAATTATATGACCAAGTTTGACCCTAGTGGCTTTCCACAATCGCACTGGCTGAGTGTTAAGCCTGGCTGTGTGTGATAATGTTACGTTTAACACGGATAATAAGCAGACAAAACATCACCAGGTCTGCTGAACAGCAAGTTTTCTTAAAAAAGATTCTACGTGGAAAGTTGGATAAAAAAAAGTTGTGTGGTTGAGCTACCTTCAAGAGGAACTATTTTTTCAAGAAGACGTTAAATCTAAAATTTGGCAGAAGGTGCTCTAAGGATCTAAGGATTGTCGATTTTCTGATCTGAGGATCCGTGTTCGAGCCCCACTGTTGGGGAGGTTGCCACACCTCACACTGCAGGTCCCATTAGAGAGCTTTTAATTTAGCATTTTTTATTTTAAAATTGAGTATAATCGTGATTAATCACATGCTATAGCAGTGATTTACTAATGAAATTTTAATCAATTGACAGCACTAATATGCATACACACACACTAATATGTGGGGAAAAAAGTGGTGAATATGTGCCAAATGTAGCCAAATAAAGATGCCAATTAAGATGGGCATTAAAAATGACAGCAGTGCAAAAAGTGAGTGGTGCAATACTGAGATAATGAAGGTCAATGTAGATTAGACTACATGATGATGAGTGGAAGAAGTCTGTTATGAAGGGAGAGCTACATGAATAACTGAAAATGAGTAACAGTTGAGGAACAATCAAGACCAAGAACCACAATCACTTCCCACGGCTCTGTAAAGAGGGGTTAAAACAGCATATGTCCCTGGGAATATATATAAATCTAAATATAATATAAATGTTTACTTCTTGACATATCTTATCATAAAACAGTTATGAAGGTTTTTTCTTCTTTCTTTTTTTTTTTTACCACTTCAGCACTTCTGGTTAGAGCCTAAATGCAATTCATTGGCTTTGCACAATGACACTAAATTTTCGAATCTATGCAGAGGTCTGTTTCTGAAATACTGTGAGGGTCAATTTTTTATGTTAGTTAATATATACAGAGAATGTAAAACAGCATTTTTGACCACTTTAGCTAAATGTTATGTCAAGGTGAGCTGTTCTGCCAATGACGGCTACTGGCGTTAGCTTAAGAGACCGCTAGCAAGCAGGCTGCATCTTAGTAGCACTCTTAAAAAAAAAAACATTGGGTACAAAATAAACCTGGTTAAAACATACTATTTTAGATTATGTAATAACTTGATACATACGCAAAACACGATTCTCTTACCATGTCAATCAATAAAATAACCATGTACGTGAGAATTCAAGCTGATGACGGTGCTAGTTAGCATGCTAGCTAGTTTACAGATTATCAGAGCGCGACTACACTTGACGCACAGGCATAATTACCACAGTTTAAATAAATTAGAGTTTACAGGATAAGCACGTGTTATATAGTATTGTGAACATGTGAGTGTACTCGCCACTGTGGGGTGTGTGTGTGTGTATGTGTGTCAGGCCGCGGAGAGCCTGTACCTCATTCGGCGAGGCAAAAGTGAAGGACATCTGTGGAGAGCCGGCGGCCGCCTCGGCGTACCAGCGGGCCTGTCTGAACGCAGGAGCTGCACGGCGAACCAGAAACCTTGCGGCCATCATTCTGACTGCTAACTGAGAGGAAAATGCGACTTTACAGTACACTGTTCAACGAGCTACAGATCCTCAAGCCGAGCAACCAGTCAGTCATTCAGTGCAGCCGAGAGCGCAAGGGCACAGTGGAGTTACCCAGAAAGCCATGCGCGCTTTCAGGTGCATCCTGGGAAATGACGTTTTCTGTTCTTTAACTCTTTCACGCTCTCTAACGCTACCAAAGTACAGTCCTTTACTGTAATTGAAATTGTTTAAAAGTAATAATAGTAATACTATTTATTAAGTACGAGAACTTAAAGAAGTGCTTGTCTGCTTACTGGGAAAAATGTATTCATATATTTAATCATCATCTATACTGCTTTTCCTGTGTACAGGGTCATGGGGCCCTGCAGCCTATCCCAGTCGAGGCAGCGCGCACCAGCTTTTTGGGAACACCAATTAACCATCTTCATGTCTTTGGATTGTGGGAGGAAATTGGAGTACCTGGAGGAAAACCCTCATGCACAGGGAGAACATGCAAACTCCATGCACACACCTGTGTCCTTGACCCTAGATGTGCAAGGCCACAGTGCTAACCACTATGCCAACGGGCTGCCCTGAGGAAAAATTACGTATGCTAGATACACTTTTAAGTATTCATTATTCATTCATTTTCTATACCACATATTCTGTACAGGGTCACAGGGGCCTGGAGCTTACCCCCTAGGAGACTTACGGCACAAGGCAGCATACACAATGCACAGGGTGCCAATCTATTGCAGCACACCCACAATGTGTGCATTTTTGGGAACGGCAGTTAATCTGCATATCTTTGGGAATAAAACCTGAGTACCCAGAGGAAACCCACCAAGCACAGGGAGAACATGCAAATTCCACACACACAGACCTGAGGCGGGAGCCGAACCCGTATTACAGTACTAAATACCACCAGAAATACAATATGACTTAAAGTTGTGGACATACAAATGCAATAAAATGGTGCAATGGTCATGTGTCCTCGCATATCATATTATTTATAAGAACTTCCTTTAAGCGCTCCATTTTTCTTTCTTTCTTTTTGAAGAGCATGGCAGCAAAAGTTCTTTTCACTATCTCAGTGTCTGTAAATAAATGAAAGGCTTCAATAGCCTATATGTCATAATGGGTAGAGGGTTTAGCCATGGCCTACATGTGGTTCAAATACTTACGTACAGTTATCTTTTTAACTGCGTTAACTGTTGATGCACTTTAATGGCTGCATTCGAGTGGGGGTGTGGTGGAGGTGGTGGTGATGGGTGTTTTTCTGTTCGTGTATGCACGAAAACATTTAGTGACGGATGGCCAACTCACACAGTTGCTTTGTTTTACCAGAAGGTGGCGCCTGGTCACTGTCAAAGACTACCAGGCAATTAGGGCTGACAGAATGCTGCTGAAATATTAAGAAGGTGACTGCCATTTACACTCATCATTCTCATCTATCCTTAATTAAACTGCCGCAGGTCAGTAGACGGTGCCAGGTTGCCTTTTTCATTTTGTCCACCAATCAAATGCACTGCGTAGATCCCGCCTTATACATTCAACATTAAGAAACTGAATGACATCATCATAGATTGGCATCATCATTAGCATGTAAATTAATTGCTTGGGACTGGTCAAAAATATTTGAAAGATATATCTTATTTACGTTTAGTGTATTGGCAGTTGCATCGGTGAATGTCTTTTTCTTAACAATAGGAATGCTTGCTTATCTAATTATGTATTCCAGAAGGAGCTCAAACCTCTTTGCCTCCTTCTACGTCACACGGTGCTTTCCACAGTGGGCGTGTCCACAGCCGGCATATTTCATTCATAAATCCACTTAACCCCTCTCCAGTGAAATAAACGCGCTGCGAGAAGCTCTTTTGCTTCAGCTGAGACATTTGTTTATGGATCCCGGAAATTACAACTAGGTAAGCTTGGCCAGGCTTCTTTTTTAAATGTTACTGCATTTTGGGAAATGCTGTCATTTATTTGCTATGCATTTGACAATATTGTTATGTAATCTATAAAGGCTATGCATATAGTGTTATGGGAGGTTTCCTTAAAGCACAGTTATTCGTTTTATAGGTAATCATGTGTGTGTAAAAAGAAACAAAAAAAAGTCAGTAAGAAATCTGGACACAATCTCGTCACAGTTCCTGAACAGGATAAAACGACCCTCTAAAATCATATCATCATAACTTATATATCTTCTATAAGATTATGTAATAGCATATGCTGTAATAGGTCTGGTTTTGGTCTTGGACTCCCCATGCACTGCAATGCACTGAATATTTTAGTGATTTAAAACACCTGCTTTAATACATTCAGTTGGTTAAACTGGGTGTGTTAGAGAAATAAAATCTGCATCCAGCTGCAAGGAGATTCCAAAGAATGCAAATAAATTATTATGAGAATTGAAAGGTTAATAGGTTGGCCAGTATTTGCCATCTGATTTAGGAGGTGGTTTTAAGATTCTATAATACGACAGTAGTTATGTTGGGATTTTAACTTCAAGATCACAGAACTTATGAGCGTTCATGTGTTCAGTTCATACAAGGACAGAATTCCTATAATAATAATCAAAACCCATTTGGATCTATTAACAGCCATGGTTTAATTAGCATTGGAAATGTGGTGTTAGTCATTAAATCATTAATATGTTTTTATTAAAAAAAAAAAAAAGCAGAGTTACATAATATTGTTTGCTTAGATGTGGCGTATCAGGCATCGCTGAGGCAATAAAGTCATTTTGTGTGTGTGTGTGTGAGAGAGAGCGGGAGAGAGAGAGAGAGTGGAGGAGAGAGAGAGAGAGAGAGAGAGAGAGAGAGAGAGAGAGATAATGTTAAGCTGTTATGAGGCTGTGGGTGGGCAGGGACAGGCTAAGTATGCAGCAGGAACCGAGAGCTGTGCTGCGAGAAACACACTGAACGCTGCTTACTTGTGCATTCACACACACACACACACACACACACAAATGCATTGACTTCAGACAGCATCTCAGCACTGAAGGAACAGGGACTGCACACATCATCACACACACATCGCTCTGCATGTTGCCTTTTTCTTGCTCTATGAGACAGAGGAAGTGCTTGGAGGGTGAGTTTACACTATATGTGTTTTTGTGCATATATATATATCTTTGTGTGCAAGTGTGTTTGACAAATATAGAGATAAAAGAAGAGTGTAAAACCAAGAGAGCATGTGTTTTATGTGTTTTGGGCAGAGGCTGCAGTATTAATGGCATTATCTGATAGGGAACACATGCTGCAGGGCCTCAGCTGCAGAAAAGAAGAAGAAGCTGGAATCATAATTTGGCTTTTAATATGGAGAATCAGGCACAGGGAGTTTTAAGAACAGGGCTTATACTAGTATACATAGCAGTAGTTTTCATCCAAAATACTTTAAGTTAAAGCTTTTCTTTGACCACTGCTACATGTTGGGGCCATAATAAGTCATGTGTTGTGTAGAAATGTGCAGCATTACAAAAGCCTATAGTCATGATGATCTGTTTGAATTGGAGACAAAATGGCCCCATAGTCTCACAGCTAGCATTAAAGATCTGTTTAATGTTTTTTTTTTTTTTTTGTAAAGTGGATCATGCTCTGAAAACAGGAGAAAAAACAAGTAATGTATACAACCAACAGGTCCCCAAGCAGGACACATCTACAGGATAGTAAACATGTTGCCTGTCAATTCAGAAAGCTCTCCTTCTAATATAAGCATTCATTCATTTACGTGATGTAACTTTGGAGGGAGAACTGTATTTACTTGTATTTTAAGTAAAAAGAAAGAAAAAAAGATTAAGTTAACTTTAGCATTAAAGCGGCTGCATGTCACTCTCAGGAGGACGCCCCTGCTGACCTGGACCATGAGCAATGAGTCTGCCGTTTGGAAAAACCTAACAGAAAACCCCACAGTAAGTACTTCCTGTCTCTCACCGAGGTGTCATTGGGTTAATCTCCGTCTCTGTCCTTCATCCTGTACTGTTTTCCCTCATTGCTTCCATTGTCTCTTTAGGAGCATCTTCAGACATGCAAATAGAAAATATCCTGTCCTGTGTCCTCTGTAATTGAATTTATGGCCTGATTTAAACAGATTAGCCCTGCGAGACAACGTTCAGTCAGATTCAAGTTGGCTTAGATAGCCAATGTAATATACATAAATTGCAGGCTGTATTTTCAATTACCGGTATCATCTGCTTGATTTTATTAATGAGGGAAATATCAGTAGCTGTGTTTAAGCTGGAGTTCATTCCATTATCAGGTTCAGAATCCTATTATTTAAGTACAGGACAAATAGAGACTGTTACTTTTATTCCAGTTTGTCTAAATGTTTGTTGTGGACATTTTGACAAACAGTATCTGGTGGAAAAATTAATTTATTATGCTACATCACACAGCTATCCAGCTACTTGATCAACAGATAACATTTAATGAGCGATAAATTCACACGTCCATAAAGAGGTTTGTTCATTTTTTAGACAATTGTGTTTGCGTCCAATGGTTTCTTTAGCCTAACACACACATATATTGTGAATGTTTATATGGTGCCTTTTCACCTTCATTTGCACATGTATAATCCCACATTCAATAAAATTCAGTCATCATTAATCATAAAAATCCCTCCAGGAACAACCAATACTGAATCCATTTTTGCACTTCATTGCCGAGCAGAGCCCGGCTCTCTTTCTTCAAGGGCTTGAGTCCAGTGCGGTTTGGTGAGTTTTCTGCTCAGAGACTTGAGACCAGGTTTAGAGGGTGTATTAGAATAAATCATAAAACTATGTTGGCGTTGAGCACTTCAGGTATAAATACTGATTTTCATCGCTGTTACTGCCTGGTACCTATGTAATACATTCAGTTGCTAAGTTATCAAGGACATATTGTGCTATGAAATTGAAAAGAGTTGTAGGAGGGAAATTGTAAGGTGTTATACTATGTTATGTGTTCAGCCCAAAGACTTATTCATTTTACAGCTCTTGCGGCCTATGTTGACTAATTTCTATTTTGGTAATGGAGGTGCAGCGTACAGATTCCTATCCTTGATCTCTTTAAGAATAAAGACTTGTGTCTCTGGTCTGCTCCAGTGAATCTTAACAAATGCTCTCTTACCCACTGGAGGTGAACACTGCACTTAACTTTATATGCACCTGTGTCCTCCTCACCCTTTCCACCCACTCACCCATGGAGAAACAAGAGCTTCCCATGATGCAGAAGTGCTTTTATGAAACTCTTAGCAACTTGTCTGATCCAACAATATTCTTCTGCAGTTTGCAATTTTCCATTCTGGGTCCATTTCCTGGAGTTTAACATAACTGTTAGTAGAGCACATCAACATGTTAACATTTAGAAAAACCTTGTCAACCAGGTCTGGTAAAGCAGTTTATCTCTGTGATGTTCACTCAGGAACTCCCTTTGGAGCCCGGGGTAGAAGATGGATACATCCTCCAGCTTGTTCTTTTGTCCATCTTCCTTGCAGTGACGCTCGTTCTCTTGTCTGTCCTGTTGATTGCTTGTCGCCGCTGCTGTGAGGGGGACCAGAGCTATGCTCGGTGAGACAAAAGCCTCTCATATCAACAAATGCAAACATGTTTACCATTGACAGGCAAATAGTAGGATAATGTATTTATTCACCACTGCAGAAGAAACTACACAGCCAGTAATGAACTTGTGTTTTAGTTTGAAATAATCACAAATGATTGTGGACTGCTTTTTCAAGGACTCGGACTCTGATTCTCAGATTGACTGGGCATTTTTGATAGACTGGTTGACTGACTGTCTCTCTGACTGAAGAATTCGCTTTCTCACTGACTGATTAACCAAGCTCATTACTGATTGACTGACTGAATAACTAATTGAATGAACAAATGAATGAATGAATGAGTAGCTGACAGTCTCACTGACTCACTGATACCCCACAGCGAAAATGCACCTGGGCATGATTTACAGTACATCAGCTGTATGCTTGGTGCAACATGAACCCAAACCATGGGTCAGCAATCCATCAATGAACTGAGAGAAGAAAACCGAGATTAGCTAGTAATTCTTATTACAAAACCACTAACTGTATTGCTTCCAATAATATCCACTAACCACACAGTCTATTTAGATGACATGCAAGGATATAGTCCACCTAGTACATGCATATGGCAGCCTTGCAAAGCGATTTGTGCAAAACAATAGTGGCTAAGAAGGCAGGGACAGTGTTGTTAATTGAAAGAGCCCAGTGGTGAAGCAGAGTCATATGAGCAGTAGAATGACATTTTCTTTCCTTTTTCAGTCAGCGGAATGCTAGCCGATTATGGACAGATGTTAGTACCAAGTCATGCCATTTCTGAGAAACAGCTGTTACAGTATATATGGTACTGTGCAAAGTCTTAAGCCACCACTTATTTCTTTTTTGAATAAAATGTGGATAATGTAGATTCAATTAAAGGAATGAGAACAAATGTTTCACTGCAACAGGCTGCAAAGTGCCTAAAGGCACAATTCAAAAATTGGTTGTTTATGTAACTTATATCTCAGCACCAACCTTATTTCCCCTCTCATCTGTTCCAACCACTCATCATTCAGCATCACCAGTATACTAATCACCAGCCTGTCATAATAAACCTGTTTCTCACTGATTTTGTTTTTTTCTTTATGCTTGAATGATTCATAGGTCACTATGTGGCTTAACGAACAAAAAAACATTTCTCTGAAGCTGGTCAGGTACAGGGACGAGAGCCTAAAGCTTGCCAAAAATTAAAGCCATAAAAGTCCTTCATGTAGCTTGGAGAACTTTTCCTCAAGACTTTAGAAATAATAAAAAGTCTGGCTCTACGCATGCAAGATATGAAGAAACGATGGGTGGCTCAAGGCTTTTGCACAGTGCTGTATGATATCTCACAGTTGTACCTATGTATGACCACAGTATTACATGTGGTATCTTACGGTTCTTTGTGTGGCATGGCATGGCTCTTTATGTGGTAACTCACAGCTTTAGGTCCTATACTGTTCTCTGTGTGATAACTTTCAGCTCCACGGTTCTTGGTTTGTTTGAGGCAGGATTGTTACCACCTCAAATTTTCTCTTTATTTTTGTATATTGGTATGTGTGTGTCAGTGTGCAATTTCACCGAGGTACTAACTGTGCCTGCACTGCAGTCTCCCACAAATGATGAGACTAATGAGATCTCATAGCAGCTATCTGCGATGATTAATCTCTACTGGCACGTCGAGTATGCTCTCTCTCTCTCTCTCTCTCCCACACACATACACACACACACACACACACACACACCCATATACACATACGTGCACACATTGAAGAGTCACAACGTCTGGCTGGAAAAGCACCCCCAGTTTATTCTCACTGTTGCAAGGTCCCATATGGACAGACAAACTGTCTCCTGTAATCAGTGTATCGTTTATGCAGATAGTACAGTGCATCAGACTGAGCTCATTTGACTTGTCATGTAGATATTTGATGAAGATGATGAAAAATATATATAAAAGCTATAAACATGGCCCTTTTTATTACATTTCTTTATTAAGGTTCATTCCCTGCTTCAGGCGGAGCGATGATCCGGAGAAGACGACCGCCTCCTATATTGAGGAAACTCAGCCTGTGCATGGTAATATGGCCTTGGTTTCTTTAATCTATCATACTTACAAAAGAACTCATTTTTTGTGCTCATAAAACAACGGGCAAATTATTGTAGCACTATATTTGTGACTACTGGCATAAGCAATTATCTGACAGAATGTTTTTTTTTTAAATGTAAAATGTATGTGTGGGTGGGGTGGGATCTGATCGGATGATATGCAAACCTTTCGCTTTATTTAACTGACTTTTCACTAGACAGCTATGTTTTATAATGAACCGTTTGATATTTCACTGTGATATTTTAGCGGTAGGATTGCCCTTAAGTGTCTTGCATATACATGAATACTCTAGGACTTAGTCTCTACGGTCTCTATATAAATACTTATCTCTGTAGTAGAATTATATCTGGTATTTAATAAATCTTGTTAGACATTGTCTATTTACATGATTAATTACATGATAATTGATTAATTAGATATTTTGTGGTTAGTAAGTCATCAACTGTTTAATTAATATTCTGTAGCCTCAAATGATCTTTTTATTTACATCAGTTATGGAAGAGTAACACTTAGCATGTTCTACTAGGAAAAGAATCAAGAATGAATAACAGTACGTTTCCAATAAAAGCAAGGCCCAAAATGTGTTATTCCTCTCTTACCACATTCATTTGCTATTGTATACGGTAACACTTTATGCAGTTTTTATGTAGCTTTATGTAGCTACCACCAAGCAACCATCTGTACTCATTTTTACTATAGAAATAATCAAGTATTAGAACAAGCACATTAACATGAACCTTGTAGCCAGATCCATTGACCGAGGTTCTGTAATAAAAAATGAATCAATACCTTTTGACCAATAAAAATTGAGCTAGCTAATAACTTTTTTTGCCTCTCATTTTCTGGAAAGTTTTTGCCTCGCATTTTCAGTCCATTCCCTGTAGCCGAGCAGTTTCAGGGGCATGTTTGTTAAGCCACAGAGTGTACTACGAATGATTCAAGTATTAAAATCCTGGTCTAACTTAAGGCGTAAACCAGTAAGAAACAGGAACTGATGAAAATATTTAATCAGACCAGTGATTTATATACGTCCTGGTGATGCTGAGAGCTGAATGGCTTGAACAGACGAGTGGGGAAATGAGGTTGCTGCAGAGGTTGTAACATAGACAATCCGTTTTTTGCCTAAAAATTGTATCTTTAGGCAATTTGCAGTCTTTTGCAGTAAAATATTTTTCCAATTTCTTTAATTCAAAATATACAAATTAATTTCATTACATTTAATATGAGGAAATGAGGCTTGACTCAAGACTATTGCATAGTACTGTAAATAGAGCCAAACATCAGATGTTTGATGCAGGAACCAACATATTAATTGAAATTTCTCATATTACAGAGAATTCTCAAATATCTATAAGTACTTTTAAATGAAAATGAGAAGAAAAATTCTCTCATCATCCTAATGCTTCTGTTACACAACACATTTTCTAATATCTTATTGATCTCCCCCTTAGGTGGGATTCATATTAAAGCAACAGCCAACATCAGCCTGTATTAAGTTTTATGCAGGGTTTCATGCAAAAATAAAGTATTTGTTTTCCCCATGCAGAAATCACGATCCGGGTGGATGAGTCAGAGTGTTTGTCGACAGCCAGCTCCCACGACATGGAGACTGAGCGCTTCCTGTCCACGGCAAGTACAGGTCGGCGTGTGTCTTTTAATGAGGCAGCCCTCTTTGACCACAGTAAGAAGGCACAGGAGAAAGGTCGAAGGTCAGTAACCTCTTCACACTCACACACCCTTATATTTATTCCTGGTATTTATACACATATATGCATATATATCTGTTGAATAATAAATTCTAATATGCATATTATATGTATATTATTCACTGATATAGATATCTTTGTGTAAGATATGGATATAGATCATCTGTGTTTAAGAGCTGGCAGTCATATGCTGTATTACGGTAGCATATGTGTAGTATATAAATCACTGCAGCCTTCAGTTAAGAAGAACAACTCTATGAAACACAATACAATTCATATTTCTCAAGTATTCATTTAAGCTATTATTTTTCTCAGTATAGAGAACAGTCATTTTTTCCATTCTGACATGTTAGTCCCCTCTGCCTTTCTGCCTTCAGGTACACACTCACTGAGGGTGACTTCCATCACCTAAAGAACGCCAGGCTCACACACCTACACCTCCCGCCGGCCGCCCTCAAGATCGTCACCATCCACGAGTGTGAGTCATCGGAGAACAACATTGCCATGACAACACGGCCTGTCGCTAAGTCCAGCCTCTCCATCTTCCAGGTAATACATAGCAGGATTCAATAGAACATATGTCTCAGTGATGGCAATGTCAGTGGGTCAGTTAAAAGCAGCTGGTCGGTGGTTGTTGCTAAGCTGTCTGTGTGAAGTAATGTTCATTAGGCGGAGGAGTATTCATAGTTAAGGTTCTGATTATATAATTTTCTAATGAGTTTCTGATGAATATTGCAGTGCACTTCAAATTATATCATCTGCCTTTAAAGTGTACTGGGAATAAAATGAACAAAAAACTCTTTAATATAATAAAATATATGAAATACTGTAGATAAAATATATGATATGAAATATTATATGAAAAGCTATTGACTAATTAATTCATAATGGAAGTCTAAGGGAAATTATTGAATTCAATCAGTGTAAAATAGGAATGGCATTGTGGTGCACAGCTCGGGATTCCCCATTTAATCGTTGATGTAGGTTATTTTTAAGGTGGATTGGCTCAGATAAATTGCCCCAGGTGTGAATCAGGGTGTAAATATACAGTAAATGAGACCGTAACCAGGATAAAGTGGTTACTGGAGATGAATATATGAACTTTATATAACTAGTAATTTCAATTCTAAAATATGATTGGCTGGCCTGTGTTGGAAATACATTCTAAAATGTATCACAATATTTGAATTTTGTGTTAATTAGCAGCTTCTAACCCAATTAACTATCCAGTGATGTAAACTTTAAAGCACTTTTTGTAAGTCGCTCTGGATAAGAGCATCTGCCAAATGCGTAAATGTAAATGTAAATTAACCATTAGGTTACAGCTACTATTCTGTTCATTAAATACCCTTATCTTTATGTTGAATAGAAATAAACATAAGTGCATGAATGGGGGGATGATTATTTATAAAGAATATTTTAAATATATATTTTTTTAATTAAACATCAGATTTTGTACACTTTGTCACATTTGTTTTATACAAGCAATAAGCAATGAGGTGATCATCTCCAAGCTGGGATGCAGTTGATACACTGAAATATTCCTTGCATTCACGCCTAAGGTTATTGAGGTATACATATACACACGTGGACAAAATTGTTGGTACCCTTCGGTCAATGAAAGAAAAACTCACAATGGTCACAGAAATAACTTTAATCTGACAAAAGTAATAATAAATAAGAATTCTATGAATGTTAACCAATGAAAGTCAGACATTGCTTTTCAACCATGCTTCAACGGAATTATAAAAAAAAAAAGAAAAAAAACTCAAAAACTCATGGAACAGGCCTGGACAAAAATGATGGTACCCCTAACTTAATAGTTTGTTGCACAACCTTTTGAGGCAATCACTGCAATCAAACGATTCCTGTAACTGTCAATGAGACTTCTGCACCTCTCTGCAGGTATTTTGGCCCACTCCTCATGAGCAAGCTGCTCCAGTTGTTTCTGGTTTGAAGGGTGCCTTTTCCAGACAGCATGTTTCAGCTCCTTCCAAAGATGCTCAATAGCATTGAGGTCAGGTCTCATAGAAGGCCACTTTAGAATAGTCCAATGTTTTCCTCTTAGCCATTCTTGGGTGTTTTTAGCTGTGTTTTGGGTCATTGTCCTGTTGCAAGACCCATGACCTGCGACTGAGACCCAGCTTTCTGACACTGGCCAGCACATTTCTCTCTAGAATCCCTTGATAGTCTTGAGATTTCAGTGTACCCTGCACAGATTCAAGACACCCTGTGCCAGATGCAGCAAAGCAGCCCCAGAACATAACAGAGCCTCCTCTATGTTTCACAGTAGGGACAGTGTTCTTTTCTTGATATGCTTCATTTTTCCGTCTGTGAACATAGAGCTGATGTGCCTTGGCAAAAAGTTCCATTTTTGTCTCATCTGTCCATAGGACATTCTCCCAGAAGCTTTGTGGCTTGTCAACATGTAGTTTGGCATATTCCAGTCTGGCTTTTTTATGACTTGTTTTCAACAATGGTGTCCTCCTTGGTCGTCTCCCATGTAGTCCACTTTGGCTCAAACAACGACGGATGGTGCGATCTGACACTGATGTTCCTTGAGCATGAAGTTCACCTTGGATCTCTTTAGAAGTCTTTCTGGGCTCTTTTGTTACCATTCGGATTATCCGTCTCTTTGATTTGTCATCAATTTTTCTCCTACGGCCACGTCCAGGGAGGTTGGCTACAGTCCCATGGATCTTAAATTTCTGAATAATATGTACAACTGTAGTCACAGGAACATCTAGCTGCTTGGAGATGGTTTTATAGCCTTTACCTTTAACATGCTTGTCTATAATTTTCTTTCGAATCTCCTGAGACAACTCTTTCCTTCGCTTCCTCTGGTCCATGTTGAGTGTGGTACATACCATGTCACCAAACAACACAGTGACTACCTGGAGCCCTATATATAGGCCCACTGACTGATTACAAGATTGTAGACACCTATGATGCTAATTAGTGGACACACCTTGAATTAACATGTCCCTTTGGTCACATTATTTTCAGTATTTTCTAGAGGTACCATCATTTTTGTCCAGGCCTGTTCCATGAGTTTATTTTTTTAAATAATTCTGTTGAAGCATGGTTGAAAAGCAGTGTCTGACTTTCATTGGTTAACATTCATAGAATTTTTTAAAATTATTACTTTTGTCAGATTAAAGTTATTTCTGTGACCATTGTGAGTTTTTCTTTCATTGACTGAAGGGTACCAACAATTTTGTCCACGTGTGTATACTGTAGGTGCTAGGTATCCATCTGTAGTATCCAGCTGTTAATACCAGAAAATCGTAAAAACTCAAGCCTTAGCTTCACAATTTGAATGGAACTTTTGGTTTCTCTTGGTGTTAAATCCAATACTGTGCTGTCTTTTGTCTGTCCTTAGCCTCCAATGCGCCCACTGCCACAGACAACCCTTAGTAGCCTAAGTCCCAGTTCTGCTCTGCCAGGTGATTCCCTCAACTCCACTGTGGTTGCCAGTTTCTGTGAAAGCCCTCCATCTCCCACCCCAGAGCCTCCAAGACCCAGCCAGGTAAGATAACACAAGCCAAAGACACAACTATACTTGTCACACATAGCTACTGGACCAGAACAATAGGTCTAACATTTTAGTACATTAATACCAAAATCTGTGAAGGACTGGAGACGTGACGAGGTCTCAAACATTGTAATTGACTCAAAATATGTTACCTGGTTGTAACAGCTAAATTTTCCTAATGTGTCAAAATGTTCTTGTTTCACATTTTGTAGTAATGTTAAATTTCACACTCAGATTGAAGTTAGAGGTGCAAGCCTGAGGAATGGGAGCAGTCCAGGCAGTGGGCGTGAGACGGCACTCGCTTCAGCCTCGGGTATACCCTCCTCAACTGGTACCCCTCAGGGTCCAGTATTGCATTTTCTCACCAAGCTAAGGCGACACGCCAGTCTGGAGGGAGCCAGTCCTTACCTTAAGATCAAGAGATGGAAGTTAGACAGCAGCCAGAGAGCCTCCAGCCTGGACACCAGAGGTGAGGTGCACAACGCTCAGCATAAGCTGCAGCTGGACTGCTCTTGAACCAACCATTTTAAACTGTAACATTAACTGGGTTTTGTATAATGTTATTTACTTTCTAGCGCATTTTTAAGTAATTATTCCGGCAACCACAGCTGCCAGTTTTTACTGTAAAACAGCTGTATTTTTTTTTTTTTTTTTTACAATACTGCACTTAAAAATCCATTTTGCATTATGAGTAATTACTGTATCAGACTCAGTGCAATAAGTATTAAGGCACTGCCAGACAGGAAATAAATGGGATGGCATTTATTAGTAACAGCATCTATAGTAACAGCATGCCATTTACATGGATTTGTATGGCAGTCAACTAAATAATCTGGGCACAATATTTTTTAAAAATAAAAATATGTTGTTATTTATCAGATAAAAATTTATATAGTGAACTTTTCTATTAGGAAACCTTTATGTATGTATGTAGAATGAGTCTTCTGTTAATTCTTATTAATATTTAATATTTAAATACTAAATACTGTATTCATTCACTTAAAGATAGTTTTGTAGCTATTTTGTTATAAAACAGGTTATACTAAGAAGAAAAGTGATACATTTCTTTTTGGCCTTCCACAACATGTAACTATAACTATGGATACTGATAGCTGAAAACACAATGAGTTGTTCAATAATAAATGTAGTACAAATAAATAAATAAATAGTATCAGGTTGAATCACAACACTGTTGATGATTATTTTCCTATAATCAATTTTATGTGGCATAATCAATCAATGGCATAGTGTATTCACAAGAAAGAGTGTTAAACATGTTATTGACAACTTATACTTAAGTAAGAAAAAACATAGTTTTAACTATTATTTTCAAGTAAAATGTCTTAGGTCACTTATTTTAGAATTTACCAAACCGACTCTGAAAAGAATGAATTAATTTTATCTGTTATACTTGGTACCAAATATTATAACTGTTATAATTATTTTGGTAAAATTGTAATACTGATAAATTATTGTATTAATGTAACTAATACATATACAACCTCAGTTAGATTGGCCTCATGATGTTTAAAACAATTTAAAAGAAGAGGAGTGGGTTGTGAATATGTGTGTGTGTGTGTGTGAGAGAGAGAGAGAGAGAGAGAGTAGAGGGAGTGGCTTTGGTCAAATGCAGGCAGATGGCCGGATGACTTCCTTTATGGGTGAGCCAGCATTCCTGCTTTGAGCCAAACTGTGTGAGAGAGAATTAGTAAATTTCTAGAAACATTGATTTCACACAGTGAAAGAAAAAAGGGAATTCATTAGATGCTCTGCCACTAATGAACTGCCTAGAGCAATAATGACTATTTAATGCTGTGTTTCTCCGAAAACATTGTGATACAACAGAAAGGTTATGGACAAGCAGAATGATTTAAAAAGAAGTACAGTAGACTTAGCTTAACTGTAGACCACTTAAGAGGACCTGTGGCATGTGCTAATGACATGCACTTTGTCTGGCAGGCTCCCCAAAACGCAGGCCATTCCAGAGGCAGCGAGCAGCCAGTGAAAGCATGGACCAGGATGAGAATGGTGCCCACCACATCGACCTCATTCAGTACATCGCCCGCACCAAGGATGTGGCTTATTGCCCGCCACGTCTTCTTTCCCCCCCATCCACACCCCCACCGTCCCTCGGCAGGTATCTTTAATTCCCTCCCCATCTGTTTGCTGCAGCAATCATCTGCCTCTTCTGCACGCAAAAACAAGCCATTCCATGCTGGTGCAATGCCAGTGAGTTTTAGACGGTTTCTCTGACTTTGCTGGCACCTAGGAGTTTTAGAGGATGGGCCAAAGTGTCTTAAGGCACTTTTATTGATTACAGGTGCTTGGGAAGTTACATTCAGTTTTCTGAAATAAGCATAGATATTAGGTGGAATTGCTTACCCATAAGGATTTCATAGGTTGCATCACCGCTTTTACATTTACAGTTACTGAGACTGCTGGCTGTTTAATTTTCTAACACATTGTGTGCCATACTACAGTATACCATCTGTGCTTTGGCAGAAACATCTGCTTGAATCTACTCTATGGCTGTCTGCAGCACTATATTTACAGACCACCTACTGTGTATCACTGCATTTGTGCAAGCTCCCATCATACCATATGTGTCAAATGTGTGATTGTATCTGACAGGCTTTATTCATTACTTCTTGCAGGTTAGAGGTTGAGGTGATGGTGGAGCCAAGCTGCAGCAGAGCAATGGGGCCAGGGATGATTGGCTTCAGTGTAGAGCACCAAGATGAGGCTCCAGGCATGGACTGTCATCAGGAGAGTTCAGACCACCAGAGCCTTTATCGTGACATCTGGACCTTGCGCGCCTCACTGGAGCAGTACATCTCCTCCGACCAGAGCAGCAACAATGACAAAGACTCGGTGCATAGTGATGCAGACAGCGTGTCTTCTCTTAGACTAAAAATGGAGAAGGGTGGGTTTCCCAGTTACCCCTCACAGGACATTGGGGATGGGATGGAAGGCGATGCAGAGATTCCTGGACATGAAGGTCTGGAGAAAAGAAAAAAACAGGACAGTGTGGATTCTGAAAAAGGGAGTGATGAATCAGGTACCCGGAGGCTTCTGCAAATGGATAGTGGCTATGCATCTATAGACGCCCCCTCTCGTGTTTCTGAGGAGGTACAGCTGTTGCGGAGTAGAAGTGGTAGCAGGGAGGAATCGGGATCAGCAATGGAACGCAGACATTTCTTCACCAGCTCTGGGTACAGAGGAACAGTGTGTGAAAGCTTTGACACAGATATCTTGGATGAAGAGCTCGAAGAGGAACCTGGGGGAGCTAGCGAAGGTAGTGATGCAGTGATGGAACTGGACGAGGATGGTTTGGTGTGGTCGCCTTATGGACAGATGTTTACACAGTCTGACACTCAGTCTCGTGTCCCAACCTTGTCTTGCCGGGACTATAGCATAGACGAAAAAACAGATGCACTTTTTCATGAGTTTCTGCGCCATGATCCCCAGTTTGACCAGCAGGAATCACCAATGCGATCAAAGCACCGTTCTCGTGTGCATCTACGCAAGCAGTGGCAACGCTCCAAGCAGTACAGTGATCCTGGTCAGCGCTTCCACTCCTCCTTTGATCGTTATCGCACCCCGCTTCGACGTGGAGAGACCGTTAACTACCCTCTGGAAAGTAGCTACCACAGCACACTCCCTCGAATTGTCAGCGGTCCAGATGAAGAAAACAGTGGGACTGCAAACCTTGCAGCAGTGCCTAAGGCCTATAAGAGCTTGGAAGTTGCTGATAAGAGTCTTATATTTCCAAAGAAAGATGACACAAAGTACCCTTCCACTACTGAAACAAGTGGAGACTTGAAGGAAGAGGCAGAACTTGCACCCTCCAGACTCCCTCCAGTGACCAATAGTACTTTAAGTCAGCCAGAAGTCCTTGCTGAAGAGTCTACACATATAGTTCAGCTTCCAACTGACAAGCATTCAACCCCACAGCTAGCTGAAACTGGGTACGGCCCTCAAACAATCACGTCAGAGCTGAGTGATAAACTGTCTGTGACTCTTGAAGAGCGTCTGTATTCTGACTTGCGCAGGACCAGGGAGCAACCTGAGTGTTTGCTGACAGCCACGCATGCCTCACCTGACCATAGCCCAGTGTAGCACTGGCTCCACTCATCCCGACCGACTCTATGGTGATATCTCAATAGGGCTTCATGGAACAAAAGTTCAGTGGAAATTTCCCTTAGACACTGATCAATGTGACCAGCTTTGGCTGTCATTTTAGGGTTAGGATCACAGCATCAGAAGACAGAGTGGAACCTTGGTCAGCTTTTAAGGGGAACTCCATCCTACATCATCTCCAGTGTTGAGTAAGTGGAGATCAAGACCCGTACCTCACATTTGACATGGCATTAAGTCAATTTTGAATGGTGTCTATATGGTTTATGCTTTGATCAGGCTCCATTTAGTTATGTGTTGAATTCAAAAGTCAATATATTCTCTGCACTAGGTAATCCACTGTGAACTTGGGTGCTACTAGACTTGCGATTTATGTCCTTTGGCTTTGATATTTCGACATAGTACCACGATTCAGTCTCTTTTCCTGTTTGCGCACTGCATTCCTAATTCAGAAGACAGAAAGCACTAATCCATAATATAACAAATATGTCCCTGATATGACTTTTTTGAATAATGTGTGTTACAGATTTAGTTCCTCTGTTCCAAGTCTTTCTAGCCCATTCTATCTGCTTGGCTTTAATCATGTCTGAATAATGACATAATTAGCTATGTATGTTGCACTACAATGATCTGTGTATGCACTTTTCATGATTTCAACCACATTGTTCTTCATTAAGTGTCCTTGTCGTGGTGTGGTATGGTTCATGATAGAACTACTGGTATGAGAGAAAAACTGCCTTTTGTGCAATTCATGTAATGTTATGAGCTTCTGTTCTTAACCATACTATTTATTATTGCTTTAATACTTAATGCTAATCTATGTATGTGTTTTAAGTGTCTGAAAAAATGTGCATAAGGTTTTTGAAAGTAGGTGCCAAATCTTTAGATCAGGTAAAGTAATTATCTGATTATTAAAAAAAAAATAAAAAAAAGGAAAATTATAATTTTGTGATAAACAGAGAGTTTAAATGAGGCCTGTGCTCCAGTGTATCTCTCTAGAGTCACTTGTGCTTTATTCGATTTGATGAGGGAGGCATGTTGCTTCCTGCATGCTCGTCACAGACCGACCACTATGTGTTCATTAACATTTCATTTTCATGTGAAGACAATGGGAAGGATGTGTCCCCAAAGGCTAACTGCACATCCGACCTTGAGAGAGAAATTACAAAGGGTAATTTGTGGTAAATCATATATCGACTAATAACCCCTTGCAAGTGGATCTTGCTAAAAACACCACAGCTCTAGTCAATATCAATTATCCAATCAAGGGCTAAAAGCAAAAATTCCAATTTAAGGATTCATGGGAAGAGTAGATGCGATTAGCAGCTGTTGTTGGTAACAGCCATTTGTGGACGGTGTGGCAGAGCAGACTTTCCCAGACTACAGAATGTAAATCCTGGATTTGAGCTTTAAAGAGCAGGATTCAGCTCGGCTTTTTCAACCCCCCCTTTCCATGTGAGATCGTGAGGTGGGGAAAAAAAAGACCTTAAGCCTTTATTAAAATGAGCTACAAATGTGTACATAAAATCCGGAATGATATGTTGGTTTAGAGTGGCATTGCATGCTTAATCTTCAGCTCAGGATTGCTAATATGACAGATAAAGCTTCAATAAACTGTGCTCAAAACATCATCTACCATTGATATGATGCCTTTGCCGTTATCTGTATCTCTTTAAATCACAGTGTATAACTGAATTCACTGCTTACTAGCTGCGTGCTCTGCCCCAGATGACTTCAGCGTAATTTCAATCATACATACCGAGTACATTTGTACAGAGGGCGATTTTAAGATATGTAAAAGCACAATAGTTTCCTTTTGCAGGTTATAGATTAGTCTGTACTTAAGTATAGACTTAAACGCCAGATGCTTGGGTGATGTTTTGTGTGTTATTACGTAGACTGTCTAATGCATCAATGCATTACTGTGTATAGTTTTGCATGAGATGAATCAGTTATCATAAAGATATTAAAAATGTTTTCTTTTTTTCAGATCTGAAATTCAGTACCAAATTAGATAATACCTAATGGATGCTTATTTGTTTGAAGCATAAAATAAACAGAAATCAGAATGATATTTGTTCTGAGAAGGTTTTTAAATATTTTATGGAGTCTGTTTATTTTAGGAACATGCCATGATGAACAAAGAAGAGATTTTGCAGAGAATATGTCCATTGCCAAAAAAAATTTTTTACTTTGCTAATATCTTTCCACCGGATAACTTTTTTGCTCGCTATATTTCTGTATAGCTGCTTGATATTTAAATTGCTTAATTTAAGGAGGAACAAAAAATGTGAGAAAGAACTAAGACAAATTTTCAGAACAATTTTTGCTTACCTCAATATTTTAAACTCTGAGGGACCAATTGACAGAAATGTTTGGTTTGGCTTTATGATTTTCAACTAGTCAATAAAGATAACTGCATTATATTTGTGCATAATGTGTCATTTAATTTTATAAAAAGAGTGTGTGTGTGTGTGTGGGGGGGGGGGGGGGGGGGTTAAGAATACACTTTTAGACACGCTTTATGCTCTTTTTCCTGTTGGTTCTGTGTAACTATAGCACAGCTGCCATCCCTTCCTTCCACCTCCAGAAGGTGCCGAATCTCCCCATGGGAACATCAAATATTCATATCAGCCTGGTTAATAAATTAAGAATGGCTGTGCAGTAATTATGATGCTAAATCAATAGCAACCTAGGTGTCACCAGGCAGAGAGGCCCTTCTACTTCTAAGGGAATGATTATCAATCAATGGCTCAAGAACACAAATAAACGAAGCCATCTCCTGTACTACTTGTTTTCCATTCAGAATGAAAGAATTCATTTGTGATATTAAAACCATGCCATGGATATGGAGCAGTACAGGAGGACTGGATTCATAATAATGTCACTGCACACTAAGAGGGGTTTTAATATTTTTGTTTATATTTTTCATGTTATTATTTTATCTCTGATCTACGTAATGTGGAGTGGAGTGATCAACCCCTATGAAGCATGTTGGAAATATGTTTCGATCAAGCTCTGCTAGAAACACCAGTCAGAATAATAAATCATTTATATGTGGTGTATGTGCTTGAGCTGAAACCCCAAAGAGAAGATCAAGGACAGTTAGCTCCACACATCTGAATCGCTTTACTTATAAGCAGGGAAAAAAGTGCTTTGAATACTGCTGCATGGTTTTCATTTACTGCATTGTGTGTTCATGACCTAAAGGTTGTGAGTTCGAATATAATGACTATCAGGACAGGGACATTTTTTGCTTTGCAACAAAATGTGGGCCTTGAATTGAACAAAATAAAGAAAAATTTCTTTATCTTTCGAACAGCATTATTTAAAAAGCTGGGTTTTCAAATAGATTCATTTTTGGTAGCTAGTTTTTGTCTGTTGTTAAAAGCACTATACAAATAATAGTGTAAATTTTTAATTAAAATTAAGTATTGTAAAATAGATGTTAATCTCACCATAAAGTGCCTTTGGTGTCTTAATCAGAATCATTAGGTCAGGCAGTGTGAACATATGGCAAAATAATGGAATTATTATATGAGGTTTTATTATACAAGTGCTATATGTGGTTAAATGATCTAAAAAAATAAAATACATTTCATATGTTCTAATTGTTCTCAATACATTCCTTAATAAAACAAATTTTACCAGTACACCTAGCAAAGTGAATCAGTTTGCTAAATGAAGGTCCACCACGTGCTTATTAAATGCCATCTTTAACAATAAATGCCCACCCTGTCATCAATGCTAGTGTGGACATGTACAGTATGTAGCTTTTGCCATATTTAAAACTGGATTTCTTATTTTCCACAGACTTTTCTCATTAAATAAAATATACTGTTGTGAAGGGGACAGTTGAAGTAGGACAGTCGCTCTGAAGAATGTTTATTTTATAATCAGTATGAATTATGATGAAAAGGAATTTACTTTGTGTCAGTGACAGGGTGTACATATTTTACATATTTTGCTTATACACAAAAGTGCTTTTCTAACATAAAGACATGCATTTCTTACAGCTTAAGGACTCCATAATTCAAGCTCAGAGCATTTTAGGCATTGTTTGTTTTGCTGTTTTTTACTGAACTTAAATAGGGGGCTCAGGATTGTGCAGTATACAATATCGTGACATATGCTTTTTTCAACTCAAAATAGGCAATATGATGAACTGAATTTTGGTTAATTTTAGTTCACATTAGTTCAAAATATAATAATAATATGCTAATTTTTCGAGTTTTTGCGATAATATTTCCATATTCCAAATGCACATCCAAATTTGAGGTTTGAAGCCTCCCTGTTAACACACACTGGCAAGGCTTCCATATAAGCATATACATATGTCTATTTTTAATTTACTTATTAATACCTAATTGATTTATCCTGTGTTGCTGGCACGTATCTGTCCTGCTTGAGTTGTGAGGGTTTTAAAAGAGTTAATACGAGGTTAAATGGAAAAACTCTTTGTTTTGGAAATAATTAATTAATTCTCAAAGGCACTTTATAATGATATTGAGCCAGAGATTAAACCTAAAGCATCTAAATCTACCAAGAAAAGAAAAGAAAATGTCCTGTATTAGTTGCTGAACCCTTAAACACAGACATTATACAGTGCATGCTTGTTTGTTGGTTTGTTTTTATTTAACCTGTTATGAAGCACATGTGCTATTCAAGTTCCTATGTTGGATGTTACTACGGAAACTAGAATTATCGCATTAAAGTGAACGAGCGACTTGTCTTGCACCTAGCACTAGTGTCTCTTATCACTGTCTAAGTTATTACACGTACAGTTTAATAAAGATGAGCTTAATGTGCAGTAATGTCATTAACAATGTTCTGTAATGAAACATTGATGGAAGTGTTGTCACTAATGCCATATTTTCACTCCGGCAACAATATTAAATGACAGTATAATTTTCGATAAGCATGATATTATCAGAAATTATGAGAGATAATCCGCAACCACTTTATTTTGAACAGATGTACATTTGCAGTCAGAAATAAAGAAACATTATTACTCTTTTTGAGCCTGTGCTTAATGTAGCCTCAAATTCGTGCAGTAATTGAAAATGTACTCTTTACTCTTTTTTATTGCACTGTGCTTTGCAGTGTTTCAGTGCATGTATATAAAGGCATCTTGATCCCTTTTGCTGAAATTGTCTCCCTTTCATATATATTTCTTTCATATATATTTTCATTTTTGCTACATCTCTAAAGGTTGCAGGAAAAGAACTCACTTTAGCCCTGCTTGACTCTCTGAATGAATGAACAGGTGTACATTCCTAATGTAATATTTTTATAACCTGATATGGGAGTGTATATATTTTTTATGAATATGCTATTTTTTTTTTTCTCATCAATTCCAATGCCTTGTGTGAGTGAACCCTCATGTTATGTCCAGAGCATTAAGAAGTATTTTGGAGAAATGAGAAGAGATGATGAGACGATACTCCTTATGTGCTCTGTCTAAGCTTGGCCCTGTCTTTAGATGATTGCCATTTGTGGCCCGTTGGCTGGAAGCAGACATTCGTGCCATGAGTTACGTTTCCGCACTGTAATGGCAGCACATATGCTCTCCATGGGGATTTCTTTTTGTGCCAGGCTCACTCAACAAGCCTCATTTCAGCATGCTTGCTCTTCTTCTGAGGTTCCTCCAGCCCCATATCTATAGTTTAAGGCTAGATAGCTTGTATTGCTTGCTCATTATTTTAATAAGTATTGCTTGCCTTTGCTTGTTTGTTATTTTCATCCGTGTCTAATCGTAGAAATAAATATGCTTTTTGAAGCCCAATACCCAATATAATCCATTAAACATAGGTGATAAGTGAGTCATTGGGAACACACAAAAGCACTTAAAATATCAAACAAAAGCAACACTGCTCGACATCTCATCTACTCTAAAGAGATCTCTCGCCTCCTCGTTTCCATCCCTACCACCATCTCTCTCTGCTGATAGCCCTTTTTAACAAATCAGAGAGAGACAGAGAGTGTGTGGGAGACATCTGTGACTCAGAGGGAGGATTCTGCACACACATTTATTGGAAGGCCGTTCAGTTTCTCCTTTCCAATTAAGCAGTGCTGAAAAATGCGAACCCATTCACCACTCAGCTTGAGAGCTTCATTTGAGAATAATCATTCTGTTCTTTTTGAAAAGCTCATGTATATTCTTTTCATGATTTCATGAAAAAAATGACATTTTTTTCAGTTCAGTACAAATCTGTTTAATATATTTTATTGTCACATAAAAGCTATGGGCAAATTAAGCTAACAGGTTTGTCTGATTTGAAAATATTACATATCTGACTTCTCTACATCCACATTATCCTGTTTGTTTTATTTTAGTTAATAAGAAATTCATAAAAGCAACTGGAGTAGCTGTTATAAATATTCTAGCAGAGAGCTATAATATTTAGTGCTCCCTCTTTTAATTCTGTTTTTTCCCCCACCCAGATTGATTAATTGATCATCAGCAGGTGTTTAGACCTCTATAAAAGCCGAAGTTTTGGCAGTTTGTTGGTCTGGAGTGTTCAAGTGTAGACAGAACATAATGCCAGGAGACAAAGACATATGCAATGATCTTAGAGAATCAATTATTGCTGCAAATCAGTCTTGAAAGGGTTGTAAAACAGATTGATATAATAAAAAAGCTAAAGCTTGGCCGAAAATGGGTCATGAAACAGGACAATGATTTAATGCAGACCAGGGAATCAGCATCAGAATGGCTTTAAGATTTTTTTTTTTTTAATCAAAGTTTTGGAATGGCCTAGTCAAAGTCAACCTCAACCCAACTGAAATGCTGTGGCAAGACCTTAACAGAGCTGTACATAAGTGAATTCCCCCAAACCTAAATGAACTCAAGCAATGTTGCAAAGAAGAATGGGCCACAATTCCTCCACAACAGTGTGAGAGACAGATAAAGTCATACAAGAAACAAATACTTCAAGTTATTGATGCTAAAGGTGGATCTACAAAAAGGTATTGGATCATGTGGGTTCTTAGTATTTCCCAATTTGTTTTCTTTTTACTTTCATTTTTTTTTCTCCAAATTAAATAATGTCATGGTGAAAAAATATATATGTTGTTGTTCATCTGAGGTTGTATTTGCCTAATACTAAGACCAGCTACAAGATGATTTTCATGGTTTTACACAAAAACACAAAGAATTAAAAAAGAGGGTACAAACTTTTGAACAGGACTGCATATGCACCTTAATTTTGATTTAAGATAGAGTTGGAAAAAAAAAAACTATCCCTTTAGATCTCCTTCGCTCCTTTTGTTGACACCTATAACATCATCAGCAGGGATAAAGAAGTTACTTGTGAAATACAGTCATACAGTAGGTGTAACTAGATGTGCCCAGGACTTTGTTTGCGTGGAATTTAATTGCACACTCTTAAGCACTTTTTAAAAAAATGTACAAAGCCATCTGTTGAATTTTGGAACGAACTCAAATTTTCACGTGTTACCCTGAAGTGAGAGGCATGAAGGTGTGAGATCGCATTTATTAAGTAGATTTCAGTTGCCCACACATAAGCGCGTATTAAAAATGTACAGGGCATCCAGGAAGTATTCACAGCGCTTCACTTTTTCCGTTTTTTGCTCTGTTACAGCCTTATTCCAAAATTTATTAAATTCATTATTTTCCTCAGAATTTTACAAACAATACCCCATACAGACAATGTGAAAGAGGTCTGTTGGAAATCTTTGCAAATTTAGTGTAAATACAAAACAAAAAAATGTACATGTACATAAGTATTGCTAGCCTTTGCCATGACACTCAGAATTAAGCTCAAGTGCATCCTGTTCCCACTGTTCATCCATGAGATGTTTTTAGAACCTGATTGGTGTTCACTTCAGTTGATTGGACGTGATTTTCAAAGGCCCGTCTATATAAGCTCCCACAGTTAATAATACATGTCAGAGCACAAACCAAGCCAAAATCCAAGTTAAAATCAGTAGTTTTTACATTATGCGTGCACAAGCAAAAATTTCTCACCTTACGTCCCCCCAAATTATTTTCCCACAAATATCATCAATGTTCAGACATGCCAACTTCACAGTGTATAGATGACCAAGGAAGAAGTGGATTATTTTCTCTTAATCACTTTTCTTCAGAGTACAAATTACACAACAGGACAGGCAACATTTTATTCTATTCAAGTTCTTAATCATTAAGCTTTATGCACTGCACTGCTGCTACTTGACTAGCAGATTGGACAACTGCATGAATGAGCAGGGGTCCATAATTAAAGTGTCCAGCGAATGTATTTAGGAATTCACGCATAACTATTTCTTTGTCCACGATTTTGCCTTAGATAGCTCTCCATCAGTTTTTAGCTACATTCCTTAACTCCAGAGAAATATTACGGAAAAAAAAAATTAGATAGTTGACATTAGTGAGTAAAAAAAAAAAAGTTAAAGAAAACAAAGAAGAAAGAAGGGATGCACAATCCTGTGTTGCTGTCAGATTTCAGGGCAACTATAGTGGAATTCTAGCTGTTGAAGAGTTGAGGGGAAGCGTGTTATTTTCAGTGCTGGATGGCATTTGTGTGCGAGGGCTGAATGCAGGACGTAGTGAGAGACTGTTAAGAATCCAAAGCCAGCTGTCGTGAATGAGTCATACTGTGTGTAGCCCCCATGAATGAGCACACATTTAGAACTAGTGACACCATGCCTCTCTGTGTGTGTATGTGTGTGTGTTTGTGTGTGTTTTGAGATAAATAGAAAGAAAAGACATTCTAGAGTAGGTAATTATCATAGAGAATCATCCACCCACACACAAACGCCCATGCGTCCCCCTCTCCTGCTATCCTCCCCCACTACTCTCCTCCTCCTCCTCAAACCAGGCTGAACGCGGGGCTCCTCGTCTCACCAAATGCGTCATTCAGCCCTCCTTCTGCTTTGCTGCAGCTTCCCCCATTCGTGACGAGAAACATTGTGCCCCTGGGTTCTCTTTTAGCAGATACAGTACATCTAGATGTTTTCACAAAAAAAATCTATCTATCTATCTATCTATCTATCTATCTATCTATCTATCTATCTATCTATCTATCTATCTATCTATCCATCCATCCATCCATCCATCCATCCATCCATCCATCCATCCATCCATGTTAAAGAATTTACAGATTATAAGCTTTTCATATAGAGAAATGTGCACACCATGGAGGCAGTAAAATAGGCAGCTTGGTGGCATAGTATATTTAGCACTGTGGCCTTGCACCTTCAGGGTCAAGTGTTCGAGTCCTGCTTTGTGTCTCAATTCTCCCTCTGCTACATGGGTATCCTTCCACAATCCACATCAAGACTAGTTTAATTCCCCGTAGTGTGTGCTTGTGTGCTCTGCAATGAACTGGCACCCCATCCAGCGTGTAGACTCCAGACTTATTTTTAGAAAAAGTTTTAATTAATATTCATTTATTTCTTACATGTGTAACTGTTAAACGTATTCAATCTGACTGTCACCTATATATGTTTATGGTGTTACATTGAAGCTGTCATAATGTCATTTGGTTATTTTGGTTATCGTCTCCCCTGCACTGTAGCCATTACATCGCATTTTAGTTCTAAGCTTCTTTCACACAGAACTTGTGCTATAAATGTGCTAAGAAGACTCAGTATGCGGCTTTCACTTGTGTTTTGTAATTCACACTATACCCATAAATTCAACCCTAAGTCGTCTCAATGTGTATTTTAAAGTGCACAGGCCTTCTGCAATTAGAAGTGGTGTGACATTCAACACAAGAGTATAAGCATTTACTGTAACAAATGTTGGAATTACCACACTATAACTGTTTCTAAAACGATAAGGCCAGGTAACCTGTCCACTGAGGTGCTTTTGCTAGCGATGTACATCCACATCACTCACCAATCACAAGACATCTTCAGACATCGCTACCCCTATTTCCTATTATTTTACATTGATGAAGCCCTCCTACACTAAAAAAGCTGTTACAGGGGCAGGAGTGACTCAGTGTTTAAGTTGTTGGACTGCTGATCAGGAGGTCCCCGGTTTGAGCTTCGATGCTGCTGGACTGCCACTGTTGGACCCTTGAGCAAGGTTCTTCACCCCAACTGCTCAGATACCGCTCAGGAGTTGAGCTGGCAACCTGACCCCATAAGTAACTGCAACAGAAACGACAGATATATCCCCAGGGTTGGGAATATCCATCACCGGGTGGCATGTAGACAGATGCTTTCTTTTTCTTTTCTTTTTCGCTGTAGTATCGGCTCCTACTGTATGTTACAACCTGTCACGCTACAGCGTTAGCACTATTCAAGTGCAGTGGGTATGTCTGATCTATTCTATATAAAATATCTGTAGGTTAGCTGCCCACTGTTCACCATTACTTAATCCTCCTGATTGACGCACACATCACACATCTAAAAAAAATCAGACCCCCATTCCATGATGGGAGGCTCTCTCATGTCACCATGTCTGCTTCCAGTTTAACAGCGCGACAACAAATGAGGCAAAACACCTGCAACTGCAGCAACTTCCTTTGACATGTCTGCTTGTAACCTTATTTGCCACTTGGTCAATATTGATCTTTATGCTCCATGTTGTGCAATATGCACTGATACTGGTGGATATATTAGTCAGATATATTAGTGTTTCCACAAGGTTACAAGTCCATTGAGTATCATCACAACCACAGAAACCAAAATGCAACCTGCAGTTTAGTGGCAAAACCGTATTACCTTAAACGTGTGCTAGCTCAAATCGAAATTTTCTGAATATCTCAAAAAGCAGGCTTAAGTACACAGTCCGAGGTGCAGTAGCTCAAGCTGATCATTTATGGATTCACAATGAAATCCAAGATGTTAATTTCCCTTATGTCTAGAAATGGACAGGAACGAAGAGAATGGCGAAAGAGAGAATGGAGTGAGAGAGTGAAAGATGTGTGGAGGAGCGAATTCTCCAGTGGAAATGTGACTAAACCGACTGCCGCAGAATGACTCACAGTTGCTGTGGCAACGGCGCCACTCGGCTACCCATAATCAGCAATGTGAACAGGCTAGAGTAGAGAGAAGGGGCGGGGGTTTGGGGGGGGGGGGGTCGAGAGAGAGTAAAACACTATGTGTTGGATGTCATCAGTGGATTGCGTGGGCACAGTGTATCCTAAACGACCAGTGCTGGCTTAGAAGAGCTAGAGAAAACAGTTGGATTCTAAGGAAGGAGTGTGTATGAACAGAGAAGTGCAAATACAGCAACAGACTGCAGATGGTTCTTTATGGGCCATTGTGAACTTATGTTACCTAGTGATGTGGACAAAAGAAATAAATCAAAGATTTAATATATTGTTGTCTAGTATTTTTAAGAATCATTCAAACACTGACAATTCTGAAAAAAAGTAAGCTTTTTTTTTTATATTTATTAAATATATTGAATTATATTTCATGTAGGATACCTTTCTTTCTAATACCATACATCAAAGCCAATAAGTCAAAACATAGCATTATAACTGTCAACAGAAGCCAGGAATAACTACTTGAGACCTATATAATATATAATACTAAATAAATGAATAGACATGGTGACAATATAGATGTATTCCATGGCGTGTCTGTTTATGCCAAATGGGCAGATCTGAGCATTTCAGATAAAAATTTCCTTTTAATGCAGATCATTCTCTAAAGTTTACACAGAATGGTGCAAAAAAAAAAAAAAATCCTTGTTGATGGAAAGAAAAAGGATAATGACAGATTTGTTGAAGCTGGCAGGAGAGCTATGAGAGAGGCTTTAAAAACTATACTTCATAATCATGATGAGCAAAACAGCATTTAATTTCAGAATGCATAACATGTCCATTTTTGATGCACACAGGCTTCAGCAGCAGAAGACAACATTGAGCTCCACTCCTGTTAGCCAAGAAAATAAATCTTAGTTTTCAAGTTGCTCTAAGATGGCAGTGCGAGCCACTGTGCCACCATGCCATCTGTTTACAAAGATTTTAATTACATATACTGTGTCTGTGGTTCTCCAAGAGGTATGATTTTATCGTTTTCAATGATAATACAATTGATAATGAGAATCACTTGGAAGGTTGATTTCAGGAGATTCCTTTTTATGCTTTGTACTGTAATTTGCTGAAAGATGATGGGATTGGGATACAGAAAAGACAAAGAATAGATTCAAGTCTTGTCTTCGCAGAGCTGAGCATGAAGTTTCTACTGTATGCTCTGCCCTATGCTTGGTGAGTTTAATCAAGACAAGCATGTTAAGTGTGTGTGCTTGTGTGTGCCCTGTGATGGACTCTTAGGGTGTACCTCGCCAAGTGCCTTGTACAGGATAAACATTTTCAGAACAAACTTCAAGCACAGTACTTAGCCACAGTAAAACATTTGAATAGTGCACCTACTGTAAAGATTGCCATACAGCCATGAATGACAATTCCAGGTGATATGGCTCAGAGCCCACTGCATACATTCCTGTGAAAATTCAGCAAGTAGAAAAACAGTCTGGTTTGATCACCAAAGACACTCAGTTTTGGCAGGACAATGCATGACTTCATATTGCCCAATGCAACACTTGCTCTTACATGCGCATTACCCTTCACAGTCCTTGCTTCAAGTGGTTTTCATATGCTTAGGCCATTAAAGAAGTTCCTGGGAGGCTAGCGTTTCATACATTATCATGATTCTGGCATAAAAAGAAAACTTTCTACCTCCATGGTATCCAAGCACTAGTGAAACGCTGGGATAAGTGCATTAGTGTAGTACGACATGAAATAAAGGGTGTTTTGCTCCCATAATTGTTCTGCACGATCAAAAGTCACCCCACTTCTTGTATTTTGCTCAGTATTTGCCTAATATTTAAAGTGTAGGCTTATTGATAGTTATTTAGATTATCTTGTATATTAATTTAGTACCCCGCCTCGTGTCCTAAGTCTCCTAAGATATGCTCCAGGCCTCCCCACGACCTTGTATACAGTATAAAGTGGTATAGAAGATGATTGAGTGAGTGATTATATGAATTTATACTATTAATGGCTGGCTGCAAAAACATTTTAGATACTGTAGTTATTATGATCCAAAAAAAAAAAAGCAGGCATCTACCATGTCCTGCTGATTAAAGCATTAAATACAGGAAATGGAGAGCAGAGAGCTGTCAAACACCTAATTAATTTCAGCATAACCATCATTCTGTTAACACAGTGAACTAATAATGATGCATTATGCATAACTCTGAGTTGATTTACCAAAAAATAATTTCAATCCATGCATGACCTTACAAATGATTTTAAACACTGTATTTTATGCACTTCTACGTTGATATTCAGGCACGACCACAAGTCCCTGATTCATACTGTGCTGTCGTGTCTGAACGTTTATAAGCAAGGTAAAGGTTTAATATCCTAGCTAAATATATAGGTGAAGATAAAGCCTAAACCTGTCAAACCTATGACCTGAGACTTCTGAAGTGCTTTAAAGTTTAAACTATAGGGCAGTTAAAGTGTGTTTCATCATTGTTGCCTGCACAGAGTGACTCAGTGCTGCACAGTAACTGCACCTGCCCACGCACTGATGTAATCTCATCCGTTGCCTCTGGATGTCGGAACCTCTCAATGGTCAGGATAAAAGCACTAGCAGATTTCATAACCAGAGCCAATGAGCTCAGCAAATCTATCTACAATTTTGATTTTATCTCTGAGGCTGAATTTTAATAATTAAAGGTTAGGGTTAGATCATGGAAATGTTTTTCTATCCTTCTCACTTCGAGGTTTTGTGTATTATGTAGGCTGTGTACTTAATGTGGGTGTAAAACTAACTATACAATAAAAAAGAAATTGTGACAAGTAAAATCGAGCCTGTTACTCAAAAAGGCAAGACTGTTATGTAACATCAGTGTCTGATCAACGCAAAGTTTTTCAGCAGAAGACTAACAGCCAGGCAACACAGTTAAAGCTAATTCTCCACATTTCTCACAGCTAATTTATATCGATATTCCATATTATTTTTCACATTCATGATGCTTTTTTTAAGTAGCACCATATTTTTTTAGATTTGGAGGATTTTTTTTTTTTTAATTTAATTGAAGGGACTAATATACAAGGATTTTCAAACAAGACTCACCATTTATATGTGGCTCCTTTTTGTTGTTACTATTTTTTTTATTTGTATTTTTTTAGAAAACAAAGAGAGCTCATTATGCCCATTGAAGCAGCACCAACACCTAAGATGACCCAGTATCACTTGCTTGCATCATTTAGCAGAGGCACTGCAGGGTATCAAATCACTGCTAACAAATATATGGTTCTTCGTTCTTTCCTGTTAAAAGGAGATGAGTCACACTTTAACCTCAAAGCTTGGTTAAAAAAAAGGCTTTTTTCCTTCATGCATGACGACCTCTGGCTGAGAAATGAACGACGGGAAGTAATTTGCTAACCAAATGTGTTTCTGTCCAAAGCCAACTCCATTTACTTTTCCATCTAGTCAAATGTACTGTTAAATAAGGATAGGAGAACACAATTGGAGAATATATGAAGACAGCAGGAGGCAAGCGAGGTCATCAAACGCTTCCTGCGAATGCACACTGTGACATTTTCTTGACAATAGTGGGGATTTTTCACAGCTTCACAATAAAACATTTGGTCTTTCTTTGTATTCACCTACAAGAAGGTCAGGAAGATTTTTCCTTCTTAGTGAAGAAGTTTGTGGAATACATTCATTATTTAACTTCATCACAGTTGATTGCTTGATTCTGATTGGTCAGAAGCTTACATTACATTTCTATAACAGCAGCTATAATAATAATAATAATAATAATAATAATAATAATAATAATAATAATAACAACAGAGCAATGTTTTTTTTTTGTTAAGTCACACAGTGCCGTATTAATCATTCAAACATGAACCACTGAGAAACAGGTGTAGATAATGCTAAATGCTGAGTTTTTGGAGCAGACGAGAGGGGAAATGAGGTTAAAAAGGTTTCTAAACAATTTACACAATTTCTTTAATTTAATTCACTAACTCACTCATCTACACCGCTTTATCCTGTATTCAGGGACGCGGGATCCTGGTGCCTATCCCAGTAGTCTTAGGGCACAAGGCAGGGTACACCCTGGAGAGGATGCCAACCCATCGCAGAGCACACACACATACACACACTCACACACTCATTCACACACTACGGGCAATTTGGGAACGCCAAATAGCCTAATCTGCATGTCTTTGGACGGTGGGAAGAAACCGGAGCACCCGGAGGAAACACACCAAGCACAGGGAGAACATGCAAACTCCATGCACACAGAGACTGGAATCGAGCCTGGCTAATTTAATTGAATTTAATTTTATTTTATTTAATATGACAAAATGAAAAACTTACGGTTTCCTCTGGGTGCCCCAGTTTCCTCCCACAATCCAAAGACTGCCTGTAGTGTGTGAATGACAATCAGGTATCGAGGTGACAACCCGTCCCCTTAAATAACTGGCACAGAAATGATGGCCATCACCCTATGTAACAATATATACAGTATATGTTTTATAACATTTGTGATATATTAAAGTATATGAATGTGTATTCATTCAGTCAAGTAATTTATCTACTTAATGTCATTACATATACAGCTTGTATTAACATTAACATTTTCCACAACTCTTTTGGTGAAATTTTAAAAACATACATGCCATTCTTAGAATATAGAATAGCCAGGAAGGTCCATTAAATCTTAGGTTCCATTGCTATATTTTCAGTACAGGACACACTTTTCACTGTCATTCCCTTCTCATTTTCATCACACCTCAAGATGAGTGAACTTTCAACAACGAATCATTAAAACTGCATGTACTGCAGCATGGTGCCATTAACACACACAGCTCGCTTTAATGTTAATATCTGTATCCAGCTGTGCTGTTAATTTAAAAGACCCATCTGCCCTTTACCTTCTTTAAATATTCATAAAGCATTTTTTTTCTTTCTTTCAAGCTTTGAGGTTTGGATCACATCATGAGGCCCTGGATTTGAGGAGAAGATTAATTGTGTTGACATAGTTGGAAATTATAACAGGATGGGCGCAATGAAATAAAGGACATAACTAAGAAAGAAAACTATACACTAGATTAAACAAATTTCATGAATAAACATGAGTGAAACAAACTGCATGAACTTTATCTGTAAAATAATAAGTATACACACATCTGTTTGTATTATTATTATTATTATTATTATTATTATTATTATTATTAATGCTACTACTACTACATATTGTGTTCTTGTCATGGTAGAACAAAAACTACACATCCCATCATCTCCAACAGGTCACATATTACCCTCAACAATTATTTATGTTCAGGCTATGTTATGTATGTAACTTACTGTGTCATGTTGCTCTGTTTAATTCATAGTCTTTATTTCCCTTACCCAGTGGCCATATTTCATGTTCATGTTTTTGGAATTGTTTATCTGCACTTGGTTTATTAAGGGTCTGCACTTGCATCCAAATCTCCTCCACTAATCACTACTTCCCTTGCTAAGGCACTAGCAGTACTGTTAGCCTAGTCTGCATGTCTTTGGACTGGGGGAGGAAACCAGAGGAAACTCACCAAGCACGGGGAGAACATCAAAACTCTATGCACACAGAGACAGGAATCAAATCTGCATAGGAATCATACCCAGACCCTGGAGGTGCAAGGTGACAGTACAGTACTAACCACAAAGACACCGAGCCACCACGTTGGTGAAAAATCTAAATGTGATAGGACATTTTGGAAACACCATCCATGGAATCTTGTGAAAATGGGAAAGGCTAGAGCTCACACTACTAACTCACCTATCACCACACACCTACAAACATCCACCCACTCAACCAAACAGACATAGACAAACAGTCACACAAATACCTAGTCAGCTTAAAGGATTTAGGGTTAGCCAGTTGCATGGTAGCATAATGGTCATCACTCCAGTTTTTCTCAGTCACTTTGCAGCATTCTTCAAACCATACATAACATTTGCGAAATTGTAAGTGCTTTTCTCAACACCAAAAAAAGGTTACAAACAGCACAACACAATGGATTATCTGCAAAAGCATGTAACTATCAATCAAAATGTCGAAAAAACTCAAATGTCTAAAAAAAAAAAAAAAAAGTAAATATTTATGTCAATGAACATATCAGTGCCATCAGAATGACAAGTCTTTATTTCATTGTTTAAAAACATGCTAGGCAAAATGATTAGTCATCTTGGCAGAGTAATAGTGTACTCTGTATTTTCTGATCAGAATTATGGCAAAGATTTGATTACAGTGATTGAAAATGCACAAAGCTGCAATTTGTCTGTATGACATATATCAATTTCAGCACTACAAAGTTACACGTTACTGTATGTGGATGATTGATTGCAAGAGATTGGACAGAATTCACTTTTACACGTTTTACCGATTGTACTGTAATTTGTTGACAGACTGCAATACAGAAAAGAAAAAAAGAAGACTGTTTTGTACTACTCTATAGCACAAAGAAAAAATATAGAAAAAAAAGAAAAAAATACAATAAAATGAAAAATTTAATCATGGGAAAGTTCCTTAGGCAGGACTGTACATGCATCACAGTATGATGAATTACAGTGTTATTATTCTGCAGTTCTTGACTTTCCTGTCTGTAAGACCACAGATTCTCCTTCACATCACGACAAAGCCCTGAAAGAATATTTCATATTCATATATATCATATGTACCACATCCGTGACAGCCAGGTGTTTAAGAGAACTGGATGACCATTAGTTCCAGGACACATTTACAGAAAAACATTTTCTAAAAGAAATGTTTATAAAACCTGCTTACCATACAATGAAAAGGTTCAACCTTTTTGTATGTAATGTCATGTACAATGAACTAATGTCCTGGGGTGAGACCATTGAACAAAGAAACAGTGTAATATATTTTGATCAACATGACAAACAACTGATAATGTAGGAAACAGCAGATGGTTGTACATAATCATTTGCATGAAGGTGCCGAAGCATTTGCAATTTGTCCAAAAGAATGAATTTCTTTGTGCACAAGTGATTAGATGATGTGAAGTTTATACATGTTGTTTTATGAATTTCAGTTTTGAATTTGATTTAAGAAATGAACCAAAGCGACTGAGAAAATCTGGAATATAGGAAAAGCATGTATCTTCCACATAACAGTAATCATTAGGCTTTGAGGAAATGGAGCCCTTGTCATTTGTTTCCTAGGCAACTGCAGCCCCTATATGCCCTCACAAGGAAATTGCATTTTTTTTAAGGAGCTGCATAAAGAACAAGGCATTAAGGTCAACAAAACTGCATTTGCTCGAAGATCTAGTACAATTTAATAAAAAAATAAACCAACAACAACAACAACAATAATTTACAACAAAGTGCAATTTCTGCTTTAAACAAAAGTTACTACACTACACTGCACTCACCAATAACCACAATCAATAAGTGTGATATTTTATTATTATTGTTAACTATTGATTTCTGTTTTGTTTGATTATGCTATAAAGTCAATTATACTGGTAATTTATAATTGCTAGCTAGCAACTTGCGAGCATCAACCTCAAGGCCCAGAGCCTCAAGTCAGGAATGCTGTCCTTGATTGTCAAGTGCTATCCAAAATCAGTTGGGACCTACTGTATAGTCATGTTGTGTGATAATTATTGTTGATTCCTAGTCCATAGTGGCATTTCCCTAACTCTGAGTGCATTTCACCAACATTATTCTGGTGGATGCAAATTTTAGGGCTTATTCGAAGCAAGATTTAGTAAGGTTGGACTGCTGTGGGCTTTCTTTCAGGTAGATTTGTCTTTTGTTTGATCATTTCCAGAAGTAAATTCACCCACTTCCAGCTTAATAGTGGCTGTATGCCTAGCTTTCAGGTTAGATTAACTATGCTGTCTGTCACTGTGCTAGTCATTAGCTACCCTGGATTGCATTAGCGTGGGATGTCTCATTTTGCTTGTGAAGAGGTGAACCAAACAGAACAGAACAGGTTATTATCTATCAGTCTTAAAAGAACAATAATACAAAGAGGCTCTTGATGCAACATGAAAAAACAATTATGAGTGTTTTGGTGCAAAGTATAAGTGGGCTTGAGGGGCAAATGCAATCTAAGCGAAGGGTGCAATATAGGTTCTTTAAATAAATACATGGCCTTGGATATAGTTTTCAAATTTGAATTGGCAGCCTACATCAGCACTGTTAATTTAACATCAGATAACTCAATCAAACACTTGTAATGTGATGTTAACATTTAGCTGAATAGAATCTTGCACAGGGTATAAAAGCGTTTTCAATTGGCCTGTTGTATTGCCTCTTCATTGGTGCTAAAGATCAAAATAAGGCATTCTGCTGTGATCGCATTAATGCATGAAAAAGGTAATGTCGCATAGTAGCAAAATTCAGACAAGTTGATATACTGTACATTTTGAATAACCATTAGTTTTGGCACCTCCCTATACCAGTTATACTTATATCAGGGATTATAACATTACTAGATGGAATTTGTATGTTTGTCTGAGAAAACAGTGAGATAAAATAGATGCAATATCAGGTAAAATAAACCGTTTGCCTTAAGTAAGAGAGGCCAGTTTAACAAGTATGCCATTCTGAAATTTAGTGAAAATAAATTCGTTTTATCAATGTTTGTTATACACTAGCTCCTGCACCACTGACAGAGTAAAATCTAACAGTTCACTCATGGTTGTGTATGATATGCTAACGTCAAGCGTATATGTGCTACAATGTGCTAATGTGAAGTGTATTTTATTTCAGAACATATAATAGCTTTCAGAACAACAGAAATTCTCCATGGGAAGGGTTTTGGCAGACTGCCACACATGCAGCATATATTTCAGGGAAATCCTTCAAATGGATGATTTCCATTTTTGAAAAGATTTCAAATAGATCCCCTTTAAAAACCTAGCCATGTTAACCACCCAAACAAGTCTCTAGCAACCTTTTATTTCCTCAGTGTGTTGAACCCTGGAAACCGATTGAAAGTCACTTTGGCATTTATCACAAACAAAGGAAGAAATTAGACAAAGAAGCCTGAACCATGCTTCAAGGTGACGTAATTCCATCATTAGAGCTCTGTTTATTCGTCCTGTTTCTTCTTGTTACACACCCACTTCTTTCACTAGCAATAATTTTCAATATTTTTGATTTGCCAACTCTCGGCGAATGAGCAGAAGTGCCAGAACAGTGCCATCTATAGCATAGCACAGGAGTTGCACCATTCTAATGAACAGTTATAACTGTGATGATGTATGTTTAGACTGAACTTAAAACACATTAAAATCCCTCGGAACATATATTTTTTATGAACATAAAATTCCCTAATAGCAGGGCAGTGCGGCCTTCCACAATGCAAAAGTTGAGTAGTAATGGTTTGGGGACCACCATCAAACCTGTCTGATATGTGAGATGTGGTGGACAAACAAGTCCTACCCATGGAGGCCCACTACTTAGAATGTCCTAAAGCACCTGCTGGTCTTGGTGCTAGATACCACGAAAACCCTTCAGAGGCTTTGTAGAGGTCATGGCTTGAAACATCAGAGCGGTTTTGGCAGCAAACGTGGGACCTACACAATATTAGGCAGGTGGTTTTAAAGGTATGGCAGAGGAGTGTTAATATCACTGTTTTACACCAATATGGATCAATTACAGGGCATTCTGCCAGGCACTGCGTTATTTGGGCTTATGTTTTTTTTTCTACCTTAATTGCAAGAGGAGTCAAATGCAGTGTTTATCATTCTTATTTTTTTTTTACCTCAAATAAACTGAAAAGCAGCATCATGGTGGGAAGGGGAGCCCATTCAAGGGATCAACTCCTCCATCAGGGAGCATGACGTAGTGGGTGTTGTGGACTGAATAAATTTAAGCAGCCACTCAGCCGATTTCTCCAGCATGATTACTAACACACATTACGAGCAAACTGGCTGATACAATGGGTGGAAAACAAGAGCTTTTAACCTGGCTTGGTGCTGAAAAGAAGACCATTTGCATCTAAGCAGAGGATGGAATGATTGGTCTGTTTAAATGATGCACTGCTTTCCATATCCCATTTGATATATGATATCCGATCTGATATATGATATTCCATTTCCATATCATAGATTCACATCAATCTCATCTGTATTTCTGAAACTTTGAAACACCTAGCACAAGACATTCTAGAGTTGACAGAGAATCGTTAAAATAAATAAAATAAAATAGCAGTCCTGCAGACAGAAAGATCTTCTTGGTGTGTGAAAGATCAGAATGACCAGACTAGTTCAAGGTGACAGAATGTCCACAGTAACTCAAATAACCACTCTTTACATCTGCAGGGAACGGAAAGACATCGTGGAACTCATATCAATAGAATATCTAACCTTGTAGGGTTACAACAGCAAAGGGCTACAACTGGATCAACCCTGGAAGCCAGGGACAGGAGGCTACAGTAGGCACAGATGCATTAATACTCGACAGCTAATGACCGGCATCTCTTTGGGTTTTTAGACAGATAAAAGTTCTTATTTTTCAAGAACAAGCTGAAGAACCCCATCATTACAAGATTTAACCTTTTTTGAAGTGTGCACGTACCTTATACTATATGTAATTATAGCAGTGTTCCAGCCTTGAGCTCTGCTTAGAAATGCCAGGTTGACAATTACATTACACCTAGTCATGTTCCTAAGTGCCATAATTTCTAATGATTATATGGCATGATTGTGTTTTTTTTTTCACATCTAAAATGCCATGAATAATTCACAGAGTGTTACAGAAGTCTGAATGTCACTGCATGTCTGGAGGGTTTAGCTTTTCTTATATGTGGCGACAACTGCTATTATATTAAAGCTATCTTTTACACTGGGATTTATGAGGCACTCTTAGGATAGAAGATTTATTTTGTCATTTATAAGATTTTCTTTCATATACTGTTATGAAGTAGAAATCCTGAATTGTGTCTTAAATACTATTACTGAAAAAACTTTAGTCTATACTGTAAAGCTGTCAATAAAGATGTAATTTGATTGGAACGGAGCTTGATTAAATCCAAAAGAGATGCCACTTTATTTGTTCCTGTCATAGCTAAAATACCTGAATACCCATATGAAAAGCGATGCTTTTGAAGACTCCTTTGACTTGATTGGATAAATTTTGGTACTCCACATTTTTATACCACTGCATTGTCAAATCCTTAAATCCGATTGGTCAGAAATTTCTATAATTGTGTCTCAAAACTGTTTTTTTAAAATCATATTATGAATCTTCATTAACAGATTCAGGAGCTGATGATGTGCTAGAACAAAAAAGATGTGGGAACTGAGGTCTACAGTTTAAAAAGAATCTTTAACTGATTGGACAGCCCACTAAGAATATTAGTCTGTGTCCCGGCGCAATTGTTATAAGCACTAAATAGGTGATTTTACGTGAACATGTGTTTTTTTTGCTGTGTATGTGATCAAACATTCTGCCTCTTGTATGATCCTATGGTTTTCCTGACAGTCACTTGTATTTGGTCCTTATTTTACACACTCTCACATTACTTAACATTTAAATCATCTTTTTTTTTTAGAGTTGTAGTATTTAAATAACCAGTAGAGAGCAGCATTGTTGTGTAGTCAAATCAGCTCAACATGTTAGTTTAATCTTCCAGGTTGATTCCAAGTTGATTATTTCAAGTTTTATTGTTGACCATCTTGTGCATAATATGCAGTACTCATATGCATTTTGAAAAAAAAAAAAGGTAATGCTGGGGAGAGTGTTATTATCATTTAATCCTGAAAGGGGGTTTCTGAAAGAGAGATATTTGTACTCACTTCAAATGCTTTATTTATTCTATATTGAACTTTTAAGAAATTCTTAGATAGCTTGCTTTTCTCCCCGGCCTTCCTAGTACTAATTCTTTCTCTATTATTCAACATCTACACAATATCACTGAAGGTTTGTGGACATCTGACCATCACACCCAGGGTACTTTTTGAACGCCCCATACCAGCTTTATAATGATGAGATGTGAGCATGCCCAGGTTTTTTTTTTTTTACTTAATCTCATGCTCTCACAGTTATAGGGTCACAGTGTGAACTCTTATGCTGCACCATTTGGGGAGTTTGGCCAAAGTTTTTACAGAACGTGAAAAAAAAAACATTTTAAATGATAATAATGAATCAAGACATATACATTAGATGCAATGATAATCACTGAATGTCCCCTTGAGTTCATGACAGTCATAGTGTAAAGACCCACTTTACAGAAGAAGCTGCTTGCAGGCTTGCTATGACTGTGAAAGAGTTACAGCAGCCAGTGGCTGCAACAGAAGAGTTTTTGGATTTTTCTTCTACAAAACATTCCACAAATGCACGAACCATACTCTTGTCTTAAAAGAGCATGAAAATTTCATCTTGATGAACACTGTCTTTTGTGAAAAATGTAGCACAAAATATATTTATAGTAAATTAAGGACTATATATATATTAAATGTGAAAATATCTGTGTCCAGCATAGCTTGGCCCTGTAATTTAATACTGTGTCCTCTCAATATTAGCATTCGTTTTCAATTTCAAAAGCTTTATACAAGGGCTATGTTATGTAAACCATCTATTCTTCAAATAATGTCAATTGTGTTTCAACAGATTTTTATAAGCTCATTGCTTCTGTGAAAGTGAAATGCCACGCTATGAAACCTAGGAAAGATTCTTTAAAACTTTGATGGCACCAATTATTTAAATCATAGGTCACATGAGCATTGTCATCTGTCAGCTACCAGTGTTCATTGCTCAAGAACAGCATACTAGGAAATGTAGGCCCTGTGCGTTCTTTCTTCTTCCTCAGGGATGAGGCCCAGTGATCCAAACCATGTGAGCTGTATGATGGAGCAAGTGCTTCTATCATCAGCCCACCCACAGCCAGCACCCTGCACAAGGTCAGCATTCCACCAATGTCATGTGGATTGATGTACATCAACAGCACCCCCCTACACACACTTTCATAACAACTCACACAGAAACAACATGTGTTTCCTTCACCCCAGAAATCACCCAACCCACTCAGGCCATCCTACCCACCCTCACGATCAAAGAGCCTTTGGCGAGGCTGGAGACAGATGGGAAGGCAGACAAAATATTAGCTGGCATGCAATATCATACTGGAGCAGAGCTGAGGCAAGGGAAAATGAGGGGAAGCTGCTGGAAGTTATTGAATCCTTCAGGATCTTTCTTTAGAGAAAAAAATGACAATATGCACAAAGTTTTTATTCAGAGTCCAGAGTGTTATTCAATAGCCCTTAAAGACCCTAGGAATCACAAAAGTCTAAGAATATTAAGAGTGAACACATTTTGTTCATAAATAACAGATGGTGTAATCATAAACAACTATTAACACTAATTTACAGTTGCAATACATGTTGTGTCATCTTGTTAAGTCAGTTAAAAAGTGTTAAAGGAATGCTGAAAAAAAGGCTGGCCACAACAGAAAGGTATTAGAATACCCAGTGCATCACAGCCTCCCATGCACAGGGCTTAGCGGAGTTCAAGGTTGTTGATCCAGCCTCCAAATCCCTCACATCTCAATCTGACTAAGCACCCACCCGGAACGCTCTGGACAAATAAGTGTTATCCATGGAGGCCGCAATCCTCAACCCACAGCTCCCACAGGATATACTCCTAACATGCTGAAGGTCTTGTGAAGTCATACTCCAAGGAGCTAGAAATGAAGGGGCAGAAAGGAAACATACACAAATTTGGGCTTCCTGTTTTGCATTTTAAGGGTATGCAAACTTCACGCATACAGAGCGAAGGTCATTACCTCACTGTCATATTACCAAGAGGCCATATAGACTTCTGTCCTGAAGACTTTATATGCTGGAAACCTTAAGCTGTTAAAGAAATCAATTATGAATACAAAGTATATCAATAGGTTGAACACTTAAAAAAAATCCACTTATATGAAGCATCCACCATACAAATAAATGTGTTCATTGTAGTTAAAGAAATGCTGTCTACGAATGAATGCAATTGTTTTTGTTGTTGTTGTTGTGCAGATAAAACTACTGTCAGAGCTGCTGTTATAAAATAAAATTATCAACACATTCTGACAACAAAGAATTCAACAATGCTGTGGTTAAAGACCATTTAAATCTTCTGTTTCTTTGATTTAAAACCAAAGATGAATTCCTTGCACAGGGCTGCAACCTCTTTGCTGCATCTGTAAAACATTTTTATTTCTTTGTTTGGCAGACAATTTTATTCCAAGTGACCTGCAAGTGAAACAGAATCCAATCCAAGCACAGAACTGAGCTTGCATACTGGAGCAACAATGGCCCTCATCAAGAATCCTCACAATTTTCCAGTCATTTAAAATCTGTATTACCAAGCTATTACTTCAATGCCTGGCCAAATAAAAAATTGCACACTCTAAGATTTCATTCAATCACCTTATCTTTGATTACATAACAAAATGTGGTGGCCAGTTCATGTGTGAAAATGATTTATTATGCTCCCATTACCACTCTTTCACAGTTCTGAAATATTCCTGTGCCATCAGGGAAAACATACTCCAATGATGTGATAACTGGGTCGTTCAGTGCATTCAGGTCATCAGCTGACTTTTTTTTGCCATATAATTCTGCTGAGCCTAGACCTGACTAACTAAAGCAGCCGTGGATCATAACACTGCCTCTAGGATTGTACAGTGGGCACTATGCATGATGGGCGCATCGCTTCATGTGCTTTCCTTCTAACACTGATGCACCCATCCCTCTGGAATAGAATCAATCTGAACTCAGCTGACCATACTGTACAATTGTTTTGCTTCCTAGGAAATTGAAGCATTTTTTCCTGATTAGTCTAACTAACAAATGGTTTAGTTCCAATCCATATGGAAATGTTTTTTCTTAAATAAATGATTTTCATTATTAAACATAACGATGGTTCTTCAACTTCACGAAGTGTCTAAGTGATCTCCATTCATAATTTTTTTATGACCACAAAGTTGACTGTTGAGTAATATCCTTCGAGGCTTTGAAAATGTGTTGAAGGGTTCTTACCCTTGATGCAGACCAGTAATTTGACCATTCTGAAATGGTGACTTTTTTGGCCAAGCAGTGTATATGAGTAAGCCTATAAACTGTTTAATGATTGACTCATACTATGGCGTAAATTCTCAGTGAATTTGTTTGCAGTGAGGTCATATGACGTCAGGCTGATTCAAATCCATCAAAAACAATAGCAGTTGTAGTTGCTTTTCCACAAACAGACGTGTTGATTGCTTTTCTATAACAGCAGTTTTACAGGCAAACCACAAGTTTATGTCAATGCATTTGTTAAAAAAATAATTGTTTCTGTAGTAACAACTTACATATGAACTTAAATGAAACTCTCTTTTAAACTAAGAGATTTTAAATGTATGTAAATGTTATTTAACAAATGTAATGCAGAACTGTTAATATGGCAAATCTTTCTGTAAGGAGACATTTATGCAAGACATTGCACTTTATTATTCTTAAAAATCTGAAATATACTCTTTTGGATTTTTCACTATTTTCTCTAAGTGATAACAGGAACTAACTTGTCCCATGGACATTCCCCAATCTTGTAAAAAAAAGAAAAAAGATAATAAAAAAAAAGATAAAACATGTAACTGCATACACATAATAGCATACACATGGTAACTCCACTGTTTTATTTATTAAAAACATGTTTAAGTCATTTGTTATGGTCTGATATAGTGAGTCTACTGCTTCATCCTCCTTTATTACAAACTCTTTCCATCAACCGTGTATGACCAGATAAAAACCACAACTATTGATGGGGCTTGAGGTTTTGGCACTAGGAAAGCACCACATGGTGTGGCTGTAGAAATGAATCCCAATACCTTAGAGTCATTGTGGGACTGAAGCTATTAACTGCCCTGTGACATGGTGTCCAGCTATTTTCTGGTTGGTAACAGCATAAAAACAAGACCTGTCAAAATCTTGTTTTATCAAGTATATTTGTTGTGACAGCATTTTGTTTAAAGACAGTGTTTACAGATGTTATGTCCTTCATACTGCTGCACCCCGTTTGCTGCTACTTATGACAATTAAAACTGCTCATCTTTGCACGTTTATGCTCTCTGGTTCATGCTTTTGCTGCTCCTGTTCTATGTTGTCACTGTCCTGTCTTTTTATTGTATTTTGTCTTAACTAATTACACTAAGTTCTAAAGACTTGATAGTTTATACCACTGTGTGTGTGTGTGTGTGTGTGTGTGTGTGTGTGTGTGTTTTTCATGATTTAATTAAACAAATGAAACACTCATATATTCTAGATTCATTCCACATAAAGTGAAATATTTCAAGCCTTTTTGATTATTACAACTCATGCAATTCAGTAATCCAAATTAATCAAAATATTAGAATATATAATATATTAGAGTTTGGGTCAATTATTATTCATGCAGTATATATATGGTATATCTCTTAGTCTAGGGAGTCAAACATACGTTACCTGGAACAAGATTTTAGCAGGGTGGCCTCCATGAATTGGAGTTGTACAGCAGATCCCACAGAAATTTGACTGTATTGTGATCTGAGGAATTTGAAGGCCAAGTCAACACCATGAACTCTGAAGCAATGTTTAGGTAAGTGGTATGTGTCAAAGCAACATCCACATGAATGTGGCTGTTTTCTTCCCATTGTCCATCCTGGTATCATCTTTTCCTTAGGGACGGAACGCACATAAACTCAGCCGTCCATCTGATGTAAAAGAAAAAAATATTAATCAGACCAGACCACCTTCTTTCACTGCTCCATTGTCTGTTCCTGATGCTTGCATGCCCATTGTATGACTTTCGAGCAGTGAATAAGGGGTTGGGCATTAATACCGTTCTACAGAACTGATGCCCCATACACAGCAAGCTACAAAGTACTTAAGCAATATCACATGAGAGGGATTGATGTTGTACCTGTATCTATGACCACATCAAAGCCGTGCTGATATTCAGCACAACACACAACCTCAAGTGCGATATTGTCTTTATACAACAGTTCCACACACCATCCATTTATTATCAATAGATTATAATGTTTGTTCATTCAACCAGTTATTTATTCCAGCCATTTGTACTACAGTAGTGTTGTGCTACCTACATCATATATGTTGTGCTACACCACGCTCATCTCCCCTGCTTACAACACTCCTCAACAACCTGGAGAACCTACCGCTCACTTGCTGCCGAATACGTGACAGGTGCCATGGTAACGGGATAATCAGCATTATTTACTTCACCTGTCGGTGGTTTTAATGTTACGGCTGATCAGTGGAACGCTAGATTCTGTGCTACCCTGCTTCTTCACTGTAACCACAACGCACACAAAAAAAAAGCCGTCAAAAGAGTTGTGAAGTGTTTCGCCAGACACTTATTTGAACGTTTATTGGATAAGGATGGAGCCGAAGTTAATTTAAATCACATGAGTGTGAGCTTTCTTGGCTGGACCGCACTTTTATCCGGTTTCAGCAGCTGAGGTGATTGTTTACACCGTGGGAGTTGCGGAATTCAGACCAAGTAGCTTTTAGACTAAACTCCCGCCGTTTTTTTTTTCTTTTTTCTTCTGCGTTATATTTTCGAAACCGCTTTTATCGTCTAACATGCCGTTTTCATTAACTTCGGCGTGAATGAGATTCGGTACGTGGGAGTTTTCTGCCTCATATCCGAGAAGTTACACGAACAGCGAGGTTTAAAAAAAAAAAACAATTGGAACAACTATGGCCCGTCGTGTCTCACTCACTCAAAGCTAAAGTATTTCTGTGGAGGCGGGCCGCCATCAGTCACTCACTCCCAACCCAAACCATTCACGTAAACGGGGGCAGCGCTTCGACCAGACCCCCCTTTATCTGTGTAAATATTTGAGAGAGAGTCTCATTGCTCGAAACATCTGTGTGTGTGGAGGGTTTGAAGCAACTTCTCATCATCATGAGCTTGTTTTCGGCGCTCCGCTGTGTGGTGCTCATCTCGCTGTGTGGAACTCTCGCCAAACACCAAGCCAACGGTAAGTTTAGGACATTTCAGGATTCGTTTTTTTTCCCTTCTTCTTATCGTCAGAAAAGTTTTTTCGCCAAGATTAATAAATGAAATCGGGTCATCTAACTCGATAGCTGATTTAGTCCTGATTTATATCAGATTCTAACATTGAGCAGTGAAGAAATAAACCCACCTGTCAGGTGCAAGAAAAATAATGTCGAAAAATACTGAAGTCTAAGAAATGTTATTTAAACTTTTACAGCGTTTATTTGTTGCCTGATGCTTGTTTTAATTTATGTTTTTTAATAATGTTTTTAATATTATTACACAACTTTATGGATTAAGCATTCATTCATAGTTGATGTGTACTTGAGGCAACATCTATACTTTAAATAATTAATTATTAGTCATTACTTTTTTATTAAAGAATTATTTATTAACATTTATTAATCAATATTTACGTAATTTAAAATACATGACGTGGATGTGTGCTGCATTTCAGTAGAAGATTTTGTGTCCGATTGTATGATTCATGCATCTATTTGACAAATTGTACCCGTTTCATCTTTTAAAATGGACAACTCTCAACAAAATTTGGCAAAATAGTTTTGGAAAGATCACTTCAGCTCTTCAGACCTAATCTGAAAAAAGCAGAGGTATTGTCAGAAAGAATGGGCAAAGACTGGTTAAGTAATCACGCAGTTATAATAGATGATCTGCTAAGAGGATATTAGAGATGTCGGAAACATTCATGAAGACAAACTTGTATGGGTCATCAAGTTATAAGAATATTTTTTCTAAACTAACAGCATCTTTTTTTTCTATTATTATCCTGACACAATACTTGTATTGAGTAATAATAAAGGTCTATCTTAGATTTTGCCATAAGGGTATACAAACTCATTCAGAACAGTATGTGGACTGTGTTCTATAATAATATTGGCAATGATGAATTAAATGCAAGCAACATGGAGTGACAGTATAAATCTCTCTCTCGCTTTCTGTGTGTGTGTGTGTGTGTGTGTGTGTGTGTGTGTGTGTGTGTGTGTGTGTTCTTGTGCTTGTGTAAAGCGGGCATGTGCTGGCTGCAGCAGGGCCAAGAGCAGCGCTGTGACATGGTGCTGATGCGTGGTGTGAGCAAGGAGGAGTGCTGTGCCGGAGGTCGTTTGGACACCGCTTGGTCCAACACCAGCCTGCCCATCAACGAGGTCAGTCTGCTGGGCTTCCTGGGAATTGTGTCCTGCAAACCCTGCAAAGGTAGGCCCAAAATATTTTCATATAAATCACAACATGTTTTTACTCTCATGTGTACTGATTTATCACCTTAGTAGTGTACATTTAAATTGCCAGACATTTTTAAATCCATTGTGATTTAGGTGGTCCATTGGACCTGAGGTAGAATTCAGTACAGATATGTTTGATGATTAAATAATTTTTGAAATAAGGTCATAAAAGCAAGGCAGTTCCACAGAACATGCGCCACTATAAGATATACTATCTACGTTATAACAGATGAGTCAGACTCTGCTCACTAGGTGCTGCAAACCCACTCTGTAAAAAAGGAAGATTTGGTTTTCATCCTACCTAACACCTTACAGATTTTATTAGAAAGGCTGAAACAGTGTGTCTGCTAAGCTCTGTAAAGCAGAGAGCACTCCATGGATTAAGGTGCTGCTATAGTGCAGACTGGAAAAGAAAACCGAAGCAAAAATTATAGCACATATTGGGGGAAGCATGGTAGACAGTGTTTCACTAACACTAAGTTCCCAGGTGAATCTGAGCCTGATGACTGGGTTCTCTACATTTTGTTCCTGCTCACATTTTTAAAAAGCTTCATATGGATTTAAGCCAGATGTTCTGTTTAACTCCATCCAGCTGTTTGAGTACAGTCCACTTTTGTAAGCCTTGCCCAGGTATGCCGGTTACTCAAGACATTGTAAGTATCTTCAACAATTGCCAAGACACCAAGATGATCAGGAATTTCATCCTGGGAATAAAACTTTAGAACGGTCAAAAATTAGGGAGTTTTGATATGTTGTAACTTGAAGATCAACAGGTGTCAAACTGCAGCTGTAAATTTACTGCACATGATGAATGCATCCGATACAATAGAGGTCCTCTTCTTCGACCCTTCCCTTTCTTTTTCACTCTTTCCAAGTGCTTATTGGAAAGCAGGCTTGTTTTGCCTTTCTCTCGCAGAAATGACTGAATTCCAGCTCACCACAGAGAGAAATGGCTGCCACATGCTCAAGAAGTCTGGTCCTCATAAGCCTAGAACACAATCAGTGCTGTTAGATACATCCAAAAAATAAGCAAAGGAAAAAGAGAAAGTTGATTTTATTGTCTGTTTCAGAATTCTTGCCTTCCATTCCCATAAAAGTATATGGACTACTGGACCTTTTCTTCTATGTATTCCAGATGGTCCAACTCATACTCTCTGACTAACTAAATCTGTTCTTTTCCTTACATTACGGTGTGAGAGGTGAGCACTGGAGCATCTAATTCTTAAATGGTTGCCTAACCTAACTGAAATTATACTTTAAACAAAAGCAAAGAATGAATGCTGGGATTTCCAAAGTAGCAGCGGTATCTGGTCTTGCTGTATGTGATTTATTGACTCCTCACTAGAGAGGATATTAAGGAGTTTTTGAGGACCAGTCATTGAAGGACCTTGGTATGGGTCAGTACACCTTTGTGTGAGATTGTTGAATGTTGTGCTGTAGTACATTAAAAAAAAAGCTTTATATGGATTTAAGCCAGATGTTCTGTTTAACTGTATCCAGCTGGATGTGTAAGCTTTGTGTTCCCAGCTACATGCATTACAGTGACAGAAACTGTGATGTGATCAGGGGGAATTTGCTTCTGTATGGACATTGGCAGAAACAGCTTTTCAGAAATTTGAATCCCTAAAAATTAGATGTTGGGGAATCTTTGGCTCATGTTCTGGGGAATTGCAAATATTCAAGGTTTACATATGAAATAATATAAGAGATGTTTTGAGTGCTTGATGTTCCATTATTGTAGAAAATGATAAAGAAGGATTTTAATGGCTACCTATTGTCTGTTTCTCATAGAGACATGCGAAGGAGTGAAGTGCGGCTTGGGGAAGGTGTGTAGGATGAAGGGTGGCCGTCCTCAGTGCATCTGCTCGCCAGACTGTTCCAGCATCTCTAGGAAGCATGCTGTCTGTGGGAGTGATGGCACTACATATAAAGATGAATGTGCCCTCCTAATGTCTCGCTGCAGAGGCCACCCTGACCTCGAGATCATGTACCAAGGAGAGTGCAAAAGTGAGTTGTTTGGTACATTTATTTTACATATTTAAATTCTTAATTAATTCCTTTAAATCAACTGTCTACAAGAAATTAACCTCGGGACAAATGTTTATTCTCAGAGTCATGCTCCAATGTGGTGTGTCCCGGTACCCACACCTGTGTGACAGACCAGACCAACAGTGCCCACTGTGTGATGTGCCGCACAGCTCAGTGCCCGATGCCCGTGGTCAATGGTCAAACCATCTGCGGCAACGATAACATCACCTACCCAAGTTCCTGCCATTTGCGCCGTGCCACCTGCTTCTTCGGCCGCTCCATAGGAGTGCGCCATTCTGGCCACTGCAGGAGTAAGGACTAATCACCTGTGGATTAAACACCTTCCATATACGGTAGAGCAGATCATATCAGCGGTGCCAAGACAGGGAAAGCAAAGGTTTAAAACTGAGCAAGCAGATTCTTGAATCCTGAGACCAAATGTACAGTCTTTGAGCAGTTAAACTCTAGAGGCGTCCCTAAACAAATAATTTTATACATGAACTTTAAAGCTGAATTTCTCATAGTCCTTCACGTCTAAATTTTAACTTCTGTGCACAGTTAAAGTTCAACAATTGGCATTACCTTCTAATAATCAATGTTCCATTCTGTTTTTTTGTTGTTTTTCAGGTAAAGAAGTTAGTGAGGAGAATTCGCTCTATTAGGAATCTTGGCTTTGCATGAGACCAGCTTGTACGTCCGATGATAGCACAGTTTATGTGAGCGAGTCATAACCTCCCGACACAGTCATCCGTTTTGTTAAGCGAAGCACTAGATTCATAAAGTACATATTTCATCGGAACTGTGCACCTCTCTTGCTCTCTGGTATGGTACTTTAATTAATGAAACATTTGAAGACATAAACTGTTTGTTCGATTTGGACCTGACCATGTGCATATTGTAAATACATTACTGCTCTTATTTATTGGAGAAAACTGCTTCTCCAAACGTTTGTTTTTTTATTTATAGTTCCTTTCGTTCGAGCAGAATATTCCCAGATTGACTGCTTTCAAATTGATATTTATTGCGTTGTTATGTACAGACCAGTTAGAGTATAATAATTGCTCATGTAAAAATTAGTTAAAGAAATGCCATGCTTTGCTATGCGTCTAACTCCAAAAATAAATCATATCGTGGCATAAGGAAATGTCCCCAGATGCACCTCTTGCAGAAAGCCATGCACCAGAAGAGGCGGCGTTATTACACTCTGGAGACTATTACAGAAATAAAGCCAAAGGGAGGTGTGTGCTGTTCGAGTTCCACTCCCTCTTATCTGGAGGTTAAAGAGTTTGCAGACATAGAGCCAGAGCTTCCAGGCCTGATGCTATACCACTTGCACGAATGCTGCATTGGCATGAAACCTACAACATGCTTCCCACCGAGCAACGAAATTACCAGCTACAGTGTTTTTTTTTTTTGTGTGTTTTTTTTGTTTTTGTTTTTTATAAGCAGGCTGGGTCAGTCAACAAAAAAGTTCAGTCTATTGTACTATTTTATGGTTCTTGGGTTACTGTTGCGTGAGTGTGCACATTTGTGAAGTACTCGAGTGCATTGTTTTTATAATGCAAACCATTCTTTTTTTGAACAATGATATTGAGTGAATCTCCACATAAGTACTTTGGTAATCTGTTATGTTTTGGAAACTAGTGACTGGACAGTGATTTAGGCCCACTCATTAAAACACATTTTTGTGAAACACATATATCCTTGTAAATATAATTTCCTTTTTGCAGTCTTTGTGTATCTACTGTGAGATTTCTTAATGTAGCGACTTATTTTTGTATTTCAATACTGACATGTTAACTCTGATTAAAAGAGACTTCTTGATTTACTTATGGGAGACCTGTCCTCATGTTTCATGATGAAAACAGAAACGGCAGTGACGGAGGTTTCGTATGAAACCGTCGCTATGCAGTGGCACTTTTACGTGACTACAGTGAGTTTGCAGTTTGTCTAAAACGACAGAGTCTAAATGACACCCCAACATAACAGAAACTACTAATGAAATGTTTTCAGGGCATGACCCACTGCAGCCCATCGCTCTCAGAAAGCCACAGTGCTCCAGCCAGGAGTTAATACATCGTTTACAGCTTTTAGCATCAACATAGGTGAACCACAGAGATTTCCCCAGAGGTTTTGGCTTAAGGACTTTCAGAGTCTTGGTTCTGACCAAAAGGAATCCAGTGATGTTATACACAGTACAGTGACAGTGCAGTAAAACGACATGACCCGTTGAGATTCCATGTGGGTGAGGTGAGACACCAGAAGACCACTGACTCATTTTCCTGTATGAAATGGCTCACTTAAAAAAAAAAAAAAAAAAGACTTAGTCCAGAGAGGAAAGAGGCACTCCCGACTGCATGCCGCATCTGGTTTAACTTTGGAACATGTTTATATTCCAATCCAAGCATCATTTTATAACGGTGGGACTAGAATTAAATGTTTGCTCAAACAGACCATAACAATTCTGTACCAAAAAAAAGTTGTTTTCTGTAGTGCCTCCCTGTTGTTTTGTGGGTCTGTTGTTTCCTCTGCCGTTCTCACGACTGCTTCAAGCCCTTTTTCTGAGTGGCACTGAGAATTTGATGTATTGAACTCAAAATCTTTGTATTTAAGCATTAGTACATTGAGTGAGTTTACATACATTCCCATGTCATACATAGAAAATTAGGAACACCAGCATGGTAACATCAGCTCTAAGCTGGAAACATGAGATTACTCACTCACTCACTTATCGTCTATATCGCTTATTCCTGTATTCAGGGTCGCGGGGGCATGAGGCAGGGTCTTGTCTGGACAGAGTGCCAATCCAAGCAGGGCAAACACATACTCACACACTCATTCACACACTATGGGCAATTTGGGACTGTCAATTAGCCTAATATTCATGTCTTTGGACCGTGGGAGGAAACCCACCAAGCACGGGGAGAACATGCAAACTCCATGCACACAGAGATGGGGATCGAACCTCGCCAGGAATCGAACCCGGACCCTGAAGGCGACAGTGATCACTTACCACTACAAAATGATACCACTATAAAATGATATGTTTACCACATGCCATACACTTAAAGTTAAATGTCTTCTATTCTAGAAAAGTCTAATGTCCCTGAAAGTAGATCTCAGGTATACCTTATCCTTTTGTAGTAAGTATAATGCTTTCCATTGCACATTTAGCAGTGAACGGATGGGAACATTTACAAATGCTGTTGAGAAAAATCTTAAACTTTAGAAAAATGCATTTAATTCCTAATAGCCTATGTAACAGTGGATTCCATTAAACATTCTAACAGTTTCCTTCAGTTTTATAGATCGATAAAATATTCTGCATGTAATAGACAACATTTGCTTGTAGTCATTCGGGAGATGCTCTTAAAAAATGTGCAAACAGTTATGGATAACCAGAAGCTGAAAAACTAAAGAGGGTCTGTATTAGAGCATTTATTTGCTTAATCGGTTGAGATAAGTAGGTTACTGGGTTACTGATCAGAAGGTTGGGAGTTCGAGCCCCAGCACCACCAAGTTGCCGCTGTTGAGCCCTTGACCCCATTTGCTCCAGGGGTGCTGTATCCTGTATGACCCTGTGCTCTGACCCCAGCTTCTTAACTGGGATATGTGAAAAAAATAATTTCACTCAGCTATAAGGTGCATGTGACCAGTAATTGAATCATTACAGTTCATTATTATTGCTAGAACATTTAGTCTGTACCTAAAAATCATTCACACCACAGTAATGACCCAAGTAGATGATATAATAATAAACGGTAATGTAAAAAAACTAAAAATGTTTTATGTGCGATATTTTCTGGTAGTGGCATCATCCATAAGTGTCCTCTTGAATGAGAGCATCTGACTAATGAACAAATGGAAATGTCTGAAGAGGTACATCTTAAGACTGTTGTAGAACGAATGGAGACACTTGGTTCAGCAGTGCAGTTTTGGTTCCATTTTAACAATGCCAAAAACTTTACAGCTTTATTTAGATTCCTAATGAGAAGGTCAGACACCACAGTGTCAAAGAAAAACTACCTGATGAGGTGCATGAGGACAGAACCTTGAAAAGAAGCAGACTCTGAAGGACTCATTCTGGGTGAAACTTGGTGATAATCTAGTAATCTTGCAATGATACATATTGTAATGTCAAGAAATAAGAGTGTTGAAATGATGCCTAAGCATCACAGGTCAAGAGTCAAAGAGTACCCCAATGAGATTATCCACTAAATAACAAAGGATTTGGTTATGACCTTGGTTGTTGTGACTGGTCTTCCTCCCATGAGACAGTACATTAATGCAGTTTGCATGTTTTACAAGTATGCATACCTCTCATAAAGCCATGGGCTTTAAAGAAAAAAAAGCCCTAGCCTACAGTGTGTGTGTAGTTAGAAAGAAGGGGACATCATTCAGAACAATGGAGTCAGTAGAAAATATATGCGCATAAATACATATTTTACATCTTATATCAGTGCTTTCCTTATTTCTTGCAGCACTGAATTGCGAAGAGATTACAGATCATAGACTAGCACGACGTCACTTTTAAAGTGCATTTAACACAGTTTATATGGGGAAGGTGAAAATTTGTTTGTATGTATTCCTTCTTTTAATTTTTACTGTTTGTCATTTCTGAGAAAATGGTTAAAATATCTGATGACCCCGGAGATCTGATGCACTTGATGGTTTTCCAGTCCATCCCTTGTGTATTAGAGTTTATATGCCTCTGCATCAAAACTTTGATCTCGTCCAACCTTACTTCAGAAACACTGTAGGCTGAGTTAGCTGTGGCTATCAAAACTTATTACACACCAAAGTTATATATATAATTGGCCATATGAAAAAAAGTACATGTTTGAGAAACCATAAATATAATACTGGCATATACAGTAAAGATGCTCGGATGTTAAATTAAGAATTGCACTGAATAGAAACAGAACCTTAAGCGTCTGTGCAAGTTTAACCATATAAATGGTTTAACATGGAGTCTCTCAACCTGTTTGAAATATTCTAATCCAATTCACTTGTTCCCAGTTGATACCCGCATTTTTTTTTTTTTTCAGGAGTGGTATGGTCGTAGATTGGCATAAGGAAGCTTGTTAAAACAATTGAAATTACTATATGTTCAGCATGAGTTTCACTCCTAAGCCATGTAGAGCAGTGCTGCTTCTTTTGTAACATGCAGTAAACTTCCTCTAAAACTGATTAAGGCACTGAGGAAGAAGAACTTGATGAAATGCGCCAACTCGCAGAACCTCACATATCCAATCGTCAGTTACGCCAATAGGCTCTTACAAAACTGAGTAAATTACTTCAAAATATCCTTAGTAAAAATGAAATGAAAGTAACGAATACTAAAGTTAAAAACATGTATTTTGTCAATAAACCTAAGGAAAAGTAGGTCTGCATTATTGCTACCCACTGAGACGAGTATACACTGCCAGGAACTTTCAGTTGACAACAACAATTTGAAGTTCTAGGAGACCACCCACTCTTCCTTCTGCTGTTTCATCCTCAACTGGAGCGGCTCCAGACCTGCATGAACTAAGACAGATGTGGTTTATATGAATGACGTCAATTTTTAGATTTACAAATGCAAACAAAAGTGATTTTGTTTCATGTATTTCATGTGTTTCAGCTGACATTTTGAGCTCGCTTTCTTTAAATTAAGACTGACGTTAGATTCAGATCGTTTCTGAAATGCACAATAGCATGTTTCAGTCATCAGTATGATCACATGGCTCTTAATAGATACAAATCTAAAAATAAAATGGTAGCAGTAGCACTAAACTAATGCAAGTGTTTATGTGAGTAAATTAAAATACCTGCCATTGGGGGGCTTCTTACCATCTGAGATAGCTAAAGAGGAATTACGTCATGGTAAACCAAAACGGTTTGGAAAAACACGCCATCATTTAGAAAGCGTCCTGCCTGGAAAACAGTCTTAAGTCATCTAATCTATCAAAAACAATTCTCAAAACATCACTATCCAACATGGTATAAACAGCTATCCTTCTATAAGGGAAATGGATTGAGATTCCTTGTTGAAAGGAGAAAAAACAGACTTCGGATGTTAAGCAACCTCTAATTGTTCCAATTAAGTACCGAAAGTTGGGCTGAGATGTTATCTCCAGACTGCTCTACTGGGATGCTCTGTCTGTGTGGTCCACTTCCACATTACTTACTGATTTGCTCCTTGGGTTCAATCCATTACAGATGACAAATTGTGCAGTAAACGTCAGTTTTTGATTGGAACTCGTCTTTGCAAGACAGCAAATATTTAAAGGCAGATTTCCTCAAGACAAGCCACATTACTGACAGATTCCCCATGTCCCCATGTACAGAATACAAGATGTTCTGATAAAATATGGAGGTCACTTTTCAAAGACTCTAGATAGAACACATCTAATTCACATCCACAAACTGAATGAAATGTTGTTCAATGGTCCAAATTAATGCCTGTGTTAAATTATTGGCCTTTTGATGTGAAAACTGGTGTCCAACCTAAAATCATGAAAGTTCAAAAGTGATAGAAGCAATACAAAGTGCCTGTTCCTGGTGATCTCATTTGGCCATATGGAGTCCATTTCCTTTGAAATCTACACATCAACAGAGCTTGCAGTCCTAGAGCCCGTCTGGAGGACAGACCTCAGACCTGATATGGTCATTAGACACACATGAGTGCCACCCAAGCAGTTCAACGCATCTCCACTTATCTGTACCATCTATGGCAAGGCGGGTCTGGGGTAGCCATATTGTTTTTAATGCACTGGGCCTTGACCGGATCCATTTGACACATCTGCTCCGGTTAATACCTTCCAGCAGACGATAAGGATCTAAATTTGGCACGGTATCATGCTGCCATCCCTTATAATGGCTTAAATGGAATATTTCCAGGAGCACAGAGGCAAACACTGTTTATAGGAATGTTGATGTAAGTCCAACGTCCCACCTCAGGTCAAGTATAGCAGCGAATACTCTAAAATCTAGTTCACTTAATGTGCAATTAAGTGAAACTGCTTATAACAAATAGTTGCACATTAAGTAATATCATGGTCATACAAAGAGTTTGACCAACAACAATGCCTAATCTGTGGTTTGCCATTCAAGGGATTTAACTCATACAGATATGAGAACAGCAGTTAAGATGGAGAAATACAAATATGAAATGTTGTCGGCTTGGCTAATTCCAGAGAATTCCAACTGAAATGACTTTGTTACATGTCTATAGTTTCTTTATTTTTTTAGTGTTAACAATAAACACTAAAATAAACAGTGTTAAAAAGTGCATTACAATATTTTCTTCTCTATGAAAAACTTTCGGCAACTTTCAACATCAGGCAGCTGTAATCTATGTGCTGCTTTGTAGACATTAATCAAGGCAATTTCTAATGTAATAGAAAGCTACTAGTGGCTGTAGTGTTTGTATGCTTAACTTAAGTCAAGCCTTTTTATTCGTCACATATTATTAGGCTTTTGTCTTCTTAAATGTCACTTGGATGGTGTTACATTTCTCAGGGTTCCCTGCGTCATTGTTACCCCAAGTGTTCATTCCCTATACAGCAATACCTCCTATAGCCTGCATTCAGATGTATATTCATGCAGCTTCCTCTCTCTTTGTTCTCCCCCTGGAGTATGTTAATTACCTTTATTCTTTGAGGTAACACATGTTCATCACACAAGGCTTTTGGCTAAAGATTTAAATAATGTGTCTCTTATAACTCAGAGAAAACATCACACAGTGCCATCAGGCACGTTATGTGCATGTCTCTTACCAGTCAGCAAGCAAGGTGCAATGGACAATTCAAGCGATTCTTCCAGAATTTGAAACATATCACATATACATTATTGCACTTTTTTTTTTCTTCGCGTATCCAGGCTTGTAAGAAGCTGGGATCAGAGCGTAGGGTCACAACGGCACGGAGCAGACAGGGTTAAGGGCCTTGCTTAAGGGGCTTGCTCAAAGGGCTCAAGGGGCCACCGACCGTCTGATCTGTTACCCAGAGCCATAAACCACTGAGCTACCACTGCCCCAGTGCTAGCAGTAATCAAGAAAATTACTCAAGTAAAAAAAGTAATCTGGTGAAAAGCTACTTGAGTAATTTCTTTAAAACCTTGTTTTAACACAACTAATACAATTTTACCATGTGAGCTATGCTGAAGTAATGATGGAGAGCAGTGTGCTTCATTAGGTTTGTGGTATTGCCACTGTATGTCACATTTTACTTCAAAAGAGTCAACTATCTTCTGCCATTGTGTGACTGACTAACTGGCAGAATCTGTTTCTCTGCATGCGTGATTATTACCTTTCTGCAAGTTACAGGGAGGTGGAAGGAAAATGTTGTATTCCAAGTAACAAAAAAAAAGAGAATGAAATAAAGTTAATAACAACACTACCTAAAAAGAGTGCCCATTATTGACTTTTAATATGAGGCAGAATTTGAATGATCAAAACTAAACCTTAGTAATGATTTGCCCATCGTTACTTAAGGTACCTGGTTGTTTCGTCTGTCTCTGTTGTCACTGACAATTAGCACTGGAATTGGAAATATAGGCTTAGAATGAAAGTACTTCATCTTGATTGCCTTGAAATTTAATTGGCTTCCTGATGGAAATGTGAATTTTATTGCATTGAAACACTTGTTAAGGTCTCAAGCAAAGTATGGTGTACTCATGCACAGTTCGAATCTGAAAATGGAAGTGGACTGCTATTTGGAATGTGACTTCATGAGTATCATCTGTCTCCTGAGCATGCAACATTTCCAGCCAAACTCATTCTCTGACCTACACAGCCATAGTTGATTAAGTAGGAAGGCATTTGAGAGCATTGCCTTTTACATTTTTTTCCCCAATATATAAATGTTAAAAACAATGTGAAGGTTGACTCGCTTGTTCTCTTCTTCTCTATTTGTTTATAAACCAGCAAGGTGCATGCTACCACCTGCTGTATCAGAGAATCGAAATATGCAAATATACTGGAGTATGAACAACAATAATGTGAACAGTGGCTATTAGGGGAGTGAGGAGGGCGAAGCAATCATTCGAGCATGGTACGACTCAGATGTGCCTAAAATTACTATAATGAGGTTGAATATTTTATAAATGTTAAAAATAACTGTTTTTTTTTCTAAAAAGTATCATTATGTTAAACTGAATAAAATCACGACTCCTGGGCGAAGGTGAGCCTCGAGCTAGAGGACGGTCTTATTACCTTTCTTTGTTAGGAAAATTCTAAACGTCACAAAAACAGACAAATCCAACGAGCAGGTCTATAAAGAGAAAATAGGCTAATTGAAACTAGAGAAAATGGAGGGGATGTGTTTTTTCAGGTTTTTGCATGTTCACATATTGTTTTCTTTTTTTTTTTTGTTATCTTTTTTGGTACATTTGACAGTTTTGGTAATTTTACCTCTTCCAGCGAATTCTGTCCAGATGAGGTAATC